>OY755039.1:2447500-2822260 GCA_963576565.1 Aspidapion aeneum
TTTAAAAGCTGTATCTTACTTTTTAAATATTTCACACTACCAGAGAGATGACTATCTGTTAACAATATTTTACAAATCAGTTTTTTAATATTGCGAGGGTGCGGAAGACATATTACCTTAGAATTGTAAATTGACGTGTATGCACTGGATAACTGGATAAACAAAGATGAAGCCAACATTAAAGTGTATCCACCATATCTTCGATTCTCAGGTTACCTTTTCAAGAGACCTAATTGTTCAATAAGAAATGACAACTGAACACATTTTTCACTCTCACTATCGAAAATGTCACTAAGGATGTCTATTACTTGATCAATCTTATCCAAGATCTTATCTTTTACCACTTCTTTCCCATATTAGGTTTCAGTTTTATAGTTGGACCGACAAGGAACAACACTAATTACACGTTCGCGGCATTGTTTATCTTATACTTAGGTATTTTCTTTATAATTTACTCATTAGCCATTAATTATTTTAACGCAGCCACTACAGTCTTTTTCGTGTGCTGCGTTATTTTAATAACTTTGATAAAATTCACATAAAATTCGTGCCCGAATTAAAAAAAAATCGACGTAAACAAACATACCAAAACTGAACACACACATGTTTTATAATGACAGCGGGCCGTGAGGCGTTTTTTTGTGGGACTCCTACGGTCATGTGATATTTCCGCGCTCGGGCCGGTCTTTCTCGTGGGCTGCGGGTAGCTAGGAAGGTGTTAGATCCGTCATGGATCAATTTATCTAAATAAGTTATAGTTTTTGCAAAGTCACTTGAATAACTCCTAATACGGGGTTCTATCGATTTCATGAAATTTTGCTTCGTTCTGCCCTTCAAAAGTTATCCAAATTCATATAAAATCTTCCTGGTATAATTTCAACCTTACCGACATAGAAGAGGCGCGGCTCTTTGCGGTTAGACCACAAAGTATTTGTTTTCCGACCGACCGAGCCCAGGTGGATGAACGGCACCTGATTGGCAGATTTTTTTGAGATGCGCTTTTAATTGCTTTCGGGTGTGCTTTTCGGGACCCCTTTAGTCGGCAGTATGCAGAGTTAGAAAATAAATCAGTGTCGTTCCTGTAGGTGTAGGAATATAAAGTTTTATTATCCGCCGCCCATGTCACTTTCTATAAAGGATATGCCGATGGTCGGCTTTTATCTTTGTTCAACTGACTTTGCAAAAACTATACACTCAGGCGGAGTGATCTTAATCATGCTTTGACCAATAGCAAACTTTGAAAAATCTCTGAGTGGTCGCCTGTTGTATATCCTATAAAACATTTACCGAATGATCCCTATACACCACTCCATACCCAGCTTTTAGACTAATTTTCTACAATAAGAATCATTTATATTTAGGGTTCGAAAAACTCCGGCCAAAGACTAAAATCTGCACAGTCAGAAGATTCAACAGGATTTGTACTTGAAGAAAGTGATGACGAAATGTTCAATCATATGTTATAGAAACTTAAACACACAATTATTTAGATAGTTGTTATGTATTTAGATATTTAGTAATATTATACAGTTGAGAAAAATAAATATGCTTTATAATAAATTTAGTTTAGAATTTTTCATTTTAGTGCGGAAAAGTAAATTTGTTACGATTTTGAGGTGTTCTTTAACATTTAGACCGTTCAAAATACATTTGTATCTTTCCTAGCACACGAAATATCCTAAAAATATTCAAATTGACTAAAATTCTGCTATATTTTCAATATTTTCGATAAAATAAAGTTTTCAGTAAAATAGGTTCAAATTATAAGTTTTAAACCTCCCCGGTATAAATATCGTCATTGTCAATGTCAAACAACAATGAACACTAGTGGTTTTAGATTTGGCATCTTAAATCACCATAGCAACAAAGTACAAACAAACTGTCAAAAGAAAGCCAATTTTCCAGATACAAGCGTCTTTTGAATTTTTCAAACAAAAAAATCAGATTTTCAATGGATTCTTCGGACGAAGATCTACCCCAGTCAGTTCTAGAAGCCGCTAGAATGTGAATAATAATAATTGATTTGATTAAAACGTTTTGAATATAAATAATTTTCTGATTAATTTTTAGTTTTTTCCTCACGCTTATAGAAAAAATAGTGTACCTAACTCGTGCGTAAAGTGTCTTTTCCGCACTTGATTGCTGGCCAAACTCCGCTATCGCGTCGTTTGGCCATCTGCAATCGCGTGCGGAAAAGAGGCACTTTCCGCACTAGTTAGGTAAACTACTATATTAAGTACGTTAGAGCATAAATATGGGGCATACCAATACTGCGCATGCGTCAGCTTTGGTCGTTTTGGAAAATATAGGGTTACCAGACGTCCGGATTAATCCGGACATGTCCGGATTTTTACTACGTCCGGGTGGGTCCGGGCGGATTTTTCATTAACGTCCGGATAATAAAGTAACCGCCTTTATAAACATCAAATAATGCAAAATAAACTAGTTTCAAAAAATGTAATTAAACAATAATCGTCGATAAATTTAGCAGTGTGAATTCATCTTTAAGCGGGGTCTTCACATAATGTTTTACCTTATGTCTTGCCTGTTCAGTCAAAACGCATCAAGTAAATCTTTGTGTGTAGACGGAAAAACGGACGTTTGACTTGAACTGATTTAAGACGGAAGACCGCGTAGAGAACTGACCGGATCAAGCATTGTTTTCCAATAAAACCATCGTTTTGTATCATAAACTGATCTAAAAACGGACGTTAAAACTATCAAGTATCTACGCTAGTCTTTCAACTGTCATACTTGACTCTTTTGACTGACAGGCAAGACGAAAGGTAAAACGTTATGTGAAGACCCCGCCTAAAGAAGTATTATTAATTTCGCCTTGTTGAAGTTTACACTTCTGCCGTGTGGTTTTAGGCACACACAATTTTTTTGATGAAGTTTGTAATCTAAAAAAGTACATATCAGACAATTTTACTTCTGATGACCACAATCTGCCTACCCACGAAAAATGGGCAAAATATTTTAATGCAAGTATTTCTACCCAGTGGACCAAAGAAAGAAAGAAATAGGCTGCTTTTATCTTCTGCAAAAGAAATACTCATGACTTCATACAATTTAAGAAATATGAGTTGCTCAGAATTTTACGATTTTGTACTTCTGCCTAAAAATTCAACGCTGTTGAATAAAATACAAAGTAGTGAAAAGTACCTATAAAATAGTAGGTATATTATGTTATTTATTAGTTATTGTTTCAATAAAAAAAAGTAGATTTTTTGTGTGTGGCATCGAAAAAATTTTGACGTCCGGATTTTGTCCGGATTTTCTTGACGGCTGGTCCTGGTTAGAGACGTTTTCATCTGGTAACCCTAGGAAAATACTCCATTACGTCACTACATTATTTGACAATTGTCAACAGTTTAGGGTTGTCAATTATTTTTTCTCTAAAAACTAGTTGATTGGGTGAAAATTTATCAAATTGTCGATTAAAATTGTAGTTTTTCCAAAACTAATTGTGCAGATTTACTGTGGACACCATAAAGAGTGTTTAATGGCATCTATAAACCACCCTTAACTTTATTAACAAATTATAAAGAAAAATACACGTAGTTACTTCTTGCGGACATTTTTCCACCAACCGCACATGTCTTACATGAATTATTTCCTATTTTTCCCAGAAAAAAACATAATTTTACAAGACAAACGCAAAACACCGCAAAATGGCAATATGGCCTCCACCCACACAGCAGCTGTGTGTCTACATGACAAAACACAAGCATGCGCACTTGAAGATTCGCATCCGCGAATTTAAATTTGCCATTGTAGTACAATGAATAGAGGAGTTTTACCCTACAAAAGGTCTGGTAGTTCTGAATTTTGGATATGTTATTAAGGTCGAAAGGGTAGTTAAAAATCTGAGTTTTCGTCACCCCGACCCTGTGCTTCCTCCGCCATCTTGAAAAAACCATCAAAAATTGTCACTTTTTGTAATGTTTTGACTGTAACTTCGATCCAGTACACTAAATCGCAAAAAGAGTTATATGAAATTTTTTAGAGGATATAATTATCTACAATTGGGTGGTACTGTGGTTGTTCTGCGAGCAGTAGTAACGGAGCTAGCTATTTCCAAAAATGACTAAAATCACGTGCTTGGGCAAATTTTCAGGTTTTTTTCTACTTTAGACGGCATAATCTCCGAAATACTTTGTTCTAGGGTAAAAGTTCTAAGAACATATCTTGTAGAGAATTTTATTAGCTACAAAATCCATTGTTTAAATGTATTTTTAAATATTGTAATGGAGTGGGAGGAACTTTTAACTTAAAGTAAGTAAGTTAGAAAATAATAATTTATTTAAATTTAGTGCTTTAAACGGCACGTTTTTTATTTATTTTTATTTTTTTGTGTAAATTTAGTGACGTACAAAAAGGTTAGAGAGCTTAGGGGTCAAACACCTCCTTAAACTAACCACCTCTTCAAAAACCCCCCCAGACCCCCCAAAATCTAACATATTTAGGTTTTCTCAAATTTTCTCAAAAAATACGCTTCTAAGAGAAAAATGTGTAATACACTTTATTGTAGACAATGAAATTTCCCTTTGAAAATGGTACAACTCGATGGGGGTCAACTATTTATAAACTCTTCAGCGGCGTCCGTTAATTGAAGTAATTTAAAAAAGTCAAAAAATATCCATGTTTTTTCCATGATTTATTCGATTTTTTTTTAAACCAAGATTTATAGAACAAAATATCTTATACATTATTGTAGCAAACAAAATTTCCTTTAAAATGCTGTACAAGAAAGTCGGATTGGTTTCATGCTAATAAATTCAGAGGGGCCCGTAAAATTAAAAAATCATAAATAAAAATATTTTTGTTACAAGTTTTATCTAATTTTTTCAAAAACTAAGCCTAATTTAAAAAAATGCTATAATGCACTTTATTGACAGTAAAATTCTCTTTTCAACGGTGTATAACTACATGGGGTTTGACTTACAACGAACCCGCCAGCGACGTCCGTAAATGGGGGCCATTTAATTAATTTTTTTTAAAATTATGTTTTGCACAGCTTTTATTTGATTTTCTGAAAACCATGCTTTTTATCAAAACAATTGTTTTTTACTTCATTGTAGATAATAAAATTTCCTTTCAAACGTTGTGTAACATGGTAAAAAATATTTCATATTTACCGCTCCAGTGGTGTGCTTAATTTAAAATATGTTAGATTTGTCTGGGGGGGTTTTTGAAGAGGTGGTTAGTTTAAGGAGGTGTTTGACCCCTAAGCTCTCTTACCTTTTTGTACGTCACTAAATTTACACAAAAAAATTAAAATAAATAAAAAACGTGCCGTTTAAAGCACTAAATTTAAAAAAATTATTATTTTCTAACTTACTTACTTTAAGTTAAAAGTTACTCCCACTCTATTACAACATTTAAAAATACATTTAAAGAATGGATTTTGTAGCTGATAAAATTCTCTACAAGATATGTTCTTAGAACTTTTACCCTAGAACAAAGTATTTCGGAGCTTATGCCGTCTAAATTAGAAAAATCTGAAAATTTGCCCAAACATGTGATTTTAGTAATTTTTGGAAATTACCTAGCTCCGTTACTACTGCTCACAGAACAACCATAGTACCATCCAATTGTAGATAATTATATCCTCTAAAAAATTTCATACAACTCTTTTTGCGATTTAGTGTACTGGAACGAAATTAAAGGCAAAAAACTAAAAAAGTTCCAATTTTTTATGGTTTTTTCAAGATGGCGGAGGAAGCACAGGGGTGGGGGTGACGAAAACTCATATTTTTAACTACCCTCCTGAGCTTAACAACATATCCAAAATTCAGAACTACCGGACCTTTTGTGATGAACCCCCCTATTTTGGCCTCTATTCATTGAACTATGTTTCCAAAGCCAGCTATGAGCGCTTCACTTTTCGATACTTTGAACATGTATTTATGCTATAATGTATTTGAAATTTATTAAGAACACGTTGCATTAATGTCCTTATAACTTCATTACTACTAAACCGATTTTGAGTAAATAAAAAACATCCTGGTAAGAATTGATTGCCTTTTAAAAATCATGATCAAAATTCATCGCCATCTTAAAATTTAAGAGCCATCGATGTTGTGCGTGGCAGGAATGCAGCTTTTTTACATCTTGGATTTTCAGATGGCGGGCAAAAATATATATTTAGTCAAAACGCTGAATCATTCTCTGTCAAGTGCAGTTTGTCCCATTAAAATCGATGGTATAGTTCAAAAGTTATAATGAAAAAAAAATTGTTCGGTTTTTTTGGCCCACCCGGTAATTTAAATGAAACGTAGTTTTGTCGATCCGTAAAAATATCGAAAATAATATAGTTGCGAAATAAATGTTTGGGAAACACCTCAGAGTAATATTATTATTACTCTAATATGTAAAAATACGGGGGGTGGTCCATAAGAAGAAAAAAAATTAAAAATAAATATATCATAACTGTAAAACCATAATTTTTTGTGAAAAAGTAAATACTCGAGTAAAAAAAATTCCTCTTAAAAAAATGCCTTAAGAATGTTTTTACAGAAATAAAAAATATTCATAAATAAACAAGTTACGGGGGTGGGTCGAAAATGCACTAAAGTGAAAATCACCCTATATCTTCTCAGTGTTTCAAGATATCGATGTGCGGTTTTCGGCATTAATTTTTTTACGAAAATCGAGCCCGTAACACGTTGGTTAGTTTTTAGTGTTGTAGTGTGGACCACTCTGTACCTAACACAGGGTTGCCAATTTTGAAAATTCATATTTTAACAACTATATACTTTACCAAAAAAAAGTATCGAGTAGCAGTATGTTGGAGTCATAGAGAGGCGAAAATCCACACCCCGAGTTAAGATTATTCGGGAAAACGCGTGAAAAAGACCAAAATGGCCAAATTTTAAAAATTTATAATTTGAAAACTAAATAGTTTATCCACAAAAGTACCGAGTTGCAGTATGGTGGGGTCATAGAGATGCGACAAAACCACACCCTTATTTAGGATTCGGAAAAACGTCATCCCGTAAGACCAAAATAGTCAAACTTTAAAAATTCATATTTTAAAAACTATATAGTTTATCAACAAAAGCACCGAGTTGCAGTATGGTAGGGCAATAGAGATGCGAAAAAACCACACTTTGAGTTATGATTCTAAAAAACGTCATTTAGAGACCAAAAAGGCCAAATTTTGAAAATTCATATTTCAAAAACTATACACTTTATCAACAAAAGCACCGAGTTGCAGTATGGTAGGGCCATGAAGATGCGAAAAAACCACACCCTGAGTTAAGATTCTAAAAAACGTCATTTAGCGAATTTTAGGTTAGGGAATCCCATAAGACCAAACTTTGAAAATTCATATTTTAAAAACTATATAGTTTATCAACAAAAGCACCGAGTTGCAGTACGGTAGGGCCATAGAGATGCAAAAAAACCACACCCTGAGTTAAGATTTTAAAAAACGTCATTTAGCGAATTTTAGGTTAGGGAATCCCATAAGACCAAACTTTGAAAATTCATATTTTAAAAACTATATAGTTTATCAACAAAAGCACCGAGTTGCAGTACGGTAGGGCCATAGAGATGCAAAAAAACCACACCTTGAGTTAAGATTTTAAAAAACGTCATTTAGCGAATTTTAGGGTAGGGAATCCCATAAGACCAAAATGGCCAACCTTTGAAAATTCATATTTTAAAAACTATACAGTTTATCAACAAAGGCACCGAGTTGCAGTACGGTAGGGCCATAGAGATCCAAAAAACCACACCCTGAGTTAAGATTTTAAAAAACGTCATTTAGCGAATTTTAGGGTAGGGAAACCCATAAGACCAAAATGGCCAAACTTTGAAAATTCATATTTAAAAAACTATAACAGTTTATCAACAAAAGCACCGAGTTGCAGTACGGTAGGGCCATAGAGATGCAAAAAAACCACACCCTGAGTTAAGATTTTAAAAAACGTCATTTAGCGAATTTTAGGGTAGGGAAACCCATAAGACCAAAATGGCCAAACTTTGAAAATTCATATTTAAAAAACTATACAGTTTATCAACAAAAGCACCGAGTTGCAGTATGATAGGGCCATGGAGATGGGAAAAAACCACACCCTGAGTTAAGACTCTAAAAAACGTCATTTAGCGAATTTTAGTGTAGGGAATCCCATAAGACCAAAATGGCCAACCTTTGAAAATTCATATTTTAAAAACTATACAGTTTATCAACAAAAGCACCGAGTTGCAGTATGGTAGGGCCATAGAGATGCGAAAAAACCACACCATGAGTTAAGATTCTAAAAAACGTCATTTAGCGAATTTTAGTGTAGGGAATCCCATAAGACCAAAATGGACAAATTTTGAAAATTCATATTTCATAAACAGTTTATCAACAAAAGCACCGAGTTGCAGTATGGTAGGGCCATAGAGTGGGAAAAAACCACACCTAGAGTTAAGATTCTAAAAAACGTCATTTAGCGAATTTTAGGGTAGGGAATCCCCCAAGACCAAAAAGGCCAAATTTTGAAAATTCATATTTCAAAAACTATACAGTTTATCAACAAAAGCACCGAGTTGCAGTATGATAGGGCCATGGAGATGCGAAAAAACCGCACCCTGAGTTAAGATTCTAAAAAACGTCATTTAGCGAATTTTCCAATGTAAAATTCTGTGTAGTTTTAGGTGAAAGTTACTAATACTATTCGAAAGAAGGGTAAAAGTTATAACTCCTGAAAATTATATCACCATTGAATAAAGGATAGTGAAGGTATGGATTTTTAAACTAAACAATTTTTGACAATTGAGGAGCAGAAGTAACCAGGGCTATCAAAACGGACGGGCCACGATCCTCCACTTTGTTGACGTCACATCCGGGGCTGATTTTTTTTTTGATGGTCAGGTTACGACACAGCTGATTGTCTTTAAAATATTGAAGTTGGAATGACGGTTCATGATAATTTGATTTTTTTTAAAATAAAGCCATTTTTGAGATTGTTTTTACTTTATTCTGGCAGAACAAGTTTTTTTAAATGTGTAGTAATCCTTAATTTTTCATAGCCGCTTCATTAGCTTACACAAAAAATAAGTTTAAACCAGAAGCGAATGTGACAATCACAGATGACAAAGTCAAATACATTTCAAATATAACAGTTGGCATGTGGTACATGGCGGGTAATTTGAATTCAAAATAAGGAATGCTAAATCTTGAAGATTTTACCCTTTTAATCATGTTGCTTCCTTACAAACCTTTGGTGGAATATCGGGATGATGTCTGAGAATATTTCACTAAAATTTTACGGAAATCTGTAGAGCCATTTTGAAAATATCATAAAAAAACGTCTGAGCTCCCATAAGACCCAATGTAAAATTCAGCCCCGGGAGAACAGCTGATTTTTTCAGGGTCGTGGCCTCTATTTTTGTCCAAGGCCAACACAAAAATAGAGGCCACGACCCTGAAAAAATCAGCTGTTCTCCCGGGGCTGAATTTTACATTGGGTCTTATGGGAGGTCAGACGTTTTTTTATGATATTTTCAAAATGGCACTACAGATTTCCGCAAAATTTCAGTGAAATATTCTCAGACACCATCCCGATATTCCACCAAAGGTTTGTAAGGAAGCAACATGATTAAAAGGTTAAAATCTTCAAGATTTAGCATTCCTTATTTTGAATTCAAATTACCCGCCATGTACCACATGCCAACTGTTATATTTCACATGTATTTGACTTTGTCATCTATGATTGTCACATTCGCTTCTGCTTTAAACTTAATTTTTGTGTGAGCTAATGAAGCGGCTATGAAAAATTAAGGATTACTATACATTTTAAAAAAATTGTTCTGCCAGAATAAAGTAAAAACCATCTCAAAAATGGCTTTATTTAAAAAAAATCAAATATTCATGAACCGTCATTCCAACTTTAATATTTTAAAGACAATCAGCTGTGTTGTAACGTGAACATCAAAAAAAAAATCAGCCCCGGATGTGACGTCAACAAAGTGGAGGATCGTGGCCCGTTCGTTTTGAAAGCCGTGATTTGGAAAAATCCAAATATGTCAACTTACAGGGACTCTACTAGAAACGAGATTTTTACATAGAAAGATTCTATGGGGCCATCGACTATATCCTATCAAACGTGCAAAGTCGCAAGACTACTAATTTCATAAGCAATTGGGCAAATAGACGTCACTTTCGGTAAGTGATTGGTCATTTTCGTCATCAATTCTTTAAATATCTCCATTTAACTGTTTTGGCACCTAGCCCCTTTGTTACCATGCCTAGGAAACTCAATGCAATTTGACAGGTCGTTAGGTTAAAGTTCTCACTAAGCTCACAAGAGGCACTGCGGTCGCGCGTTTGTTCCTTATTCTATTTTTTTTGAGAATTATCTGTGGTTTGGATTTTCCGTCCCCTTTTTTTTCAGGTAGAAAAACCTCTTCCACCGCATTTTATTTCGGGTTCATTTTAAATCTATCTTTTTGGCTTATGTAGGTAATCTTTACTGCTGTGACGCATTAAAATTAAATTTTGTTAAATTTGTAACTGTTGCAATTTAAATATAAAAGAATAAGAATTTCTAGTTGCTTTTCTGGGTAAAGTGTCTAAAGTTCAGACGAGTATAAAATGCATAGTTTTTCGAGAAATTTTAAGGTAAGTTTTCTTATTTTCTCATTTGAGGTTAGATTGGCATTTGATAAAATTTGTATTGGTAGTGTCTTTTTAACTTCTTATCGCTTACTTTACGGAACTCTGAATACACGTTTCCAATGCCTGGCACTAAGCACAAATTCAGTGTTAATTTTATGTCTATCCCTTTCGTTTGATATTAAGTAAAGGGGGGGGGGCTTAATAGATGGGTAAACGAGGGATTACCCAGCAGCGTAATGTACTTTGAATAAATTTATTCCTTAAATTTAAATCTTACCATAATCTAGTACCTATGATTAATGTGGTTATAAGTTGATTTTTTTTATTGTTTTCAGCTTTTCGATGATATGTGTGACCACTGATAAGCTATATATATACTGCTTTGAAACATACCCTACACAACTTACAACCAAGGCGAGGAGGTACTTTTAAATCATGTCAGATTTTCGTCGAGCTGTTAAAAAGTAGACACTTAAGAATGATTCTCTTCACGAACAACTGTTTCATTATTTATTCACTCATCACTCACCAGAAATGTTAAAAGCAAATTTAAGTATACTAGACAGTGTTTGGTTTTACATTATATTTTATTTTACCAATCAATTAGACTATGTATTATTTCATCAATAGTTAGTCGTTAATTTGTAGCTTTTTTTATAATAATAAAAACTCATTTAAAAAATATTTTATTTATTGCATTTTATATATCATTTTCAATCTGTTTATATCTTATAAAGACATTGTATGTCTTTATAAAATATTGACTGATTAAAAATTTCAAAAAAAACTTTAAAATTAAAGAAAATTTATTATAAAAGGCGATTCAAATTTCGCGCCTCGCCTTTTAGTTCGTCACTAAGCTCTGCAGTGGGCGCCACAGAGCTAACGACCTGTCAAACAGCCGGAGTCGCCTATCTAATAAAAACTCACTGAACCGCGCCGCAAATCCTTTATCTATGTTTGTTACTTCGGCCACAGCCTACCTAACAAGATATGCTGTGCTTCGGCTCCTCAATTTAAGAAATTTATATCTTAACTATCCTTCCTTCAACCATTATGAAATTTTCAGGGGTTACATAACTTTTACCCCTAGTTCTTTTGAATATAACTAGTCACCTTTGCCGAAAACTACACAGAAAAAACTTTTTTTGTTGCCTTTTTTTAAACCTGTCAAAAAGGCACTAGAATATTTTATGCCATAGTTTTTAATATACCTCTAAATTTGTTGGATCAGGATCTTATTTTCATACAGTTTTAGGGCACTCTTAATATTTTGGCAACCACTGTATATACTGCGTGTATGACATATTTGTACAAAATATGTGATATATACAGGGTCTCTAGTGTATACGATTGTTATAAAAGTAGTTTGGACAAAGAAAATATATCAACAGGAAGCGACAAAACCTGAATGACAGTAATGCAGTACTATTACACTCAAAGAAAAAACTGTGCAATTTTTGTTTTACACGAAAAAAAAAATATTCAAACTTTACTAGCAAAAATATTGTCAGGAATCCCTGTAATCTACTTTGTTTGAATGGTAACCTTATTTGTTTATTTGTATAATGCACCCAATGATCTCTATATATTATATAATTCAATGAATGGAACCACGTCCTGTATACAAGGATGCATGTTTCACTTTGGCCTATTTGGCCTTGGGTAATCCTTAATTTGTCAGAGCCGCTTCATTAACTAACCAAAATAAAATTTAAAACAGAAGCGAATGTGACGAACACAGATGACAAAGTCAAATAAATGTCAAATATAACAGTTGGCATCCGGTATATGGCGGGTAATTTGATTTAAAAATAAGAAATGCTAAATCTTGAAGATTTTAACCTTTTAATCATATTATTGCATCCTTACAAAAGTTTGGTGGAATATCGGGATGGTGTCTGAGAATATTTCACTGAAATTTCTCGGAAATCTGTAGTGCTATTTTGAAAATATCATAAAAAACATCTGACCTCCCATAAGACCCAATGTAAAAGTCAGCCCCCCGAGAACAGCTGATTTTTTCAGGGGGCCTGTATTTTTTGTGGGCCTTGAATTCGCTAATGGAGTGCCTGTAAGCCTGGATCCACATGCATCCGTGATACGCGTTCGTTGTGTCCCACGTGATCAATATTAACCAATGACATTTTACGCGGATTTTTTCCCTTAAATATCATTGGTCGATATTGATCA
Source organism: Aspidapion aeneum (assembly GCA_963576565.1). Taxonomy (NCBI): domain Eukaryota; kingdom Metazoa; phylum Arthropoda; class Insecta; order Coleoptera; family Brentidae; genus Aspidapion; species Aspidapion aeneum. Next base: position 2,460,309 of record OY755039.1, read on the forward strand.
CGTGGTACACAACGGACGCGTATCACGTATGCATATGACGAGTCGTTAAATACCGAGATGAATTCCAAGACGTGCGCAAGCGTTGATCTGTCACTTCTGCCAACCAATCAACTGAGAGATATTTCAGTATGGTTTTATACAGCAAAACTTTAATAATTTCCAGTTCTTTTTGATGAAAATTCGTCGTTTTTGTGCTGTGAAAATGCCGGTGACGTGCACGTTGTGTGACAAATTATTTAGTGCCCAATTTAATTTGAATAAACACTGTCAAAGTAAACATGGCATACAAAAACAAAGGTATTCCTATGCAGAAAGTGTTTTTATGTTTAGATGCCTAGAATGTAAATGCTCCTTCCCAAAAAACTTGGATCTGTGTGATCATTTGAAATACAAACACAATCAAGAAATACTTGAAGAAATATTGGAGTTGAGAGTCAATACACCCATGGCAAAATAAAATAAACGTGAAAGGCATATAGAAGAAATACTGCATATGCCTCAAAAAATATTAATCGCAGCACATAGATATTGTATATTTTTGAAATCAGAATGAAAAGACGAATCTTAAAATGCAAAAATATACAGGGTGTTCCCTCTCAAAAAATCGACTTCATTGTCACACCCTGTACAGGGTGTCCCAAATTCGTTGTTTTTTTGTGGTGTCGGGTATTTCTAGGCGAGATAGAAAAAAAACTAACACCCCTTTGCGACGCGCAAATTTCAAGAGAAGCCTAAAGGTGAAAACCACATTTAGATATAGCAAGCAGTTTTTAAGCTACGGAGTGTTTTTGTCTGCATTTTGGGAGGGGGTCTATAACTTTTTTGTTTATGAAAATTTTGTTTTTGTGTAAATAGCTTGCTTATAGATCTTTTCTTGAAGAATTGACAGATGTAAACGGTTTTTATTTATCTCTTTTGGTTTTTAAGATATTGCATAAAGTTTTTTCTTATTTTTCTTACAGAATAACTCTTTTTTTATTCGATTTTTAATATCAGCTTAAAATTTCCTTTAAAATGATGTATTACACTCAATATTTTATTTTTTTATTGTTTTCTTTATTTTTCTTTTTTAATCACCTCTTTATTACTTTTTTATTTTTATAATTTTATAATATTAAATCGAACCGAACCGAACCCATTAAGCAAACTAAAATATGTGGTAAAAATAAAAAAAATACAAAAATATAAAGAAATAAAAAAACTAAACGTGACAAATAAAATTTAATTTAACAGTTGAATTCCTCTTAAAAAAGTGTCTTAAGAATTTTTTCACAGAAATAAAAAATATTAATAAATAAACAAGTTATAGACCCCTTCCCAAAATGCAGACTTTTTAAAAACACGCCGTCGTTTACAAACGGCTTGCTATATCAAAATGCGATTTTCACCTTTAAGCTTCTTTTGAAATTTGAGTGTCACAAAGGGGGATCAGTTTTTTTTAGCCCCTCTAGAAATACCCGAAACCCCCCAAAAACATCGAATTTGGGACACCGTGTACATGGTGACAGATAGAAAAAAATTATGTTGGCTTTTAAAGTTGTCATAATTAAACAAAAAAATCTCAATTTATTTTCAATGATAAAGTTGCTGAGTGCTCCGGTTATAAAAAACGACCCGGTACCTACATAAAATCATACCTAAAAATTAGAATTGACCATTATTTTATACCTTGAATTTTTTATTATACGTTCAGCTCTTCGATCTCGCGCCAATGACGGTATTCGCGCCAATAATTTAAATTAGACATTTTGACGTTAATTTTGGCGCATGCTCCTTTGATGGAATTCATCTCGGTATTTAACGACTCGTTGCATATGGATCCAGGCTTATAAAAGGTCCCCTATTCATATTATACATACATATTAAATGTTGACCTTAGTCGGGTATTATTATTAAATAAAATATGTAACTGATAACAAAGACTAATTCAAAAATTAGTTAAAATAAAAAGTTTTTGTTTTCCTTTTGAAAAAGAGGTAGGTATGGTCCGCGATCAATAAGCATGCATATAAAAAATATGCTAATTTTTAACAACCATAATAAAAGCAAATATCAATAAAATAGTTGGCTCCAACGCGGGCTAGTGTGTCGACTATAAAAATCTACAATCACCCCGCACTTTTTACTTGGATACAAACTTGGAATTAGCTATGGCAAGTTTTCGGAAAATCCACTTTCTAGAAGCATTTTATATTAATTTTTGGCAAATGGTGAATTTTAGCTCACACATATACTATACTTATAGTAGTGTGAGCTATGGTGATCCTAATTTTTTCTAGAAAAAAAAAGTTGCTCCGATTTCAAAAATTTTTATATATCTTTGCGTTTCAGATGATTTTGAAACTTTTTTGTTGCGCCGTCTGTCTGTCTGTCTGTCTGTCTGTCCGTCTGTATGTCTGTCTGTCTGTCTGTCTGTCTGTCTGTCTGTCTGTCTGTCTGTCTGTATGTATGCATAACTCAAAAACCGCTTGGCCGATTTCAATGAAATTTGGTACCTAGGCTGGGTCTTGGGTCGAGATGGTCCCATTTAAAAATGAATAAAATCCACTGAACACAAATCAAATAAAAGGGTGGGGGTATATTTCAAAAATTAGAGGTTATGTGAAAATATGGCGTGTGTGATATCAAACGAAAGGTAATTGAGTCCGGAGTTTAACAAAATACATTTTAGTTTTTGTTTTTTTTTAAGGGTGGGGGTGGATTTCAAAAATTTGAGTTAAGTCAAAACATGGCTTGTGTGGTATCAAACAAAAGGTAATTTAGTGTGGAGTTGAATAAAATATATTTCAGTTTTTAGTTATATTAGCTCACACGTACACTATAACTATAGTACCTAGTGTGAGCTTAGGGGCCCATATATTGGCAGAGTATTTCCTATTTGAATCCCGCTGAATCGGAGTATCCCGATTGCCAGTCGAAATGTTGACAAGTGCTGAGATATGCAAGATGGCGACTAATCCGTCCACGCTTCAACTCTCTATACCTACGAGAAACTGTCGACTGATGTTTTGCTTCATTACCGAAAACAGAAATCAACTCGGCAAGGCATTCTTATTTTGAGATGGTTTTCTCCGAAAGTTGTAAAAAATTATAGCCCAAAAATAGCAGTCATAAAACGGCCCGAAAAATCCTAAAGCGAGCGCAATGCACTGTTTTAAAACGGTTTTGTTTAGATGAAATAACCAAATAACTGTTCAAAAACCGAATGCTCTTGGGGTATTGATCGATTTACTTCAGGCATGTGATCATATACGTGAGAGAAAATTCAAAGTCACGTGACTAAGGGAACGTATGAATTCGAGAGCATGAAATTAAAATTGCACTCGGAAAGGATTACACATTTACATATGATTATCATAATATATCTTTAATTTTAGTTCTTTAAAATGCAGATAAAATTACATTGATTTAATTTAAATCCACAAACTATAAACCACTACAGACTGCCTAATAAACTAAATATATCAAAAATTAAAACGAACTTGCATTAGCACATATTTTTGGGCGAAACTTGTTTTATTTGTATTTTACAAAATATTTGTGAAATTACCTACATATTATAGAAAGCCTTAATATTCACAAAGTTTATATAATTTTATTCATTTTTAGGAAATGATACTTTGGTAGGTATATAATGACCTTAACGTCGATGCCTTAATGCGAAGTCGTTTGTTCTTCCGCCAAATCTGGTGTAAAATTTCACTTCCGGTATTATCCCTCTTCTTTTTAGTTCACAGGTCAACGGGATTTGCTGCGATCAGGGTAAACCCTTATGTTTCCATTCTTATCCAATCACCTGCTAAACTAGTTTTTCTTTTTCTAAGCAGGCTGCCCTATGGTCAGTATAGCTTTTTTTCCATGTGGTATAGCTACATGATCCGCTGTCTCGTAGTAATAAAAATTAAGAGGTTCGTGCAAAAAATCAACATATGCTGCAGATGTTGCACAATTTTTTTTTGGAAATTTAAAAAATATTTGTATATTTACATGGTTTACCCGCCATTTTGTCATGTGTTGAAATTGGTTGTAAAACTCAATTTATTTTGACAAAAATTTTAATTTTTTAGGTTGTTCACTGTTTTTTCAATTTTCACAGACAAATGTAAATTTATGGTATATTTTTATCTCAGGTGATGTAAACTAGAAATGTGTGTGTTTTACATACAATTTTTCCAGTGCAACATATGATAAACACAGACAAAGATAAGAGCAATTATTTCTAATGCGTCTGTCTTCAATCCTTGTATTTCAGAGGAGTCCGAAACCAGTTTAAGTGGCTTGATGGAACGGAAAACTGACTGTCCGATATCAGTACAACGTCGACCTGGAACGCAAAAAGGATTTTTCGTACCGTTTTATGAGTGTCGCACGCGATGATGGAACGAAACTAATGTTCTCGGTTTAATTCCATTTTTCGACTGATTTGTTAACTTAAAAAATTCACTGTAGCTATAAAACTATATGTATCGCACTGATATTTTGAATTTAGGTTAGTTAAAGATTGAGGTGAAATTTTAGTAACGATATTCGATCAGTGTCGCCCTCTATGTTCCAATATTCAAAATATATGGACTTAGGACCGCAGAGAATGTTAGCCCCAAGCGGCTACCAGAGTAAACCCGGCACTGATTCTCTGTGTGGCTAATGTGTGAGCTAAGAGTAAGTTTGCCGCGGGCAGGGCTCGAAAGTCGTGACTTTACTGTTCGGTTTGCTCGCACTCGCGAATCCGCCAATCAACATAATAGTCCGGGACCCAAATCGAATGTTCATCTTACAATTTTTACATACATTATAGTTATTAGTTGCATTTTTTAATTTTTCAACCTAGAACATTTTCGGGCTATGTTTTTTGATGATGAACCGAGTTGATTTCTGGTTTTGGTAATGACGCACCACACCAGTCGACAGTTTCTCGTTAATATGGAGAATTTAAGCGTGGACGGCTTATCATTAGCGACAATCCAAGGGCAGGTGTACCAAAAACGGCTGTCACCCAGGAAAGCATCGATGCTATGCGCATGCCCAGCACAGAAGAACGACATATGACATATCGCGAAATTGAGGATTCATTATAGATTTCAAAGACTTCAATTCAAAAAATTCTGCATGAAGAATTAGAAAAACTAGTTTCGCGCTGGACAGCGCATTTGTTAACTGAAGAACAAATAAATTGGTAAAAAAATAATTTTCTAACATTCTAATATTATCATAATAATAAAAGCGATGGCCGACTGATGGAAATTTTGACGATGTTAGCACGATAAGATATCCGTATCAATTAAATATCACTATTTACCAAACCAAACCAAGGTACCAAACCCACCCAACCCGACCCAAGATACCCCAGCATTTCTCTGACATAGGTATGGCAATGGCATAACATTGCGGCACATCAAACATATCTTTGATGACCTGCTATGTTGAATATTCTTTAAGTGTTTAGATCACAAATTTAGATTAACTTATGCTTTGATTTGCGGCCACCGCTTTTATTATTATGATAATATTAGAATGTTAGAAAATTATTTTTTAATTTTTAGTGCATTTTATAAAAAAGCTTGTGACTTAAAAAGTTTTTTTACCAATTTATTTTCTACTTTTTAGTCTCAGCTATCTACTCTATTAAATGAAAATATTTGTTCAATAACAGAACAGAAGAGTTTATTCTAGATTATAATGAAATCGCTGATCGTGAGTTGTTTGGAAACTCATTTTTCTATTGGGGGAAGGAGAGGGTGGGGGTAGAGGTAGAAATATATTTTTTGTTTGGGCTGTAATGCCATCGGACCTTTATGCATATACCAAATTTTATAAAAGTCATTTGTAGTGAAGTGTGTCAAAACGCATTTTTTATGGTAAAGGGTGGGGGGTAGGGGTGGGAGGACATTTTTTCATTATTGTTATATTGTCATCGGACCACTATGTGTATACCAAATTTTATTCAAATCGGATAACGGGAAGTGTGTCAAAAACACATTTTTCTATAGAAGGGGTGGGGGTAGGGGTGGTAGGATATTTTTTTCTTAATGTTGTATTGTCATGGGACCACTATGTGTGTACCAAATTTCATCCAAATCGGATAATGGGAAGTGTGTCAAAAACGCTTCACAAGATTTGATAGATAGTTAGTTAGACAGAACATCTGAAGCTAAATAAAAGCTTGTAAAAAAAAGCTAGGGTCAATTGGTGTCAGAAAACTCTAGACCGCTTTGAGGCAGGAAACTCGAAAAACGTGTACAGTATTGTCAGTGGTGATGAATCCTGGATTTACTTATATGAACCCGAAAAAAAAGGGCTTGAAGTTGAAGAAAAGCCAACAAAAGTCATACGTTCTCGAAGTGTATGCAAAAAGCTGGTTGAGACAGATCATGTAGCAACAGTTCCTCTAAAAGATCAAAGGACTGTTACTGCAGATCGGTACATCGCCATTTGTTTACTGAAAGTCATCGCTGAGCTTCAAAAAACGAACCTTGAACGACGAATCGTCCAAGAAAATGCAAGTTTGCATACAGCCATACAGCCATTGGCGTAGCTAGGGGGGGCCAGGGGGGGCCAGGGGGGGCCTGCCCCCCCTGAAGTCCCTCAGGCTCCCCTAAGATATTTTAGGCCTCCCCTACCGACTTCTAGAACATGACGCTGAAAATACATACTTTTCTATTATTATTCGGGAAATATTCAAATAAAATAGGTGCATTAAAATTTAATCATTCAGATAATGTTTACATTTCAGGAAAAAGCCCTTGTATTGCGGAATTAGGCTTTTTCTCTTTAAATTATCGGTAACTTTTCTGCACTTATGCCATTTCCCGAAAATATTTTTTAAATTTAAACATAATTATGCATATTGAATATTTCATACATATTGGCGACATCTTGTAAAATATTATAGAAGTGTAAGTTGAATTTCGCATTTAATGAAGACAGCGACCTTTGCCTCTCTGTTTCTGAAATCGGGTTGTAGATGTCGTAAGGTTATAAAAGACCTTTTTAAACTGTTTTTCTAAATTAAATATAATAATCTTTTTAGTTTTTTTGAGGTTAGCGTTTAGTGTCTTATGGAAGTTTTCCGATTTTGGTGACAATTTCATAACCATTTTCATATTAAGTTTTCCCACGTCGTTAAATGGATTAAATTCGTCGAGCAATACCGGGAAATTTTTAATATTAATACTTCTGCTCTAAGAGCAGAAATGACCGTTTTAAAGAATTGTATTTTTCGGTTAAATCAAACTGTTGGTCATGATTCTATCAAACAACATATAGCAGAAAACACCTATCCAAACCTCTACCAACTTTTTAAAGTTGCGAGTATTCTTCCAATTTCAAGTGCAACTTACGAGAGGTCTTTCTCTGCCATGAGGAGAGTTTCTAATTGGCTTAGAACAACTATGACTCAAGAGAGACACTCAGGTTTGTCATTGTTGTTCATAGAAATAGATGTTGAGGTCGACTTAGACAGTGTGGTAGACGCTTTCAGTTAGCGACGTAGAAAACTTTCTTTGTAGAATTGCTGAATTACATACTTCCTGTGTATACATATAAATAAGTTGGTAAATGTATTATTAAATTTTATATTAAAATATTAGAACATTTAATGCGCGTATTTTTTTTATTCATTGCGCACTTTGCACGACTCTTTAAAACCTATGTTTGCTTTTTGTTCAAGATAGACCGGGGCCACGGCCCCCCTCTGAAAAGCAAGGCTAGCTACGCCAATGCATACAGCACAAAAAATCATTGAATTTTGAACCCAACAAAACGTCGAATTATTAAACCATCCTCCATACAGCCCCGACCCAAGTTCCATCAATTTCTATTCTATTATTTTCCGAAAATCAAGAATGGACTGCGTGGTCAAAAATTTCAGACGCTAGAGGAATCAGTCGAAGCCTTCAAGAATGCAATTTTGACAGTACCAACAAACAAGTGGAACTACAGCTTTGACAACTGGTTTAAGCGCAAGCAAACGTGCATTAATTTTCGTCAAGAATACTTTGTGAAACAATAAAGTCTTTAAGAGTTATCTACTGTTTTATTCTAGCTGTATATGCAAAACTTAAAAGACAAGGCTCGTAATCTACTTAATCATGAGTAGATCAGATATCTACTATCTATATATAGGGTTACCAGATGAAAACGTCTCTAACCAGGACCAGCCGTCAAGAAAATCCGGACAAAATCCGGACGTCAAAATTTTTTCGATGCCACACACAAAAAATCAACTTTTTTTTAAATTGAAACAATAACTAATAAATAACATAATATGCCTACTATTTTATAGGTACTTTTCACTGCTTTGTATTTTATTCAACAGCGTTGAATTTTTAGGCAGAAGTACAAAATCGTAAAATTCTGAGCAGCTCATATTTCTTAAATTGTATGAAGTCATGAGTATTCCTTTTACAGAAGATAAAAGCAGCCTATTTCTTTCTTTGGTCCACTGGGCAGAAATACTTGCATTAACATATTTTGCCCATTTTTCGTGGGTAGGCAGATTGTGGTCATCAGAAGTAACACACGGCAGAAGTGTAAACTTCAACAAGGCTAAATTAATAATACTACTTTAAGCGGGGTCTTTACATAACATTTTACCTTACGTCTTGCCTGTCAGTCAAAAGGGTCAAGTATGACGGTTGAAAGACTAGCGTAGACACTTGATAGTTTTAATGTACGTTTTTAGCTCAGTTTTTGATACAAATCGATGGTTTTATTGGAAAACAATGCGTGATCCGGTCAGTTCTCTAGGCGGTCTTCCGTCTTAAATCAGTTCAAGTAAAACGTCCGTTTTTCCGCCTACACACAAAGTTTTACTGATGCGTTTTGACTGAACAGGCAAGATGTAAGGTAAAACGTTATGTGAAGACCCCGCTTAAAGGTGAATTCACACTGCTAAATTTATCGACGTTTATTGTTTAATTACATTTTTTGAAACTAGTTTATTTTGCATTTTTTGATGTTTATAAAGGCGGCTACTTTAAAATCCGGACGTTTATGAAAAATCCGCCCGGACCCACCCGGACGTAGTAAAAATCCGGACATGTCCGGATTAATCCGGACGTCTGGTAACCCTATCTATATACGCACTACTTATTTGTGTCTATCTACAAATATGTCAATAACACAGGACTTTAATCAAGGGGAAGAATTGAACGTCTTATCTGTGTATCTTTGATGATCTATGCGCATGAAGATATTTGGTTACTGCTTCTTTGGGTTATATTTGCCACTTTATCTTTTAATTTGATTTATTTTGCGTGGTTCATTAAAAAGGTGTTTTTGTGTACCTGTATAATTAAACCAAGATGAAAATCGGCTTAGGTCTCGTACTAATGTAGAATTATGTCACGGCCAGCCAATCAGAGAGCTCGCTGCTGACATAAGTTCTAAAAATAGCCGGCGTGTTTTATAATCGAGACGGCATCGCACATGTTTAATGTTTATTAACGTTTGGTTGGCGGGTAGCGAGCGCGCTGCGGTAACACGGTTTTTTTTTTCATTTTCCTTAACTTTATGCGATGTTTTTTCCGTTAAAAATCAACAATAATATCAGGAATAATTTCAATTTGTGCATAAACCAGGATTACCAATTGGCCAGTGACGAAACTTGTAGACTTTTAAGAGTTAAAGACAGCTGTAGTTTGGTTCAATCAATTAGCAGGTGGTTTTATGAAAGGTAATAATTTGTATTTACCTTTATTCCTCCTACGCTAAAAACATACAATGTAAAGTTTTAAATATTTTTGGACGATACTATACTATTTTTTTTAAAAATCACTTCGAAGCTCAAAAGCCCAGGCAAAAGCTCAAAAAATTTAGTTTAGTGTATAACAATGGTTTTTTATTCATTTACTTTAACTTTATCCGATGTTTTTTCCGTTAAAAATCAACAATAATATCAGGAGTAATTTCAATTTGTGCATAAATCAGGATTACCAATTGGCCAGTGACGAAACTTGTAGACTTTTAAGAGTTAAAGACAGCTGTAGTTTGGTTCAATCAATTAGCAGGTGGTTTTATGAAAGGTAATAAATTTGTATTTACCTTTATTCCTCCTACGCTAAAAACATACAATGTAGAGTTTTAAATATTTTTGGACGATACTATACTATTTTTAACAAAAACTACTTTGAAGCCCAAAAGCCTCGGCAAAAGCTACAAAAAATTTAGTTTAGCTTATAATAATGGCTTTTTTTTATTTTTCTTAACTTTATGCGATGTTTTTTCCGTTAAAAATCAACAATAATATCAGGAATAATTTCAATTTGTGCATAAATCAGGATTACCAATTGGCCAGTGACGAAACTTGTAGACTTTTAAGAGTTAAAGACAGTTGTAGTTTGGTTCAATCAATTAGCAGGTGGTTTTATGAAAGGTAATAATTTGTATTTACCTTTATTCCTCCTACGCTAAAAACATACAATGTAGAGTTTTAAATATTTTTGGACGATACTATACTATTTTTAACAAAAACTACTTTGAAGCCCAAAAGCCTCGGCAAAAGCTACAAAAAATTTAGTTTAGCTTATAATAATGGCTTTTTTCAATTTCCTTTACTTTATGCGATGTTTTTTTCGTTAAAAATCAACAATAATATCAGGAGTAATTTCAATTTGTGCATAAATCAGGATTACCAATTGGCCAGTGACGAAACTTGTAGACTTTTAAAAGTTAATGACAGCTGTAGTTTGGTTCTATCAATTCGCAGGTGGTTTGACGAAAGGTAATAATTTGTGTTTACCTTTATTCCTCCTACGCTAAAAACATACAATGTAGAGTTTTAAATATTTTTGGACGATATTATACTATTTTTAACAAAAACTACTTTGAAGCCCAAAAGCCTCGGCAAAAGCTACAAAAAATTTAGTTTAGCTTATAATAATGGCTTTTTTTAATTTCCTTTACTTTATACGATGTTTTTTCCGTTAAAAATCAACAATAATATCAGGAATAATTTCAATTTGTGCATAAACCAGGATTACCAATTGGCCAGTGACGAAACTTGCAGACTTTTAAGAGTTAATGACAGCTGTAGTTTGGTTCTATCAATTAGCAGGTGGTTTTACGAAAGGTAATAATTTGTATTTACCTTTATTCCTCCTACGCTAAAAACATACAATGTAGAGTTTTAAATATTTTTGGACAATACTATAATATTTTTAACAAAAACTACTTCGAAGCTCAAAAGCCTCAGCAACAGCTCAAAAAATTTAGTTTAACTTATAATAATGGCTTCTTTTTATTTTTCTTAACTTTATGCGATGTTTTTTCCGTTAAAAATCAACAATAATATTAGGAATAATTTCAATTTGTGCATAAATCAGGATTACCAATTGGCCAGTGACGAAACTTGTAGACTTTTAAAAGTTAATGACAGCTGTAGTTTGGTCCTATCAATTAGCAGGTGGTTTGACGAAAGGTAATAATTTGTGTTTACCTTTATTCCTCCTACGCTAAAAACATACAATGTAAAGTTTTAAATATTTTTGGACGATACTATACTATTTTTAACAAAAACTACTTTGAAGCCCAAAAGCCTTGGAAAAGCTCAAAAAATTTAGTTTAGCTTATAATAATGGCTTTTTTCATTTTCCTTTACTTTATGCGATGTTTTTTCCGTTAAAAATCAACAATAATATCAGGAATATTTTCAATTTGTGCATAAACCAGGATTACCAATTGCCCAGTGACGAAACTTGTAAACTTTTAAGAGTTAATGACAGCTGTAGTTTGGTTTCATCAATTAGCGGGTGGTTTTACGAAAGGTAATAATTTGTATTTACCTTTATTCCTCCTACGCTAAAAACATACAATGTAGAGTTTTAAATATTTTTGGACGATACTATACTATTATTAACAAAAACCACTTCGAAGCTCAAAAGCCCAGGCAAAAGCTCAAAAAATTTACTTTAGCGTATAACAATGGTTTTTTATTCATTTTCCTTAACTTTATCCGATGTTTAGATGTTAAAAATCAACAATAATATCAGGAATAATTTTAATATATGCATAAACCAGGATTACTAATTGGCCAGTGACGAAAATTGTAGACTTTTAAGAGTTAAAGACAGCTGTAGTTTGGTTCTATCAATTAGCAGGTGGTTTTACGAAAGGTAATAATTTGTGTTTACCTTTATTCCTCCTACGCTAAAAACATACAACGTAAAGTTTTAAATATTTTTGAACGATACTATACTATTTTTAACAAAAACTACTTTGAAGCCCAACAGCCTCGGCAAAAGCTCAACAAATTTAGTTTAGCTTATAATAATGGCTTTTTTTCAATTTTCTTTACTTTATGCGATGTTTTTCCCGTTAAAAATCAACAATAATATCAGGAATAATTTCAATTTGTGCATAAACCAGGATTACCAATTGCCCAGTGACGAAACTTGTAGACTTTTAAGAGTTAATGACAGCTGTAGTTTGGTTCTATCAATTAGCAGGTGATTTGACAAAAGGTAATAATTTGTGTTTACCTTCCTCCAACAAATTTATTTTTAAAAATTTTGACTCGGAAAGGTAGTTATTAATCAAATGAGATTGACCCCCTTTCGAAAACTAAAAAAAAGCTGCAAAATATTTTTAATATTATTTAATTGCTTATAATTTTTCCTGGAGTCGCAGACGTACCGCCACCAATCCCCATCTTACTGGCCAACCCAGGATCGGGGGACCATCAGGCCACGGCCTCCCTTAGACTCTGGGATAAAAAATTATAAGAAAATAATACATTTTTAATCTTTTAAAACTAAAGACATATCTTGCTTCGCCAAACATATTTTCTGGGTACGACACTGTCACCCCTTATATCGACGCTCTTATTTTTTGGTAAATTATTCCATCGAAATGTTTGCTTTCTGCTTAAAATTCAAGAAAGTCAAGTTCAATGCTTAACAAATTTTTATAACAAATATTTGGTTCTACCGAGCCGGGGTTCAACGTTTTCTTTTGCAATTTCTATTCGCTATTTAATAGCAGATGAATCTCGGGGCACGGCCTGGCAGTGCCCCGCTAAGTTCGCGCAAATTGCTGTACCACCTTTCCTTGAAACATTTCAGCCCATATTTGACCAACTGATAACTCTATTTCGGAATGAGCTACAAAACTCAAACTTTGCATAGTCGTAGATCTCGATAGAGCCAACCATCCCTGCGTTTCATCTACTTCCATAAAGCAGTAAAGTAGTTACTGAATTTTGAAAAACTTTGGATTTGCCACACACTCAGTCACTCATTCATGTATAGATCATCAAAATTCTACTATACTTCCAGAAATTCTAAAAGGCTGAAAATTGGCAGACTGATAAAAATTATGACAACACTTACCCTGTTACGCGACAAGTCTCTATTCCATTTCCTTTCACTTTCCATTATAAGATTTAACTTGTGCAACATGGATATAAACAGAAAATTTATTATATGCAAAATGTTATCCAGCAGATAATCAGATAAAAAACACAGTGGCCTCTATTAATTTTCTTATTTTAAATGCAACCCCCTGTATATTATTTATTTCTTGGATTGTTTAGAAAATTCTAGACGTAAAACATGTACAGTCGAGGACTTTTTAAATTGCCGTTTTATTTTTTTTTTCTGTCAAATTTAATCAATTGAAGAAATCATTTTTTTTTTAAATATCTAACTATACAGACAGAATTTTTTTGTTTTGGTTCAAACTACCTTTCCGAATTTCAAATTGGAGTTTTTTTTCCAGGGCGGCAATTTAAAAAGTTCCCGACTGTACAATGTCCTATACCTAAGTCTAACCATTTTTTAAATATTTACAGTTCAAAAACAACAATTTCCAATTTGACCAATTTTTTTTTGAAAAATACAAATCGACGTATCGAAGCGTTTTTCCCAAAACTCCCTCATTTATTCGTTCTCGAATTTATTTCATTTGGCTGTTAAACACTGTCTAAAAATTTTATTAATATACATAATAGCAGTGGCGTATAGAAAAAAGTTTCGGGGGGGCCGAGACCACATGAGGCCGTATTTTATGCTATTTTTTGTTTGTATTCATGAAATATGTGAAAAAAATCTAAAAAAAATCTTAACTTCGGGGGGGGGGGCGGGTTACCCCCTTATATACGCCACTGCATAATAGTAATATGTATAAAAATAAATTGATCTATGGCGGCTCTGATACCTTTCTAACTAGCCAATTAGCACAAGTGAAGCTCTGATAATCAGCCTTGAAAACACTTTTTTTATAAATATCTCGGAAACTAATGCTCCTACGAAGATTTTCGATATAACACAAATTATTGAGCAAGATGTAGTCTACTACATTCTGAAAACCGCATATTGATGCGATGCTTCGTTAAAAAGTTAGCATTTTTTAAATTGTTTGATTGTCAAAAAACTGTCATTAGCATTAATGGATTTTGACCAAAAACTAATCAGCTTCTATAAAAATCGGTTTAGCGGTTTAGGAGCTATCGTGTTACGGACAGAAAAAAAATACACACACACACAGACAGACATCACGACGATATTGATAGGATAGGTCAAAATACACCCAAACAACACATTTTGGGCGTTATCTCAAAAAAAAATTTACGAAAATAATACGGCTGCCCGAAATTAAAATTATTAAAAAAAGTAACTGACATTTTTGAAAAAATCGAGTATTTTGTAAATTTACATAACCGTAATTTTACGCACATTTTAGTATAGGAATTTTCTAAATCGGTTAAGAAAGACCAAAGTTATTATATTATTTAGACCACGTTACGCCATTTACTCGTATGCTTTTTAAAAACTTTATATTTATTTTTCTTGGTTTTGATAAATCTGCAGTTACTTTGTTTTAATGTGGGACAGCCCAGTGGCGTAGCGTGCCCGAAAGGGCGGGGGGGGGCGACAGCTAAAAAGGGCTGAAAACAAAACTAAAAAAAAATCTTGGGACCAAAAAAAAAGGTCATCATGTGTGAGGGGGCGGCCCAAAAGGGCGCCTCTCACAAATCTTGCGACCAAAAAAAAAAGGTCTTCATGTTAGTTTCCTTTGGCGCCCACTCAATTGGCCGTTGCCGGCCCGACTTAATAAAGCTGAGAGCGCTTCGGCCACCAATGGGGCGCCACTACCCTCGGGGCGGGGGGGGCGACGAACGTAAAATGCGGTAAAAATTAACATTTGTTTAATGATTTTATCAGTTTTAATATTTACAGTTCATTTCATTATTTTTGGGACAACTTTTTTTCGTTGGCCTATTTTATTCTTATCTATGTACAGGGTGTCTCATTATATTTTTTAGTAGGAATATAAAAGAAATTGTGTTCGAATTCGCGAAATTTTGACTTTTAAATTGCATCTTGACTCAGGGCTATCAAAATGGACGGGCCACGATCCTCCACTTTGTTGACGTCACATCCGGGGCTGATTTTTTTTTTGATGGTCACGTTACGACACAGCTGATTGTCTTTAAAATATTGAAGTTGGAATGACGGTTCATGAATATTTGATTTTTTTTTAAATAAAGCCGTTTTTGAGATTGTTTTTACTTTATTCTGGCAGAACAATTTTTTTAAAATGTATGGTAATCCCTAATTTTTCATAGCCGCTTCATTAGCTTACACAAAAATTAAGTTTAAAGCAGAAGCGAATGTGACAATCACAGATGACAAAGTCAAATATATGTCAAATATAACAGTTGGCATGTGGTACATGGCGGGTAATTTGAATTCAAAATAAGGAATGCTAAATCTTGAAGATTTTAACCTTTTAATCATGTTGCTTCCTTACAAACCTTTGGTGGAATATCGGGATGGTGTCTGAGAATATTTCACTGAAATTTTGCGGAAATCTGTAGTGCCATTTTGAAAATATCATAAAAAAACGTCTGACCTCCCATAAGACCCAATGTAAAATTCAGCCCCGGGAGAACAGCTGATTTTTTCAGGGTCGTGGCCTCTATTTTTGTGTTGGCCTTGCTTGATTTTATTCCTGATGCATACCGTATTTGACAGGCGCTCAAATTTATAATTTTTGTAAATTGGATGCCCCTTATATTATTTAATTTATAGATTAGGTTTTGATAAATAGTTTCTGAAATATTAGCGATAAATTTTTAAATGATAAAAAATAACATTACCACTTTTGTGTTAATTTCAGTGTCCTTATTTCGAACTATGTTAGTCCCCATGTATAAACAGTGACAATGACAACAATTTTTTTTTAAATGACGCTCAAGATGACATCCGGTAACGACAAGAAAGTTGTGTCATTGTCACTGTTAATACATGGGGACTAACATAATTTGGAAGAAGGATACTAAAACAAGGCCAACACAAAAATAGAGGCCACGACCCTGAAAAAATCAGCTGTTCTCCCGGGGCTGAATTTTACATTGGGTCTTATGGGACGTCGGACGTTTTTTTATGATATTTTCAAAATGGCACTACAGATTTCCGCAAAATTTCAGTGAAATATTCTCAGACACCATCCCGATATTCCACCAAAGGTTTGTAAGGAAGCAACATGATTAAAAGGTTAAAATCTTCAAGAATTAGCATTCCTTATTTTGAATTCAAATTACGCGCCATGTACCACATGCCAACTGTTATATTTGACATGTATTTGACTTTTTCATCTGTGATTGTAACATTCGCTTCTGTTTTAAACTTAATTTTTGTGTGAGCTAATGAAGCGGCTATGAAAAATTAAGGATTACTATACATTTAAAAAAAATTGTTCTGCCAGAATAAATTAAAAACAATCTCAAAAACGGCTTTATTTAAAAAAAAATCAAATATTAATGAACCGTCAATCCGACTTCAATATTTTAAAGACAATCAGCTGTGTCGGAAAGTGACCATCAAAAAAAAATCAGCCCCGGATTTGACGTCAACAAAGTGGAGGATCGTGGCCCGTCCGTTTTGATAGCCCTGACTAAAATTAACATAAGACCGGTACTGTTATAATTCCTAATATCTCAGAAACTATGGCTCTAAACTACGGCATATCGGGTATTTTTGGAAAATATGTTCCAAGCCTAATCTATTAATTAAATAATATAAGGAGCATCCAATTTACAAAAACTATAAATTTGAGTGCCTGTCAAATATGTTAAGCACCAGGAATACAGTCAAGATGCAATTTAGAAGTAATCGCGAATTCGAACCCAATTTCTTGTATATTCCTATATCAATTATTAATTATCTAAAAGGGTGGGAAAAATATAATGAGACATCCTGTACTTACCAGTACAATCTACGCCAGGGCTATCAAAATGGACGGGCCACGATCCTCCACTTTGTTGACGTCACATCCGGGGCTGATTTTTTTTTGATGGTCACGTTACGACACAGCTGATTGTCTATAAAATATTGAAGTTGGAATGACGGTTCATGGATATTTGATTTTTTTTAAATAAAGCCGTTTTTGAGATTGTTTTTACTTTATTCTGGTAGAACAATTTTTTTTAAATGTATACTAAGCCCTAATTTTTCATAGCCGCTTCATTAGCTCACACAAAAATTAAGTTTAAAGGAGAAGCGAATGTGACAATCACATATGACAAAGTCAAATACATGTCAAATATAACAGTTGGCATGTGGTACATGGCGGGTAATTTGAATTAAAAATAAGAAATGCTAAATCTTGAAAATTTTAACCTTTTAGTCATGTTGCTTCCTTACAAACCTTTGGTGGAATATCGGGATGATGAGAATATTTCACTGAAATTTCGCGGAAATCTGTAGTGCCATTTTGAAAATATCATAAAAAAACGTCTGACCTCCCATAAGACCCAATGTAAAATTCAGCCCCGGGCGAACAGCTGATTTTTTCAGGGTCGTGGCCTCTATTTTTGTGTTGGCCTTGTCTACGCAAATGACACCTTTGGTAAAATTTGACCTGGCAACACTGGTTGTTTTGAAACTGAAAATTGAAATGTCGAAGGAAACACTTTAATGAAAGAAAATGTCTCAAATGAGGACGCTTTTCGAAATACGCGTCTCGGCCTTATTAAGTGCATGGCCTTATTTAGGACACTTACCTTATTTCTAAAAAACAGATTAGGTGAAAAAAAAACAAAAGGTATTTTTACCTACGCAACCTTGGATTCTAAAATGTTAAATTGACACAATGGGATAGCGCAGCGCTTTGTCAGAAAATATTAATGCATATTTAATGGGTCGGATGTGCAAGGTCCTTTTCCCGCCAAACCATTTAATCGCATTCATTCTGGGTTATTTAACACTCCCAAACCATTAATTAATACCAAAGACTTAGACATCTACATACAGCATGATTAAATACCAGTGGCAGCGGCTACAGGGAGGGCAACGGGGCAGTGCCCCCTAAACTAGACAACAACTAGTATTTTTAATTATATACAGTGTGTCCACGTAAGTTGGCGGCATATGGGAAACTTTTTTATTATTAGCTTTACGAAAAAAAGTTATTCTTCATAAAAAGTTCTGCATGGTCCAAAACCTAAAATGCAACCATCAGATGTTAAATTTTTTCATCATATTACGAGGTTTGTCAAAAAATGTGATTTTTGCTCTTGAGTAAAGTACCTTTCTTTTTGACATTATCGAAAATTGTTATAAAGAAAAGATGTTTAGAATTAAAAATAGCTTTCAAATATTCAACATTGTTTATTTACATTATTATTATTTGCATCCTAGATTAATTATGCTTTAATGTGCAAACTTAAATTTCCAACGTAATCGCAGAAAATGTAGAAAAAAATATTTTTTAATGTAAATAAACAATGTTGAATATTTGAAAGCTACTTTTAATTCTAAACATCTTTTCTTTATAACAATTTTCGATATTGTCAAAAAGAAAGGTACTTTACTCTGGAGCAAAAATCACATTCTTTGACAAACCTCGTAATATGACTGAAAAAATTTAACATCTCATGGTTGCATTTTAGGTTTTGGACCATGCAGAACTTTTTATGAAGAATAACTTTTTTTCGTAAAGCTAATAATAAAAAAGTTTCCCATATGCCGCCAACTTACGTGGACACACTGTATATATTTATCGGTTTCACAACGTTCTACTTCTTCCGAAACCCAATTTCCACTCGTTTCTGTTTGCCCATAATTCATCATCTAGGCCTCTTATTCTCATTTCACTGTCTATTCCTTCTCTCCAGCTTCTCCTTGGCCGTCCTAGTTTTCTTCGGCCAGTTGGTTTCCATTGTAGTATTTGTTTAGGTAGTCTTTCATCATTCATTTTTTGTACATGTCCGTACCACACCAGTTGTTTTGTTCTTATATCATCCACTAAAGTACGTTCACCCACTGTCATAATTTCTCTTATTCTTTGATTTGTAACTCTTTCTCTTTTTGATTTCCCTGCTGCTCTTCTCCAATAGTCCATCTCCGTAGCGGAAAGCATTTTTTCTGTTCTATCCTTGATTGGCCATACTTCTGAGCCGTATGTAATAATACTTTTTACAATAGTGTTATATATATAAGCTTTTTGTTATGTTTTGATATACTTTGGTCCCAAATTATTCCATTTAATAAAGTTATTGCTTTTCTTCCTTGTACGTTTCGATCTTTTATAGCTTTGTCTAGTGTTCCGTCAGCTGTAATTTTTAGACCTAAGTATTTATACTCATCACAGGACTGAATTCGCGGCCCGGTATTTAAGATTAGATCCTGTTTCATTCCACCGATACACATATACTCTGTCTTATTGAGATTAACCTCTAGTCCCCACTTATTGTACTCTTCTATTAGTTTTCGTGTCATATATTCTAGGTCGTTATAATCCTGAGCCACTACTATCTGATCATCGGCGAAACATAAAGTATACAAGGTGGTTTCGTCCAATAGAATTCCCATGTTTTGGCATTTTCTCTTCTATACTTTAAGGACTTGTTCCAAGTATATCTTGAAGAACGTAGGCGAAATACAGCAACCATGTTTAAGACCTTTATTTACTTGAAAGCCTTTGGTTAGTTTTGCTTTTATTTTAACTTTTGCCTTACTATTGCGGTATAACTCTTTGATGGCCTTAATTAGTTGTAGGCTTATGTTTGTGTTTTCCAACGCTTTCCAAAGTAGATTTAGTGGTATACTATCATATGCCTTCTGCAAATCGACGTAAAGCAGATGCAGCTCTTGTCCGTATGCCATTTTCTTTTCAATAACTTGAGTTATACAAAAGAGATGATCAGAAGTCGATCTACCCGTCCTGAAACCGGCTTGTTCTTCTGCCTCCATGTCTTTATATTCGCTTTCCACTTTATTTCTTATTATTTTACCGTATGTTCTGTTTAGTAATTTTAATTGATTTATTTAAAAAAGGTAAATCTTTCCTTACGACATGTCTAGTTCTTTTTTTTAGTCTGTGGTTAACTGAGTAAACTTTTTTAGCGTAAATAATTACAAGCCGGCAGCACCGCGAGGGACAAGATTTCAATTTCACCCGGGGGCTTTTATCGTGCTAAACCGTTCGTTGCCCTTCCTACGTGTTGCTGGTTCTTTTCTTAGTAAAGATGTATGAGTTTGTTTTGATTTGAGGTACGTCATGGTCAGTAGTTAAAAGCCTTGCTGGTCGCCTGTCCATTGTTTATTTTTGTTTAATTTCAAAATGAGAATAAATACCGTTGATTGTATAATTAACTGTGCCAATTTGAATATATGAACTTCGATTACAAATAAAATCTTTAGGGCTGCATAGAACGGACCTAAAAATCCTAAAAATTAACCAACATTTTAGTGCAAGTAATAAAAAAATATACGATGCTGAAAACTGGTTGTGCGGTTACGAAAAACGAAATGCTTTTTTTTTTGCTTTATTTGTCTTATTATAAACAATCCACGAAGTGATCCTTCGCGGGTGGCAAAGGGAATGTTAAAAACACAACGTGCTACTTATTTAAATAACCACATAGAATTTTCTATGATAGGCAAGACTGATATTAGGTGCCAATTGAATAGTGCCAATAGGCAAAACATTGCCGAACATAATAAAAGTGTGGCAAAAAATAGAAATATACTTAGTAGGTTAATAGACTATTTAAAATTTTGTGGGATTTTTGAGGTTGCTTTACAGGGCCATGATTAGTCTGAAACTAGTACTAATCCGAGCACTATGCGCATGTAAAAGATGGGCGAATAGACTTTATCCATAAACGAATAAACTAAAAACTACACCAAGTAGCTAGCGGTAGTGCCTCGCCAAGTTCGCGCGCCGTAACCATCTTTTCTTGAAACATTTCAGCCGATATTTGACCTACCTACTCAAACTTTGCACAGTCGTAGATCTCCATGGAGTTAACAACCCCTCCAAGTTTCATGGAATTCCATAAAGTAGTAAAGTAGTTACGAAATTTCAAAAAACGTCGAAATTGCCACTCACTCACTCACTCACTCATGTATAGATCATCAATATTCTACTGTACTTCCAGACATGCTACAAAGCTGAAATTTGGCAGACTGATAGAAATTATGACTAAACCCCTGGAAAAAATCAAAAAACCCCAAAATTTTAATTTACTCCCCTAAGTTATGTAAAAGTAGCATTGCCCGCTTCCAGAAATGCTAGAGAGTTGAGCTTTGGCAGACTGATAGGAACTATGATAAAACTATAGGAAAAAATGAAAACACCCCAATATTCTAATTAACTTCCTTCCCTATAAATGTAAAGTTAAGTAAAACTAACATTGCCTACTTCCAGACATGCTAGAGAGCTGAGCTTGGGAAGACCGATAGGAATTATGATAAAACTATAGGACAAAATTTAAAAACACGACAATTTTAATTTATTTCCCTCCCCTATACATGTAAAGTTATGTAAAAGTAACATTGTGCACTTTCAGAAACGCTAGAAAGCTGGGCTTTCGAAGGCTGATAGGAACTACGATAAAACCATGGAAAAAAATTAAAAAACTTCAAAAATTTTAGTAAGGCATTGCAAAAGTTTTGAACAATATTCCGCATATTTTACTACTTTAAAAATTAAGTACTATCCAATTCCTTTCAAAAAGAAGTGAAATTATAACAAAAACATTTCATGTAAAAAAAAGCCAAGGACACGAAAATGGCATTCCGTAAAAAGAATTGAGATAAAAGTAAAGCCAAGTTCTCCAATACAAATTTCAAAATGAAAGGTTCTTACTAGTTTGGAAATATTTTTATAAGCTTGGCTATTACGGCTGTAAATGACTCTTAGGCACAGTGCTAAATTGAACATAAAGAAGTTTGGCTGTAATAGCAAAGTTTAAAAAAACATTTCCAAACTAGTAAGAACCTTTCATTTTGAAATTTGTATTGGAGAACTTGGCTTTACTTTTATCTCAATTCTTTTTACGGAATGCTATTTTCGCGTACTTGGCTTTTTTACATGAAATGTTTTTGTTATGATTATATTTTTTTCACATGTGTCATATTACCTCTGGGTATATTAAGACATCTTTTAATTACTTAAGATATATCAACAAATATCAAACAAACAAGCGCTTTTTGCTATTTCAATGATTTATATCAAAATTGTAAATTGCCCATTGTTAAATACAAAAACAAAATTGATCGTCGTGAAAAATCTTGACAAGGCTAACAATTTATCTGTAGTTAATATAATGGTATAAATAAATAAATGCGTGGGCTAGCCATCATAAACAAAAAGCTTTTTGTGTTTGAAAAAAGTTTACTTTATGATGTGTGCTGATTTATAAACTTTCTCTATTTCTATTGAAAAAAATGTGGTGGTTCTTGTTGAAGCCCAATGCAGAACTAAGCCTAGTTTCCAATTCCAATTCAAAAAACGCATCAGGTGACCCTGCATTTAAAACCCCATGCCAATCCATGTCCTGTCACGTGATGCGTCACGTGATAGGTGGAAACTAGACTTTCGGGATGTAGTGTTGCCCACCTTACTATATCTATCCATCTAATGTGTTTTATTCTTCTGTCTATTCAGTGGTTTCCTACAACATCCCTGGGTTGAATGGGAGAGAATTTTTCTTCAGCAAAAAATAATAATTCGTGTATAATTTTTAACCTAAATCCTATGCAATCTTGCAGAGAGTTCTTTAAAAGTAAAAAAGTTTTAAAGTCACATGTATTTATTTATATAAATTACTAGTCTACATACATCAAGATAAAGAAAATTTTACAAAAAGATCGGATATACACTCTTACCAAACCAGAAACAACAATAATTTGGAAATACAAAAGTTTAATCATTTTTTTTCATTCAAAATCCCCCATACACTCAGGAAAATTCTATTACAACAAGCTTCCAGCTGAAATAAAAGTTTTTAGCAATAATTAGTTCAAAAGGGAAATAAAGCGGTTAATATTGGACAACGTGTTTTATTTGAATTTGAAAACTACCTAGAGAAAGGTTGATCTATGCTTATAAGGAAACACAAATTTTTTTATGTCAAAGTTTGTTAAGTTTTTTTTTAGTTTTTTTTAGTGTACCTACGTTTTATACTTTCTTTTTTTATATCATGTTTTATTTACTTTTTTGTACAATTTTTCTTTAAGGACGAAACCTGACTTTGTAAGTTATTAGCGAATAAAGAATTGAATTGAATTGAATTAAATTGAATTGAATTGAATTGAATTGAATTGAATTGAATTGTATCTATCTATCTATCTATCTATCTATCTATCTATCTATCTATCTATCTATCTATCTATCTATCTATCTATCTATCTATCTATCTATCTATCTATCTATCTAGCCTTCTTCGATCCATCTTTGGACATAGGCCTTCCCCAATATCTTTCATTCTTCTCTGTCTGTCGCCGTGTTCATCCATCTAGCTCCTGGATGTCTCTTCAAATCGTCCGCTCATCTCATTTTGGGTATTCCCGTACTTCTTTTATTTGTCCAAGGTCTCCAGGTTATAATACACTTGTTCCATCGATCGAAAGTGTCTGATATTATGACCGGCAAATTTCCATTTTAATTTTGCTACTTCTCTTACATCCCTCACTTTTGTTTCATTTCTTTACAAGCTTTTATTTAGCTTCAGATGTTCTGTCTATTTCCCTCCCCTATACATGTAAAGTTATGTAAAAGTAACATTGTACACTTTCAGAAACGCTAGAGAGCTGAGCTTTGGAAGGCTGATAGGAACTACGATAAAGCCATGGAAAAAATTTAAAAAACCTCAAAAATTTAAGTAAGGCATTGCAAAAGTTTTGAACAATATTCCGCATATTTTACTACTGTAAAAATTAAGTATTATCCAATTCCTTTAAAAAAAGAAGTGAAATCATAACAAAAACATTTCATGTAAAAAAAAGCCAAGTACGCGAAAATGGCATTCCGTAAAAAGAATTGAGATAAAAGTAAAGCCAAGTTCTCCAATACAAATTTCAAAATGAAAGGTTCTTACTAGTTTGGAAATATTTTTCTAAACTTGGCTATTACGGCTGTAAATGACTCTTAGGCACAGTGCTAAATTGAACATAAAAAAGTTTGGCTGTAATAGCAAAGTTTAAAAAAACATTTCCAAACTAGTAAGAACCTTTCATTTTGAAATTTGTATTGGAGAACTTGGCTTTACTTGTATCTCAATTCTTTTTACGGAATGCCATTTTCGCGTACTTGGCTTTTTTTTACATGAAATGTTTTTGTTATGATATAGTTTTTGCAAGAATAAATAAGCCGAAATTATGCCTTGCCTTTTTCTCCCATAAAATACTATATATTTTTTAAGTGTACTATTTTTTTTGTTTTGTATTGAAAAATACTATATCTATCTTAAAAAAAAGTTGGCAGCCCTAGACTTATGGCACTATTTTTTTCATAAAAAGTCATAGAATTTGGCAGTAATAGTGGCAAGCTGTAGTTTGACAGTTTTACATTCCAGTTTATATCCAATGTTGATACTTTTGGTTTTCATTAATAGTCGAATTTTTATAAAATAATTTACGTTTCGTGCAGGCAGATCTTGTAGTGATAATGTTTTTTGTCTTAAACAAGTAATTGAGAAAAGGAGCGCCAGAAATATAGAGACTCATGTTACCTTTGTGTCAAAATCTAAAATTAAAATTGGAAATCGACATTCAAAAGAATTCCTGGTAACGAAAGGCTTAAGACAGGGATCTTGTATCTCTCCAACTCTTTTTAAAATATATATCGCAGTAGCTCTAAAAAAATGGAAACGCAAAGTACACGGCATGGGAATACAACTTAACGACCGATTTACCATATACACACTACAGTTTGCTGACGACCAAGTAATTGTACCTAATGATAAAGAAGACATGGAGTATATGATGAGAAAGTTAACGGAAGAATACCAAAAGTGGGGGTTAACAGTGAACGTGAACAAGACACAGTATTGTATTGGAAACGAATCAAGTGAATTAGAACTAGAAAATGGACAAACAATATCTCCATATAATGAGTATGTATACTTGGGTGTCACATTTAATAAGACGGGAACAGACTGTAAAGAACTGGAAAAAAGAATAGTAAAAGCAAAAAAGCTTATTGGTTGTCTTAACAGTATTTTATGGAGCAGAGAGGTAAAAAAGAATGTAAAATTTAACATATATGAAACAATGGTGAAAAGCACGCTGTTGTATGGAATAGAGACTTGTCGCGTAACAGAAAAATACAAAGCAAAAATGAAAAGTGTCGAAATGGATGCAATAAGGAGATCAATGAGAATATCTAAAACAGATCATATAAGAAATGAGATCATAAAAGAAAAAATGGAAATCGAGGGAAGCATAACGGATGACATCACTAAAAGGCAACTGATATGGTACGGCCATGTACAACGGATGAGCGACGAAAGATTACCAAAGCAGGTCCTAGAATGGCAACCAATAGGGCGCAGAAAAGAGGGCGTCCTAAACTGGAATGGCAACAGTCAATCCAAAAATCAATGAGTCAAAAAAACCTGACGGAAGATGACTGTCAGGATCGAAGGAGGTGGAGAATAGGCGCCGGACAACGTAGAAAAACGTTCTAAACCGACATAGTAGTAGTATTTACAAAAAAAATAAACTCTGCTCCTGTCACATAACTAATGGTTAAAATTATGGATCTTTAATAATAGATACAATCTGTTTTAATTCTGTTGGCAGTGTCAACAAAACATATACAAACTAGGTGTTTGCTATGTTTAGGAAATTGATAAAATTCATTAAAAATAAAAAAACTGAATATAACATTTTGTTTGTTGTTGCAAGATATTCATTCAAGGTGTTTCGTGGCATTTAAATAAATTATTTTGTTTACATTACAGAAAGGAAATCTGGTAGATTTTTGTTGTAGGGGAGCCCGGGGCTGGTTGACGCACCGGGTTGGTTGACGCACCTCAATTTTTTGAAAAACAGTACACTTGGCAACGTCGCCGACCGGTTTGTCTTAAAGCGGCTATAAAAAACCACTCTTGAACGTTCTTTTCAGTTTGATTGCATTAGTGGTGTTGTGTACAGTGCGGTTTGTAGTTTTTTGGCAGTGGTAAGTAATTTTTTATTTTTTTATAGTTTTTGTTCTAGAAACTTTATTTTTCAAGATAATTGAGATCGGTTTTTTGCTAAATAAAGCTCCAACCGTCCCAAACAAGAATTGTTAATTAGATTTTCTAAGAATAAAATAATATAGGTGCAGTTGCATCACACATACAAAAACGTGGTCAGGGGCTGGTTGACGCACCCAACAAGGGGCTGGTTGGCGCATGCGTCAACCATCCCCGAGTTTAAAATAAAATATTTTAATTTTAGCTCACACATATACTATACTATAATAGTGTGAGCTATGGTGATCCTAATTTTTTCGAGAAAAAAAAAGTTGCTCCGATTTCAAAATTTTTTATATATCTTTGCGTTTCAGATGATTTTGAAACTTTTTTGTTGCTCTGTCTGTCTGTCTGTATGTCTGTCTGTATGTCTGTAACGACCAACGCGCATAACTCAAAAACCGCTTGGCCGATTTTAATGAAATTTGGTACCTAGGCTGGGTCTTGGGTCGAGATGGTCCCATTTAAAAATGAACAAAATCCACCCAACAGAAACCAAATAAAAGGGTGGGGGTAGATTTCAAAAATTAGAGTTTATGTGAAAATATGGCGTGTGTGATATCAAACGAAAGGTAATTGAGTCTGCAGTTAAACAAAATACATTTTAATTTATTTAAAAAAAAAAGGGTGGGGGTATATTTTAAAAATTAGAGTTTAAGTGAAAATATGGCGTGTGTGATATCAAACGAAAGGTAATTGAGTCCGGAGTTTAACAAAATACATTTTAGTTTTTTGTTTTTTTTAAGGGTGGGGGTAGATTTCAAAAATTTGAGTTTAAGTCAAAACATGGCTTGTGTGGTATCAAACAAAAGGTAATTTAGTCTGGAGTTAAATAAAATATATTTCAGTTTTTAGTTATATTAGCTCACACGTACACTATAACTATAGTACCTAGTGTGAGCTTAGGGGCCCATATATTGGCAGAGTATTTTTTTATATTTTAGCGAGATGCGTTCTCGTAAACGAACATCAGCAAGGGGTACCACTCCACCAGATATTATGCTAAGAGCAGTTAGAGAGGTTAAAATAAACAAAAAATCCATTAGGTCAACTACAAAAGACTTTAAGATCCCGGAGGCAACTTTGAGGCGTTTTTGCAAAAAATTTACTGAGGAAGAAATTAATGGCGATGCCGCAATAACGACAAAAGTTAGATATTACAGGAATCGCCAGGTATATACTACTACTATGTTGGTTTAGAACGTTTTTCTACGTTGTCCGACGCCTATTCTCAACCGCCGTCGATCCTGACAATAATCTTCTGTCAGATTTTTTTGACTCATTGATTTTTAGCTGCCATTCCAGTTTAGGAGCCCTCTTTTTCTGCGCCCTATTGGTTGCCATTCTAGGACCTGCTTTTTTAAGATATCATATTAAATTTGTTAATTACTTTGTTACCTTTTTGGAATTAATGCATCTTTTGTCCATCCTTGGGAAGTTACCTTTTTTATGTTTTATGCATATTTTGTTCCTTGGGTAGTTATCATTTTTAGAATTTAATATATATTTTTTTTAAATTTAGATTATAACAGATGTTTTACTTTACTTTTTTGTCTGCGTCAACCAACCCCATGATATGCGTCAACCAACCCCGGCCCGGGGCTGGTTGACGCATCATAACATCCATCATTAAAAAACAAGCTATACCTAAACAGTTGCTGAAAAAAAAAAAATTGTCTAATCTAAGAGATAAAACATTAAACCTTCCTATTTTGTACCAAAAGCACACCAAAACCTAATAATGTATTAGCTAAAAATAAAAATACAAAAAGTGCATCAACCAGCCCCGGGCTCCCCTATTTAATTTTCATTAGGTTTCGGTCTGTGTCGGTTAATTTTAATTCTAACTAGCTGGGTAGCTATTCTATGTTTTGACCAATAGGAAATGACATAGTCGCCCGCTCTTCAGAGTTAGTGAAATCTGTTCTCCTGCCCCGTACCGACTGAATGTTTCTCGGTCGTATCGTGGGAGAAGCTTGCGCAATTGAGTTCTTTTTGCATAGCACGTGACTGATCCGAGCTAATTTAAAGCTTGCCATTGGTCAAATCATGTGATGGAAACTATCACATCGTTCAAGGCCCAGAATAGCTACCAGGATATCTATTCTGGGTCTTGAACGATATGACCGAAACCGAACCAAACCGAACCGAACCACATCACACGCTTTGACCAATAGCAAACTCTATGCGGTAGCGTGTTGTGCGAAATGACTTGTCTCGGATGGGACAATTCGCCGCGAGACAATTCGCCGCGGCCGATTCGCCGCTGGACAATTCGCCGCGGCCGATTCGCCGCTGGACAATTCGCCGCGAGATTTTTTATTTTATGATGTTACCATTGTCAATTGTTTAAATAGTTTTATTTAGCTTGACTTCATATAATATATTTGTTGATTTGTTTGATCATAACTTTTTTGAAACTTTTCCAACTGGGTATTTGGGGTTAGTATACAATTCAACAATTTTTTCTATTATGGATCGTTCATACTCGTCTTTTGTCTAGTATTTTGTCTTGGTTTAGTCATATGTCTTGTCATAAGAAAGTTAAAACCACTGTTTCTTATGGGAGTGTTCATACAATGTTTTTGCTTTTGTTTTTGATTAGTCTTTGTCTTAAGAGTTGCCAACTTTCAATCCTTAGGACAACGACTAAGACGAGTGACAGACATCAGCTGATATTTGTTGTTTTTTTTACAGGGCGTCCGAAGAGCGCAAGCGCGCGGCCGAAATTTTGAATTTACCGTCATTAATCATGTTTTTAACAGAAAATCTTAACCTAACCTCAAAATTTTATTTGTTTTTATTTTCTTTTTCGCTTTTGTTCTTTCGTGTCTGTGTTTCGTGCACAGATTAGGTTAAATAAGATTGTTTTGTGTAGAAAATCTTTTGAAAAGGGCCCTTTTTATTGAAATTAATTTTTTTTCAGTGGGTTATGACTAAGACTAATCAAAAACAAAAGACGAGTATGAACACCCGATTTTGTTTAAGACAGCTAAGACTAATCAAAGGACAAAGACTAATCAAAAACAAAAGACTAAGACGAGTATGAACAATACTTTAGAAAAATAAATAAAATGGCGGATCCAAAATGGCGGATTTTCCCATTTATGAACGGATTTGCATCAAACTCGGAACTTTAAGATCTTTTAGGTCGCTGATTATTATTTTTAACTTAATTTTAAAAAATCAAAATGGCGGTTCCACAATGGCGCACTTTCTTATTTATAAACCGATTTGCCTCAAACTTGAAGCAAGGTTGAACTCAATACAATTTTTAATCTAAATTTTAAAACCTGAAAATGGCGGATTCCTCGGGGACTAGCCTAAGATTTTTTTAGATATTTTTCACATATTTCATGAATAAAAAGATTAAAGAGTATAAAATTCGCCATCATGAGGCTTCGCCCCCTCCCCCAGAGAAATCAGACCTCCCCCCCCCAATTTTGAGGCAAATCGGTTTACAAACAAGAAAGTGCGCCATTGTGGAACTGCCATTTTGATTTTTTGTAAATTTTAGTTAAAAATAATAATCAGCGAGCTGAAAGATCTCAAAGTTCCGAGTTTGATGCAAATCGGTTTATAAATGGGAAAATCCGTCATTTTGGATCCACCATTTTCATTTTTTTAAATTTAAGTCAAACATTGTATTAAGTATTAAGTTATAGGAAAATCCGCCATTTTATTTATTTTTCTAATAAAAAAAAATGTTGAATTGTATTATACTAACCACTAACCATATTATATGAAGTCAAGCTAAATAAAACTGTTTAAACAATTGCCAATGGTATTATCATTTAAAAAAAAATCTCGCGGCGAATTGTTCCCGCGGCGAATCGGCCGGCGGCCAATTGTCCCGCGGCGAATTTTCCCATCATCCTTTGACCAATATCAAGCTTTGAACATGTGACGTCGCATGCAAAGAGAGCTTGGCCACGCCTGTTTTTCTTGGGAAGCACTGAAGGACCTTGTAAAGTGCAAGAAAACAGTGTCAGCTCGAATCGGGTATTAATGGTTCAAAATCACTGTTTTTGGACACCGGACGATTACTTCCAAGCTTGCCAGTATTGGTCCATAAGAGGAATGATTCATTTACATCATGTTTTATCTATAAGCCTTTTTCCTCGCAGCAACTACAAGTTTCCAGGTAACCTGGTTACTCGTTTTCTGTTTTTCTTCGCTGAGTAACACTAACTATGACGTCACGAGTAACCACACAGTGTAACCAGCCTAGCAGACGTGGTTGCTGAAATATTTTGAGGTTAAGATCGTTTTTTTTTGTTCTTTTTTTTTCAAAATGTCTATATATATATATATAGACATCTTAGTTAGCTTTGATGTTGTGTCTTTGTTCACGAAGGTACCTTTGGCCGAGGCAATGAGGGAAGTGGAACACATTTTTCCGAAGGACATCACCGACCTGTTTAAAATCTGCCTAACGACATCCTATTTCACCTTCAATGAACAAATTTATGAACAGATCGATGGAGTATCAATGGGTAGCCCTTTGAACCTGTGGAAGTGTCTACATCGGAACAACCAAACGGTCCGTAAACACAAGAATCAAAGAACACAAAGCCAACTGTCGACTCGGACATACGGAAAAATCCGCAGTTGCAGACCACACACTAAACAATGAAGACCACCGAATAAAATTCGAAGACACACAAGTTCTCTGCGCCTCCTCTTCATACTATCCAAGACTCTATAGAGAAGCAATCGAAATTCATAAACACCAGCAGAACTTCAACAGATCTGAAGAAACTCTTAAAATTAACAGAACATGGGTACCGGTTCTTAAAAACACTAAACGGCTCGCTTACAATAACAAAACTGAATCAAGGGAATGTGACCAATCACCGACCAGCTCTGATATACGCCCCGCCCACCAAAGCGTATATAACCTGCGCCCGCGACAGACTAACCACCAGTCTTCGAGAAGCCGACAAACAGTCAACATCTCCTGAAGATGCCATCCACTCGAGATGGCGAAACGTCGAGAACGAATTTCCAACGACAACGGCCGAACAGCCCGAAAGCACACCCACCAACAACGAATTATGTTTGGTAATGGTAGAAAATGAAGCACATCCCTTGAAGTTGGTACTATATCAATTCAACTGCAACTAGTCTTAAAATGTACTGCCTTTGGTGTTCTGTGGTACTGCGGCCTTACCACGGAGCACCCTGTTTCACCCCGATTCAAAAAACGCATCAGGTAACGCTGCATTTAAAACTGGTGCAAATCCATGGCCCGTGATACGTTTTTTGAATCGGGGTGGGCATGCATTAGTGGAAACAATGAATTATTTTCTGCATTTCGGAAATTGCTGGTAAAAATAAAAACAAACAATTGGAAATGTCATCCACAGCTGACTGTTTGACGTCATACAGCGGTTACTCCGAGTAACCGTGACGTCATTTCGAGTAACTTAAATGAGTGACTAGTAACCTCGAGGAAAAAGGCTTTATGTTAAACTTGCAGTAACGCACCCAGGAATATGTATTGGGGGGGGGCGAGACCCCATAATGCCCTAGAAGTTTGTTCTATTTTCATGCAATATGTAGAAAATATCTAAAGAGTCCTGAGGCTTGGGAGCGGCCCGGGCCCCGAGGCACCCCTCTCCCCCCTGGGGGGTGCGCCCATGGAACTTCTTCAGTCTGCTTGCAATACCTTGGTGACTCCCATGACTGCACTTGAAAGAATTGAAGTGGAACAGATACTTTAAAAAAGTGTTTCACAATTTTACAAAATTGTGTGTTGCTGATGTTTGCAGATGATACATTACTTTATTTAAAAGGAACTTCATTAGTACATTGGCTAAACGCAAAAAGAAATTAAAATTAACTGTAAACATAAAATGTATGATTTTAAATTCAAAAAGTAACTTAACAAATGTTGCAATAAATATAAATAATGAGAAATAAGAAGTTACAAACTCGTTAAAATACCTTGGTATAATTATAGATACAAAATTAAAGTTTGATAAATACTGCAAACATATTACATCAAAAATTTTAGCAAAACTTTAATTAGGAAGGATTAGTTATTATTTTTGATTTTTTTCGAACAAATACAATAATATTACGACATTTTTCCTACTGCTCAATAGGAAATGAAAATATTATAGATAAGCTTTAAATATTATAAAATAGATCAATGAGGATATTTCTCCTAGCAGATAAATAAACAAAAATTTCACTAAATGTTAAAAAAGCTTGGCTCAATGTAAAAAATTTTAATTTCTATGATGTTTGTACATTTATTTACAAAATTCAAAACAACCTACTATAACCAGAACAGCTACTAGGTCCACTTTCAATCCCTGACTTCGCATGCGCAGATCTACCAATATTATTTACCATACAGGGTGATTTTCACTTGAATGATTCTAACCACATGAAAATAGAAAGTTTCAAAAACCTAACCTAACAAAATCTAATCAAATCTAACCGAACCGAACCAAAGGAAACTGAACCAATAATTTTTTTCAAAAAAAAACTTTCCTGACTTCCTGTCCGGGATCCTAGAGGATGTGAATCCGAACCGAACCAAACCGAACCTAACTAAACTGAACCAAACCTAACCTAACCAAACTAAACTATAACACGTACTGCTAATTAGGTTTAGTTGGGTAGGGTTAGGTTTGGATAGGTTCAGTTCGATACGGTCCGGTTCGGATTCACATCCTCTAGGATCCCGGGTAGGAAGTCAGGAAAGTTTTTTTTTTGAAAAAAAAATATTGGTTTAGTTTGCTTTGGTTCGGTTCGGTTAGATCTGATTAGGTTTCGTTAGGTTAGGTTTTTGAAACTTTCTATTTTCATGTGGTTAGAATCATTCAAGTGAAAATCACCCTGTACATCTATTCTAATACATGAGGTAAATAATATTGGTAGATATACGCATGCGAAGTCAGGGATTGGAAGTGGACTTGGTAGGGCTAGCGTCTTGTAAGATTTTGTCATCCAAAACTGAAATTTTCATTTACATTATACAAGGTAAAGAACGATTTTAATTTAAAAAATTTCCAAAAATTAATTGTCTAAAAATAAATTTTTTATAAAGTTTCATCCGAATTTAATAAATTAAAAAACTTAATCAAACATTCAAAAAAAGTTTTAAAAAAATATTTATTTATAATGCAATTTACAGTGAAACCTCTCTGCGGACACCTTTGTTAAGCGGACACTCCCTTTAGGCGGACAAATTTGTTGGAAACAAGCTTTTCCCTATTTCTTTACATATATAAAATTCACTCCTATAACCGGACACAATTTTTTTTGTTGTTGGCAACCACTCACTCTGCAGCCTGAGAATTACCCCTTTCCGTTTTAATGCAGACACTAAATACTTCTGTCATATTTACAACATATTTTATTTGGCGGTACTGCTGTGTTTTATTTTTATTGTTCAGTTGGGGTAGTAATAGATCTCTGGCGCCTAGTAAGACACTTCTTAGTTTACGTGAAAAAATTGAAGTTGTTAACGTTTCAGAGAAGGAACATCTATCAGCAAGAAAGATCGCTGAAAAATTTCATATCGGAACAACTCAGGTTGCGGAAATTGTTAATAAATATATATATTAAAATTTCGCAGTTCCCTCTCATAAGCGGACACCTCCAATAAGCGGACAAAATCGACGAGACCGTGAGTGGCCACTTATAGGAGGTTTCACTGTATTTGATTATTGTGTTGATCATTTGGGTGTACAATCTGAGGACACGGCAGTGCCTCGCCAAGTTTGCGCGCCGTAACCATCTTTTCTGGAAGCATTTCAGCCGATATTTGACCTACCTAAAACTCTACTTCGGAATGAGTTACGAGCCTCAAACTTTGCACAGTCGTAGATCTCCATGGCGTTAACAGCCCCTCCAAATTTCATGGAATTCCATAAAGTAGTACAGTAGTTACGAAATTTCAAAAAACGTCGAAATTGCCACTCACTCACTGACTCACTCATGTATAGATCTCAATATTCTACTGTACTTCCAGACATGCTACAAAGCTGAAACTGGCAGACTGATAGAAATTATGACCAAACCCCTAGGAAAAATCAAAAAACCCCAAAATTTTAATTTACTCCCCTCCCCTATACATTTAAAGTTATATAAAAGTAGCATCGCCCACTTCCAGAAATGCTAGAGAGTTGAGCTTTGGCAGACTGATAGGAACTATGATAAAACTATAGGAAAAAATTAAAACACCCCAAAATTCTAATTTACTTCCCTCCCCTATAAATGTAAAGTTAAGTAAAAGTAACATTGCCTACTTCTAGACATGCTAGAGAGCTGAGCTTTGGAAGACCGATGGTAAGTATGATAAAGTGATAGAAAAAAATTAAAACACCCCAAAATTCTAATTTACTTCCTTCCCTTATAAATGTAAAGTTGTGTAAAAGTGACACTGCCCACTTCCAGAAACGCTAGAGAGCTGAACTTTTTAAGACTGAAAGACAATATGATAAAACTATCTGAAAAAATTTAAAAACACCAACGTTTTAATTTACTTCCCTCTCCTATAAATGTAAATTTATATAAAACTAACATTGCACACTTCCAGAAACGCTAGAGAGCTGAGCATTGGAATGCTGATAGAAATTATGATAAAACCATGGGAAAAAATTAAAAAAGTCCAATATTTTCATTTACTCTCCTCCCCTATAAATGTAAAGTTATGTAAAAGTAACATTACCCACTTCCAGAAACGCTAGAGAGCTGAGCATTGGAAGACCGATAGCAACTATGATAAACCTATAGGACAAAATTTAAAAACACGACAATGTAAATTTATATAAAACTAACATTGCCCACTTCCAGAAACGCTAGAGAGCTGAGCATTGGAGTGCTAATAGAAATTGTGATAAAACCATGGGAAAAAATTTAAAAAGTTCAGTATTTTCATTTACTCTCCTCCCCTATACATATAAAGTTATGTAAAAGTAACATTGTGCACTTTCAGAAACGCTAGAGAGCTGAGCTTTGGAAGGCTAATAGGAACTACGATAAAACCATGGAAAAAAATTAAAAAACCTCAAAAATTTAAGTAAGGCATTGCAAAAGTTTTGAACAATATTCCGCATATTTTACTACTTTAAAAATTAAGTATTATCCAATTCCTTTAAAAAAGAAGTAAAATCATAACAAAAACATTTTATGTAAAAAAAGGCCAAGTACGCGAAAATGGCATCCCGTAAAAAGAATTGAGATAAAAGTAAAGCCAAGTTCTCCAATACAAATTTCAAAATGAAAGGTTCTTACTAGTTTGGAAATATTTTTCTAAACTTGGCTATTACGGGTGTAAATGACTCGCACAGTGCTAAATTGAACATAAAGAAGTTTGGCTGTAATAGCAAAGTTTAAAAAAATATTTCCAAACTAGTAAGAACCTTTCATTTTGAAATTTGTATTAAAGAACTTGGCTTTACTTTTATCTCAATTCTTTTTACGGAATGCCATTTTCGCGTACTTGGCTTTTTTTACATGAAATGTTTTCGTTATGATAAATTATTGTAAATATATAGTAGGTTGTAAATATTAAGGTAATAATCAGATTAATATAGTTTATTGTTTAATTTACTTTACTACTGATGAAATTGTAGCATATTCTTGCTAAATAAAGTTTTAAAGTTAAACAAGTTAAAGTATACAGAATTAATAAAAAAAGAAAAACAAACTAAAAAAATTAAAAAAAATTTGAAGATTTTAACTGACGGAACGTCACCATTTCTTTATTAGATTATGCAAAATTAAACCGAAAAATTCATTATTTCTCTACAGATTTTAATTTTAGCCAAGGGTACGTCACAAAATCTTTATAAATTATGCGAAATACATGTCACGGCGTCGATATTTTTCTTATTTATTTAAAAATCTTATCATTGTGGCCCTGATTATTGTATCTGTTTTAATATTTGGAATTACGATAATATTAGAGTATTTTTATAATCCAGAATTTAAAAAAATAAAATTTATCTTTGGAATAATACGAGTAAGCAAGTAATACAAAAATATTTGTTTGACTTAAATATATAATTATAGATATTTTCGATTTCAAAATAATTTAAAAAATTTTAATCCAGAAATAAAGTAACGAAAGAGGGGATTTAAGCAGGGTTTATACAGAAACATAGCATAATATAAGACACAGCATAACACAACATAACAGATACCAAATTGTAAATAATGCAGAGACTTAAAACCATAAACAACAAGTAAAATTAAAGAAAGAAGAATTATAAAAAAGTTTCTTTTCGGCCGGGACTTGAACTCGGATCTCTTGCTGTGTACGCAAACGCTCCTTCACTAAGCCACCAAAGATCATACATACATTTTCGGAAAACTTCTACCTATGCATGTGTGTGGTTTCTTAATACAAGAAGGAGAAATTCTCAGGGTCCCAGGGAGCAAGGTCACGTTTTTTAAACGTCAAAAACAGGTCTCTAATCTCACGTGTAAATGACCTTTAAATGACGTTCAAAAGACACACCCAAAATGACGTCATTTTTAGACGTTTTAAAGACGTCAGCAATATGACGTATTTGGGAACAAATCAGAACATTAGACAACAAGACGCTAGCGCTACCAAGTCCACTTTCAATCCCTGACTTCGCATGCGCAGATCTACCAATATTATTTACCTCATGTATTAGAATAGATGCATACAGGGTGATTTTCACTTGAATGATTCTAACCACATGAAAATAGAAAGTTTCAAAAACCTAACCTAACAAAACCTAATCAAATCTAACCGAACCGAACCAAAGGAAACTGAACCAATAATTTTTTTCAAAAAAAAAACTTTCCTGACTTCCTGCCCGGGATCCTACAGTATGTGAATCCGAACCGAACCAAACCGAACCTAACTAAACTGAACCAAACCTAACCTAACCAAACTAAACTACAACACGTACTGCTAATTAGGTTTAGTTGAGTAGGGTTAGGTTTGGATAGGTTCAGTTCAGTACGGTCCGGTTCGGATTCACATCCTCTAGGATCCCGGGTAGGAAGTCAGGAAAGTTTTTTTTTTGAAAAAAAATATTGGCTTAGTTTGCTTTGGTTCGGTTCGGTTAGATCTGATTAGGTTTCGTTAGGTTAGGTTTTTGAAACTTTCTATTTTCATGTGGTTAGAATCATTCAAGTGAAAATCACCCTGTACATGTATTCTAATACATGAGGTAAATAATATTGGTAGATCTACGCATGCGAAGTCAGGGATTGGAAGTGGACTTGGTAGGACTAGCGTCTTGTCATTAGACACACACACAGACACAAACCTATTTATGACTTTTTTTAAACTCGTCTGAATATATGAAATATTCTCTGCAGTTGAGAACACTGAAGGAAACGTAGACACAGAAGGAGACTCTTCTGTGACTTAGACCTGGAAGTACTGGAACAGGTACATCGGTGTTCGTCTGCAAGGTACAGATCAAAATAGACCTATACCTAGACTTACACATCTCCACCTTGAAGCGAAAGAAGCCTCGAAGTTTCTCTTGATTTAATATTTAATTTATTTTACATACGTACCCCCGCATTCCGTATAAGTCCAGTCAAGTACTGATTGTGGCACCATCTATGTAAGTATGAGTGTATGTCCCTTGGACAAAGTGTGCAATGTGGGTAGTGACCAATATATGACGTTTTTCAGACGTCAAAAACTACACTACGAAAAGACGTCAAGTAACTGATGCCTTAAAGACAACATTTTTTGGTAGATGACCTGCTGGTCATCCAAATGACTACTTTTCAACGACAATTGTCATTTGATGACCCCTTGCTACCTGGGGTATTATCTTGACCAAGCCAATCAACTGATTCCTATAATTCTTCATACCTTTGACAGTAGGAAAGAAGATTACATTACCCCTTTTAAGCCATCTGCGCCCCTCAGCATTGGCGTAGCTAGGGGGGGCCAGGGGGGGCAGGGGGGGCTGGCCCCCCTGAAGTCCCTCAGGCCCCCCCTAAGATATTTTAGGCCTCCCCTACCGACTACTAGTAAAAGAACATGACGCTGAAAATACATACTTTTCTATTATTATTCGGGAAATATTCAAATAAAATAGGTGCATTAAAATTTAAAATCATTCAGATAATGTTTACATTTCAGGAAAAAGCCCTTGTCTTGCGGAATTAGGCTTTTTCTCTTTAAATTATCGGTAACTTTTCTGCACTTATGCAATTTCCCGAAAATATTTTTTAAATTTAAACATAATTATGCATATTGAATATTTCATACATATTGGCGACATCTTGTAAAATATTGTAGAAGTGTAAGTTAAATTTCGCATTTAATAAAGACAGCGACCTTTGCCCCTCTGTTTCCGAAATCGGGTTGTAGATGTCGTAAGGTTATAAAAGACCTTTTTAAGCTGTTTTTCTAAAATAAATATAATAATCTTTTTAGTTTTTTTGAGGTTAGCGTTTAGTGTCTTATGAAAATTTTCCGATTTTGGTGACAATGTCATAACCATTTTCATATTAAGTTTTCCCAAGTCGTTAAATGGAATAAATTCGTCGAGCAATACCGGGAAATTTTTAATATTAATACTTCTGCTCTAAGAGCAGAAATGACCGTTTTAAAGATTTGTATTTTTCGGTTAAATCAAACTGTTGGTTATGATTCTATCAAACAACATATAGCAGAAAACACCTATCCAAACCTCTACCAACTTTTTAAAGTTGCGAGTATTCTTCCAATTTCAAGTGCAACTTGCGAGAGGTCTTTCTCTGCCATGAGGAGAGTTTTTAATTGGCTTAGAACAACTATGATTCAAGAGAGACACTCAGGTTTGTCATTGTTATTCATAGAAAAAGATGTTGAGGTCGACTTAGACAGTGTGGTAGACGCTTTCAGTCAGCGACGTAAAAAACTTTCTTTGTAGAATTGCTGAATTACATACTTCCTGTGTATACATATGTTATATTAAAATATTAGAACATTTAATGCGCGTATTTTAGCTCACACATATACTATACTATAGTAGTGTGAGCTATGGTGATCCTAATTTTTTCGAGAAAAAAAAAGTTGCTCCGATTTCAAAAATTTTTATATATCTTTGCGTTTCAGATGATTTTGAAACTTTTTTGTCGCGCCGTCTGTCTGTCTGTCTGTCTGTCTGTATGTCTGTCTGTCTGTCTGTCTGTCTGTATGTCTGTCTGTAACGACCAACGCGCATAACTCAAAAACCGCTAGGCCGATTTTAATGAAATTTGGTACCTAGGCTGGGTCTTGGGTCGAGATGGTCCCATTTAAAAATGAAGAAAATCCA
The DNA here is from genome assembly GCA_963576565.1 of Aspidapion aeneum. Classification (NCBI taxonomy): domain Eukaryota; kingdom Metazoa; phylum Arthropoda; class Insecta; order Coleoptera; family Brentidae; genus Aspidapion; species Aspidapion aeneum. The sequence goes on from OY755039.1 coordinate 2,500,044, forward strand.
CCGAGCACAAGCCAAATAAAAGGGTGGGGGAAGATTTCAAAAATTAGAGTTTATGTGAAAATATGGCGTGTGTGATATCAAACGAAAGGTAATTGTGTATGGAGTTAAACAAAATACATTTTAGTTTTTGTTTTTTTAAGGGTGGGGGTAGATTTCAAAAATTTGAGTTTAAGTCAAAACATGGCTTGTGTTGTATCAAACAAAAGGTAATTTAGTCTGGAGTTGAATAAAATATATTTCAGGTTTTAGTTTTATTAGCTCCCACGTACACTATAACTATAGTACATAGTGTGAGCTTAGGGGCCCATATATTGGCAGAGTATTTTTTATTCATTGCACACTTTGCACGACTCTTTAAAACCTATGCTTGCTTTTTGTTCAAGATAGACCGGGGCCACGGCCCCCCTGAAAAGCAAGGCTAGCTACGCCAATGCCCCTCAGTTTTACAATTCACGGGCCGCCACTGCCTATGATGTTAAAATTCACCCTGGCCCCCTCCAGAAAACTGGTGCTAGAGTTACGCCAATGCATCGCGTTTTTAGGTCGTCACGTAGAAACCCTTTAATAGGTAGAAATAAATAAACAAAAAATAAACTATGTTATGTGCATTTTTAAGAGATAACATTTTTGATAAAAATACATTGATAGCACTTAAAAAAAGTGGATTTTCCATGTCATATTATTTACGATATGATATTTGGAACACTTGAATTTGGGATATAAGTAAGTACGTAAATGATAAATACCTCAAACTAAGGACGGTTTTATCTACTTCGATTTCATTGATTATTTATTAAGATACCTCATGATTCGCGTTACTGTGTACTATACGGCACCTCTACGTCACCGTACCGTCACGGTCACGTCAACGATATACGTCAAATATTCTTACGTCAGATACAGTTCAATTAATTATATTTGAGACAACTTTTTACACATTTTTTTCGTTGGCGAATGCTATTTGTTATTGTAAACAGCTGATAATTGTCAAAAAATTATCTCAAATCCAATGAAATGGAAAGGCTAACAAAAAAATACAGGCCATGAGCCTGAAAAAATCAGCTGTTCGCGGGGGACTGACATTTACACAAGGCCAACACAAAAATAGAGGCCACACCCTGAAAAAATCAGCTGTTCTCCCGGGGCTGAATTTTACATTGGGTCTTATGGGAGGTCAGAAGTTTTTTTATGATATTTTCAAAATGGCACTACAGATTTCCGCAAAATTTCACTGAAATATTCTCAGACACCATCCCGATATTCCACCAAAGGTTTGTAAGGAAGGAACATGATTAAAAGGTTAAAATCTTCAAGATTTAGCATTCCTTATTTTGAATTCAAATTACCCGCCATGTACCACATGCCAACTGTTATATTTGACATGTATTTGACTTTGTCATATGTGATTGTCACATTCGCTTCTGCTTTAAACTTAATTTTTGTGTGAGCTATTGAAGCGGCTATGAAAAATTAGGGCTTACTATACATTTAAAAAAAATTGTTCGCCAGAATAAAGTAAAAACAATCTCAAAAACGGCTTTATTTAAAAAAAAAGCAAATATCCATGAACCGTCATTTCAACTTCTATATTTTAAAAATAATCAGCTGTGTCGTAACGTGACCATCAAAAAAAAATCAGCCCCGGATGTGACGTCAACAAAGTGGAGGATCGTGGCCGGTCCATTTTGATAGCCCTGATTTACATTGGGTCTTATGGGAGGTCAGACGTTTTTTTATATTTTCAAAATGGCACTGCAGATTTCCGCAAAATTTCAGTGAAATATTCTCAGATACCCTCCCGATATTCCCCCAAACTTTTGTAAGGATGCAAGATGATTAAAAGGTTAAAATCTTCAAGATTTACCATTCCTTCTTTTGAATGTATTTGACTTTGTCATCTGTGTTTGTCACATTCGCTTTTGCTTTAAATAAAATTTTTGTTTGAGCTAATAAAGCTGCTCTGAAATATTAAGAATTATACTATACATTTAAAAAAATTGTTCTGCAAGAATATAATAAAACCAATCTCAAAACCGGCTTTATTTTGAAAAAAAATCAAATATTCATAAACCGTCATTCTAACATCAATACTTTTTTTCGTTGGCCTATGCCAGTGGCGTATATAGAAAAAAGTTTCGGGGGGGGGGGGGCGAGACAGTTTTGAGGGGGGCGAGACCTCATAAGGCTGTATTTTAGGCTATTTTATGTTTGTATTCATGAAATATGTGGAAAATATCTAAAAAAATCTTTGCTTCGGGGGGGCCCAGTTCCCCGTATATACGCCACTGGCCTATGCTATTTATTATGGTAAACAGCTGATAACTGTCAAAAAGTTATCTCAAAAATTATGAAACGGACTATAGTTTTGGTTGTGCCAAAACGGGCGACCACCAACGCACCTTGACACCAGGGGCGTCTAGTGCATAAGGGCTGCAGAGCTGCAGAACCCCCAAAATTTTCACATTATTTGACTATTTTTCAGCCGCTGCTATTTTTCTAATATAATTATTTTATTTCTAAAATTATTGGAATAGCAGTATATTTTCGGTCCGGTGTTGGTATAGTAGGCCTTCAAATCGCGTACGTGTGTTGAGTATGACGGCGCGCGCCGTCGCCGAAGGCCGCATTTCACAGTCGGTCAAATAAAGTTATTGACATTGTTGCGCTGCTAAATTGCAACACAACATAGCTGGGCCGCTAACGAGATCTGTGCTCGGCTAGGAACCCCTCTCTTCGCCCCGCACCGCACTTGCTCATGAGTTTAGATAGCGAAATCTAGGCAAAAATAGAGCTGCAAAACTTGCAGTTCCAGTACAATTCCGGGCGGGCGGGCTCAGCGTTGCGTGTTTGCGGGCGCATTTATTTATTTAGAAGACGCCAAACGCATGAGCGGGAGGTTATGGTCGTGTTTATATCGGGATGGTGTGTGAGAATATTTCACTGAAATTTTGTGCCATTTTGAAAATATCATAAAAAAAACGTCTGACTTTGAGTTTCTATTAAATGCCGCGCCATTTGCTTGGCGCTGGCTGCACAGGTCACAACAGTGTTAAGCGCAAGCAGAGACAGATGGAAGAAGAATCATCAGTCTCTGGCGGAATCCATTTATTTGACATACGGGAAGATGGGGTAATAGATAATAGGAAATATTTATTGCTATTCTTGCATTTTGTCATTTAAGATATCTGAAAAAAACCTTTGAAACTCTTCTACTACAATATTAATAAAGTTTTAGCACAGCAAGCAAACCATTTCAGATAATATTTTTTTTTGTCTGAAGGAAACATTTTATTTTCAGTTTTAATACTTAAGTTTCTTGTCAAATGTAAGACATTCTATGTATTGTTTTAAATTTTGCTTGTCGTAAACAGTACTTCAGAATAAATATGTGTTTTATTACCCTTTCGTACACAGGGGTCTTTATCGCAATCTACGCTCTTAACACGGGACAACCGGCTTAACGTGACTTCCGAACCGAGGCCTTGTATTGATCATCAATTTTGTCTACTTCGTTGATGCACAAACTTCGTCCAAGACAGGCTTTACCCCTACCTGCGGTGAATCTGTCCTCACACACGGATAGTTGGTTCGATTTTGTAGTGGTAGGCATGGGATTCGAACCCACTACCCCCTGATTGTAAAGAATGCCCACTGAACCAATCAAGGCCACCTGTACATACCTATATACCGGGAGGACAAAAAAACGAATATTTTCACCTTCATTGCCCGCACAGCAATGTTTAGAGAAGGTATTGTTTTCGATAAAAAAAATTTTTTTTGGATAACGACGAAGACGTACTGTTTCTCTCCGCAGTTAAATAAATTTAAAACCAGGCAGTAATAGTGCCAGGCAGTATTGTGACAATTTTACATTGTAAAATCTTTCATTATAAGGCTTTTGTTTACTATAAACACTGAAATAAATACCTACTGCCTTCGTTTATTTAAATAAACCACTTTTTTATATTCGTTCTTGTTATATCATAACAAAAACATTTCATGTAAAAAAAAGCCAAGTACGCCAAAATGGTATTCCATAAAAAGAATTAAGATAAAAGTAAAGCCAAGTTCTCTAATACAAATTCAAAAATTAAAGGTTCTTACTAGTTTGGAAATGTTTTTTTTTAACTTTGCTATTACAGCCAAACTTCTTTATGTTCAATTTAGCACTGTGCCTTGGAGTCATTTGCAGCTGTAATAGCCCAACTAACATTTATAGTAGCGGCTACATGTTCTAAAGGCTTTGCTACTTTCTTATAGTAGAAATGTGGTGATCCCAACCAAAATTTGTTACTTTTTAGTTCTAACTACTATTTAGTATCAGGAAATAGTAGATGTTTCGTAAAAACGACCCTCTAAACTACTTCTTAGGATTGTTTCTTGTTAGTCGATTCTGATAGTCTTCTCTACCACAATAGGACGTTGCTAAAGTTTTACTTTCTTTTTAGTCGTTATTTCGTAGTCGCCCTGACTTTTATATCCTACTTAATTACCACTAGAAAGTTAAGCTTCATTGGAGTCCCAAACAAGTGTATCCGACAACTACATTATAACTTTAATTTTTACCACAAAAGTTTGTGTCATCATAGTAACATCTGATGTAACAATGTAGACAAAATTACTTTTTGGATCAACTTTAAAGCCGCAACTACTTTGACTTTTTTTTAATGTCGATCTTTTAAAGTAATCTCTCCTTCCTGTTTCTACTTTGAAAACGTAGATTTTTTGAAGTCGCATCTTGGTCGCACACATTCTTAACCCTACTTTTTGTGGCTCCTTTTATAATATGGGAATATTAGGAATATTTTTGCAAATATTTTTTAACTACCTTGAAGTCCATTTTTTCGAGCTCATTGCTTGACCATTTTGCAAAACAATCAAAATGCAAAATATTGATCCAAACTATCGAGTACCGCACACGGATTTTAAGAATTCCCTGGTCCATGCTTAATCTCCATCCTTAATCTTTTACGCTACTTGTTGCTGTTCTATTCTTGTACTGTCTTTACGGTCGTTCGTGGTTTGTGGTGTGGCACCACCCTATCGCCATCGTAACCCTCTTGTGCGGACTAAACCAAATTCGCTTATCTATGTCTCTTGTGCTGACGTGTCGTGTCTCACTGTGATTCATTTTATGTGTTGAGCTTGGGTCAATTTGTCTTTTTGGTTTTCTTAATGGTATAAGTGTATAATAGTAGTAATTTTCCTGTTATTTAATTTAAATACAAGATTCAATATAAATATGTTTAAATTTTTTAATTAACAATAATAATAGCTACGTATCATTTTCAGTGACCCTTAATTGCAAAGTAATTTTTTAAGCGCAAAGCAAATTGCACACATGACAGTGCTTGGAGGTGTGCCTCCATGCCGACAATTGTTTTAATAAATGGTTTTTATGCACACGCTCTCGCATTCAGGGGCGTACCCTATCCAGTGGCTTGCAGTGATAATCAAAGCACAAGCTTCCATTGTCTTTTTTTGTTTTAAACACGACGTTTCGGTTAGTAAGTATCTCTAACCGTTTTCAAGTGTAAACTAAACAATCTCTCTCTAGGCTACTACTTACACTACTTGGTGTGTAGTCAGGTGTGACGGCCCGCCCCCTTTTTAATCCTAAAACGTCTGTTTTCCTTAAGAAGTGGTTTCCATATGTCTGTGCTTGAGTGACTGAAAACTTCTTTATTCTGCATTATAAACGCAGCTTCAATAAACTTTTGTTTTTGCCAATGCAACTCCTTATGCAATACTTTAGCTTCTGACCACTGAATCCTGTGATCATTTGACCATGCATGATCGATCCGCTAAACCGGATTTTTCAATATCCCCTAATTGGATACTTTTTAGATGTTCATTTACTCTAACCTGAAGAGGGCGTTTCGTTTCACCTACTTATCGCACCCCCGCTAAAAAATAGTCACAACTCAAAAAACATTGTTTTTCGAAAATCGCTGTTAAAGAATTTAGTTCATTAGAGAGATTCATTTTTCACTTACATGACAAATTACGAGTTAACATGTTATTTTATATCAACAGGAACCTATTAACTCAATGTAATTGGTGCAGTACGTTTCTCAGAAAAAATGATTTTTGTCGTTTTTAGTTAAAAAAAAGACAAAAACCAGATATTGTGACACTTTTTTAGAACAAGGCATCATGACGTTGTAAATCAGGATGTCACGCAGGATGGTAAATAATATAAAAAAAGAAAACAAATAAAGAAGTAACTTTGTATTTATTTTTACAACGAGTTCTAAAATGCTGAATAACAACTGGGAATGTGATTATTCTCTAATAAATTCAAAAGATTTTTTTTATTCTCCTCAACTCTAAGTACACTTAACGATTCGAACAAACAGGCACAACACAAATTTTACTTGTTATATAGGTCAGATTTAACCAATAGTCCACACGAAAACTTTCACAACTCGAAATGTGACTCTTTTCAGGATGAAACTCCACGTTCACGCTGTTATAAAGTCAGAAGTGACACTGTAAAGGAACGAATCCTAAGCTAAACTGGACAAAATAAATGGAGACGCCAGGCTTCCAGGATGCAGTGACCCTAAAAATAAAAGAGTCACATCGCCATCTCGCGGTGAATTGTGGAAACATAAATGTGACGCTTTTATGGAAGAAAGTACAAGCATAAACTAATATAATATTAGTTTATGGTACAAGTTATTTCGATGATGGCGGCAGGTTTATCTCAATTACGGCGATTTTTAAGTTGTGACTCTTTTTCAGCGGGTGTGCGATATGTTTTACCACAGTCACACCGGATTTGGTAAATACATTCCTTATTATTTGAGGGATTCTCTGGTTTTGTTTTAGTTACAAAACTCATCATATTTCCTGATGAAAATACCGTTTTTGTATTATAGTTCTTGGCTGAAATGCTTCTTGCAAAAATATTTAACAATGTTATTGTTGTATAGAAAATGATTTACTTACATCCATAGTACACCTGTAATTGCTTTATCACAAACATAATTATTTTTTTCTGTGTACTCTAATTTTTAAAGGCTTAACTGTAGAATTGCTTATCCCAAAAGTCGCGTTTTCTCGTCAATTTTCTTATATCAGTTTAATAAATAAAATTATCTTTGAATTAAAAAAAACAAATGTGGATTTTGTCAACAAGTTAGCAAAAGAATACAAGGAAAAGTAATATTTTTTATTGAAAAAAGAAGTTTTAGAAAAAATAAGTAAAAAACATGGTAATCAAATTTTGTAATTAATAATTTGGAAAAAAGCAAAATTAAACATTTAAATCGGATTTTAATTTTGATTTTATAAATAGCACAACACTGATTTTAAAACACTCTGTAGCTTTGGTCGTGTATTGTTTATTAAAAAATACTACAATTTATTATTAATATCTAAAAATATCTTTTGCTCCAAACAGACAAGCCGACTGTATGACCACAGCTTGTGTGAATGCTAGACCTAAGCATATACATAATGGTGTTTTCGACTTTTATTGAGTGAACCAGGGCTATCAAAATGGTCGGGCCACGATCCTCCACTTTGTTGACGTCTCATCCGGGGCCGATTTTTTTTTGATGGTCACGTTACGACACAGCTGATTGTCTTTAAAATATTGAAGTTAGAATGACGGTTCATGGATATTTGATTTTTTTTTAATAAAGCCGTTTTTGAGATTGTTTTTACTTTATTCTGGCAGAACATTTTTTTAAAATGTATAGTAAGCCCTAATTTTTCATAGCCGCTTCATTAGCTCACACAAAAATTAAGTTTAAAGCAAAAGCGAATGTGACAATCACATATGACAAAGTCAAATACCTGTCAAATATAACAGTTGGCATGTGGTACATGGCGGGTAATTTGAATTCAAAATAAGGAATGCTTAATCTTGAAGATTTTAACCTTTTAATCATGTTGCTTCCTTACTTTGGTGGAAAATCGGGATGGTGTCTGATAATATTTCACTGAAATTTTGCGGAAATCTGTAGTGCCATTTTGAAAATATCATAAAAAAACGTCTGACCTCCCATAAGACCCAATGTAAAATTCAGCCCCGGGAGAACAGCTGATTTTTTCAGGGTCGTGGCCTCTATTTTTGTGTTGGCCTTGAGTGAACTTTCATTAGGTGACAATTTAAGTATAGAAAAAAAAATATATTATGATGTATTTTTTTAATTTATTTTTTGTTTTTTAATTTTGACGAACCTACCTACTGTATGTTTATTGTACTTCTAGAAATGGAAATAAATTTATTGTCTATTGTCTATTGTAATATTCCAATACCCACGGTAACTGCCATGATGCAAACATGAGGGCTTTGGGGTCTTTAAGCAAAAAAGACCTGATTGGTTGCTTTCAAAGACATATGCATATTATTTCCATATAGTACGTATTATTGCAATACCTACGGTACCTTACGATGCAGAATGCAAACATATTTGAAATAGCAATATCAGTGGGTATAAGTCTATCTTTTTTGCGGTCCTTAAGATAAAATGTTCTGATTGGTTATACTTTTACGCATGAATATTATTTTATTCTTTTATTCGTTACGTCAAATCATCGGCGTACAGTTGACAAAAACTTTATCTATGTAAATTTGGTATCTGTGCATTTTTCGTACCTTTGTTTCTGAATGTTTGCATCAAACGCCAACCATTGTGTAAATAGGTAACAGGGAGTATTGGAATATTACGTATATAGACCTAAGCCTTTAACAATGGAAAACATAGGTTATTTTTTCGATGCTTTAATAGTCCAGTCATTATAGAATCTTAGCTTGCAAAACGTGGTGTAGTCACGATTTTGACATATTTTGTTCACATTGGGGTCAGATCTTCGACCCCCGTGAGGTTAAGCTTTCTGGTATTAGGGAGGGGCCAAGGGCGCTGGCCCTAAGGTCACTATATCACGAAGTTAGAAGTAACTTCGTGATATAGTGACCTTACCTGGCCCTCCTGAATTCGCCACAGTTTCTATCTGATGGGCGATCGCAACTGTCTAAAAGTTAGTTTTTAAAATGTGTTCATTTGCGAGAAATACTCTTGAGCGCAGTTCATGAGAAATTGATACGAACCGTAAGAGGCTCTGTAACATATTTTTCTAACATATTTTTTCAAATAAAAACTTTCCTGACTTTTTTCACGGGATCCTAAAGGGTGTAACCAAACCGAACCGAACCGAACCAAACCAAAACATTTTTTCAAAAAATTATTTCCCTAAATTAGCTTCCCGATCCTTATTTTCGTAGGTTTCTATTCTAACCTGTGACTTGGGGACATTTTTATTGGTGGAAAAAGGTCAGGGAGTTACTAGAAAAAATGTTTGGGTTCGGTTCGGTTCCGGCCGATTCGGTTCGGTTTGGTTACACACCCTTTAGGATCCCGGAAAAGAAGCCAGGGAAGTTTTTTTTTGAAAAAATATGTTAGAAAGAGACCCCTCCCAAGTAACATTTCTTTATTTATAGCAGAAGCTAAAAGGTTGCCAGCGCCTTTCCTTAAAACCATTAGTTTCAATGTTTGGTCGCTAGCACGTTCCCATTACCCTTATATACCCCTTAGACCTCCTAAATGGGACTCCCCAATTGGTGGTGGCAACCTATGTATTAAACTCATTATAAAACCATAATAAATAAACACTAGCTTCGCCCTCTAGCGGTTCCACCAGTATAGAACCTTTTAGAGCCTAAAGCTATTATGCCAGGTTCTAAAAGCAACTCAGAAACGTCCTCTATCCTGTTATAAAACTAGATTTGGTATCCTGGCAATTCTGTTGAATACCATAATACCTTTAGAGTAAAGAATTTTTCCTATAAAAGCTTTAGCGATATTTTAGATTCACAAAGGCTATATAAAATAATTTAGGTCATAAAATTGCCAAAAGTCCCAAAATTATTGTATCACATAAAAATATACCTATATATGAGGAGTTTGTCGTTTTGTGGATCATCAAATTGCCTGCCAGACTTAATTTTCTGATAAAATCGTATCTGAAAAGCTCTCAAAACAAGCGCGCCAGCTCACAAATGCCTTTTAATAGTTTTTTGATAACTGAATAACAAATATTTAAAATAAAAAAAAATAATGTACACTATTCACCATTAAAAAAGTCTGTCTGGTTTACATAAATCAAAATTAAAGTAAAATTATTGTTAAAAAACACTGCTAAAACGACTAGATAAATATTTTCTGTTTATAATATTTTTAAAATAATTCTATATACGCCATTATCGTTTTATAGTGGTCACTTGGTTTTATTTGTTACTCTATCGCAACAAGGATTTTTGAGTGCGCTTATGAAATCAATAAAAAAGAGAAGGTAAACATAGTGAACATAACCTCACTTAAATTTTTTGTATTTGTTTTTTAAAGTGTTGAGTTAAATTTAAATGTTTTTTATCGTGCAATTTGCACACAATCAAGAGGGCCAGTGCAATGATATCCGTGGTACCCTGCAGGTTGGAGGGAAACCTCTTACATTGGCCGTTTAAACAGGCCTTATCTAGGCTTGGGTGCCCTACTCAGGAGGATAATAAATAATCAATCTTGCAATAGGTAGGTACCAACCTGTACTAGTACTAGTAAAAACTAAAATACGAAAGTATTTATTTACTTCTGTTAGAACCCTTAAGGAAACAAAGTTTTATATGACCGCCTATTTAAATAATATTTAATATGCAGCTATGGGTAATCATAAATACAAAAAAATTAAGTTTACCTTTAAGCCTTCCTTTTAAAACCTGTTTAAAATGCCTAAAAGTAATGGCAAAAACCAAAAGTCTAAAGTTTATATTTACCACTCTTAAAAACCTTAAGGAAACCAGGTTCTATATGGCCGCCTATTAAACTACTGGTAACTACAAAAACAAAAGGATATAAGGTAACCTTTTAGCTCTATTATAAAACACTTTTGTTATGACCTAAAGTAATGAAAAAAACTAAAAGACCAAAGTTTATATTTATTTCTTTTTAAAAACTTTAGGTAAAAGGGTTTTATAAGACCATCTTTATAAATCAGAAATCAATAAAACCAAAAGTATCTAAAAGGAACAGAAGAACACTTTTTGGTTGTATAACACCTCTTTAGGTAATTGGCAATATAAATTACCTTTTTGTAGCCAAATTGATCCTAAAAGCCATAACAGCACCCTCTAAATAACCTTGGAACCAAGTTAATAAAACCTTGAGTGGTAATAATGTTACTTGGGCTTAGTCGAACTATATGAGTTGTGTTAAGTATAGCAAGCCATCGGTTTATTTAACGGTTAAGTAAGTATAACTTATCTGACCTTGCTCAAACTGTTTAGGTAAATATACCTAAGCAGACCTGATACGCGCTATTTTGTACACGCGCTGTTATAATACGCGCTATTTTGATACGCGCTATTTTGATCACGCTCTATTTTGATACGCGCTATTTTAAACACGCGCTATTTTGAACACGCGCTATTATGAACATGCGCTATTTTAATACGCGCTATTTTGAACACGCGCTATTCTGAACACGCGCTGTTTTGAAAAGCGCTGTTTTGACACGCGCTATTTTGATAGGCGCTATTTCGTTACAGAGCCACCGTAAGAAGTAACACATAAGCAGTAAAAAGTAACTAAAGGCCTTTTATTTCATAAAGCTACATACATTAATAAATGCATCTCGTAAGATGCAAATTTTTCTAAGCAATTTAGTGACTAATGCTAATAGCGCACGGGTCACGGCTACATCTTAAACTATTTTCTGCATTTAAAGTTGGTATTGTTTTAAGAGTTCAATGTTAAAAACGCAGATCGCACAAATGGTGAAAGGGTACACGTCTAGGCCCTAATGAAACTATGTCTTGTTTTTAAAATAAATTGGTAAAATTTTTTTTTAAGTCACAAGCCTTTATAAAATGCACTAAAAATTAAAAAATAATTTTCTAACATTCTAATATTATCATAATACTTATGCATCAAATTCGAAACTTTGGGGTGTTTCAGGTTGCTGATTATGATTTCTGACTTAAACTTAAAAAAACTCAAAATGGCAGAACCAAAATGGCGGATTTTTCCATTTGTGAACTGATATGCATGAAACTCGGAAGTTTGCGATCTTTCAGGTCGCTGATTATTATTTTTAACTTAAAACTAAAAAAAATCAAAATGGCGGATCAAAAATAGCGGACTTTTTCATTTATGAACCAATATGCTTCAAATTCAAAACTTTAGGGTGTTTTAGGTAGCTGAGTGAGTGACATAATGTCCTTACAATATTTATAATAAAAGTACAGTTTTTTTGTACTAAAAAAATGTATAAAATATTTTCCATTAAAAGTAAAGATTTTTTTGTAAAAAAAGTTTTAAAAAGTTTTGTACTAAAAAAATAAAGAAAATACATTGCTCCGAGTTTGATGCAAATCCGTTCATAAATGAAAAAATCGGCCATTTTGGATCCGCCATTTTGATTTTTTCTAGTTTAAGTTAGAAATAATAATAGCGACTTTAAAGATCGCAAAGTTCCGAGTTTGATGCAAATCGGTTTATAAATGGAAAAGTCCGCCATTTTGATTTTTTTAAAGTTTAAGTTAGAAGTCACAATCAGCGACCTAAAACACCCTAAAGTTCCGAATTTCATACATATTGGTTCATAAATGGGAAAATCCGCCATTTTGGAACCGTCATTTTATTTATTTTTAAAAAAAAATTTTTTTATTGAATACTAACCACCAAATACCTAGTTGGAAAAGTTTGAAAAAAGTTATGATCAGACAAATAAAAAATATATTATATGAAGTCAAGCTAAATAATAAATGATAATATCATAAAACAAAAAATCTCGCGGCGAATTGTCCCCGCGGCGAATCGGCCGGCGGCGAATTGTCCCCACGGCAAATCGGCCGGCGGCGAATTGTCCCCGCGGCGAATCGGCCCGCGGCGAATCGACCGCGGCGAATTGTCCCATTCTCGTTGTATATACCTAAAATTTTGGTTTATCATTTTTCGCCAAAAGTATGTGTGTGTAGTGTGTTCGCTTATTCTAAAAATAAGGTTTTATGATCCAACCCATGCATGTTTGTTCCGGAGCACGTATGTCCCCAACGTTCCAACCAAATCGTAAAAAAAATTTAGACAATAAATTTCTGTTGACATTGACCTTAATTTTATACTTGCTGAAAAACAAGTTTTCCCCACATGAGGAATAAAAATTAATGCACGTTTTAGCTTCCCGACAACAGAGAATTTTGTGTTAAACATTCTTAACATTTAAAATACAGTGAAACCTCTCCTGGCGGACACCTCTTGTAAGCGGACACTCCCTTTAGGCGGACAAATTTTTTGGAACCAAGCTTTTCCCTATTTCTTTACATGTAAAATTCACTTCTATAACCGGACACTTTAATAACCAGACGCGGACAACTTTTTTTGGTTAAACAATTCTGAAACCTCCCTTAACCGGACGCGAACCTCTGACAACGGGACGGAGCGCTGCACGACATGGGCATAAATATTATGTAGTATGTTGGCAACAACGCACTCTGCAGCCGGGGAATTACCTCTTTCTGTTTTAATGTAGAGACTAAATACTTCTGTCGTATTTACAACATATTTTATTCGGCGGAACTGCTGTGTTTTATTTTTATTGTTCAGTTGGGTACTAATAGATCTCTTTGAAATGGCGCCTAAAAACTTCTTAGTTTACGTGAAAAAAATGGAAATTGTTAACGTAAATGCACCCGAATCCGTCCACCCTCTCAATTCCGGTCAACGCACTTAATACACGATATTTTCTGCACACCTAACGTTACGTCTTCGAAACATTAGAATTTCGGATCTGACATCCCCTCTCCGGCCATGCACCTGTACGAAACTCTAAAACATTTCGCTGTATTAGTTCAATTAAAACAATTGTGGCAACATGTACTAAGTTAGTCTATTTGAGCTTTCAAAAAAGTTAATTCGCGATAAATACAAAAAGTGAATTTTTCAGAGAAAAAACAAATTCCAGGTAAGTTTTACATTATTTTTTAAAATTGAGTATGTCTTAGGCATTAACTAATTAACTTTTTTGTGTAAAAAATGTAAAAATAAACGTTTTATATGAGATTTTACCGCGGACGGAATAGGAAGATAGCAAAAAAAACCTTTCTCCTGATTCCGTCCACGCGGCCGGAATCAGGATTTTACAAGGCCTAGTGAATTTTTGTATATTTGTTACAATTGATCAGTTAAACAAAAAATAATAAAGTTAATAAAATTTAGAACTATTGCTCTTTTTGCTAACCTAATTCCGTCCTAGTGTTTTTGTAATATATTTTGTTTTTGCGAGCCTAAACATACGGTAAATTGGTTTTCTAATAATTCTTTGGGTAAAATTTTAATCATTAATAAGTCTTGAAATAACTATTTTTTGTTTAAATTAACTTCATTTATTCAACAATTGCTATAAACTACACTGTTTTAAAGCGATTTTTGGTAAAATTAAAATTATTCCACAAGAACGCATCAGAAATATGGTAAAAATACAAAAAAAATCGGAATTGGGAACCTTGTATCAAAATGGAGCCTAAATCCGTCCTATGATTTTTATATAGAGGTGTATGTTTTACTTTTAGCTTCATAATGTCAGACGTTGGCAGAAAGAATATACAATATCCGAAAGAAAACCCTCAAAATGCTTTACTGGCAAGAAAAAAAAGAAAAAAAAAAGAAAACGATAAAATCGAAAGAATGCAAAAGATAAATAAAAAAAGGAAGAGATTGCAGAAAAGAAAACAAACAAGAAAAGGGCAAAAAAAGCAAATGCAGTTTTGGAACCAGAGAATCAACAAGAAAATTTTGGGTCAAATGAGATATGCTACAAAAATGATGAGTTTGTTATTTTTCGTTACGATGATGAGTATTTTCCCGGAATAGTACTTGAACAAAATAAAGATGTACGCATAAAAGTTATGAGAGCAATTGGAAAATTTTGGAAATGGCTTTAAAACGATGATATCTTGGTATATCCATGTGAGGATGTTATTTTAAAAATACCTGCACATACACAAATATCCAACAGAGGAATCTACAGTGTTCCAGAAATGGATGATATTTCCAAAAAAGGTTTTTTGCTTTACAATAAAATTGTTTATAATATTAAGTTTTGGTAATGTTTTTTCTAAATGTTTATAGCTTTAAGTTTTTCTTAATGTTCAGTATTAAAAAGTTTTTCTTAATAATTCAATAAACTAATATAATAAAATGTTATTAATAATTAAATATGAAAGTTAAAATTTGATGCTGATCTAAAAAGAACGGAAAACAGTAATTTGTATCCAAACCAACATGCGTTAAATCCATAGAACGGAATAGGGGGTCCTGACGGGCGGAATTAGAGAAATAATTAATATGGCGGACGGATTAAGGAGATTTAAGGTTTTTCTAGATGTGAGTATTTTATATATTTTTTTTCTTATCAAATCAGTCTATTTTTTAAAATTAAAAAAAAAAAATACGTTAATTTAATTAGTTTTTTGTAAATTAAAACTTTTTGAAGGCGCGACATATATTTTCTTCTGTATCTTTTTGTCAGATTTTCTTATATGTGTTATTAGTGGACGGAATTTGGTGCTTTTACGTTAACGTTTCGGAGAGGGAACATCTATCAGCACGAACGATCGCTGAAAAATTTAATATCAGAAAAATTCAAGCAGCGAAAATTGTCAATAAATATATATTAAAATTTCGCAGTTCTCTCCCATAAGCGGACACCTCCAATAAGTGGACAAAATCGACGAAACCGTGAGTGTCTGCTTATAGGAGGTTTCACTGTATTATTAAAATATTTATTTCTATGTCACAGAAGCTCTGTAACTGCTTTACCGCTTTTAATGATTTTTTATAGAAACTATTAAGAACCCCGTAGTTGTTTGTGGTGCGTCAATCAACTGAAATGATTAAAATGTTATTTTGAAGAAGGTTAAAAGAAACACGAATAGAAAACATAATGCTGAACTTTTGAAATAATGTTTTTAGCTCATACATATACTATAAGTAGTGATGTGTAAAAAAAAATATATCTTCAGATGATTTTCAAACATTTTTGTCACGCGTGTCTGTCTGTATGCCTGTCTGTCTGTCTGTAACGACCAACGCGCATAACTGAAAATCTACTTGCCCGATTTTAATGAAATTTGATGTCCAGGTTCGCCTTTGGCCCTAGATGGTTACACTTAAGTCCGCTTGAAATGGAGCAATAAAATTGCAAGGTCAAAAGATTGCAAGCAATGATACTTGCAGGTCCATTGACATTGTGCAAATCTATTTTAATTGAAAAGGTTTGCCAACACAGCTAAAATAGGAAAATTTCAGCTGGAATATGTAAACAAACATCATATTAGTTTGAGACGGTCAGTGCACCATTCTGTCTATCAGTACAAACTTCTTCAATGAAATACGCTTAAAGTTTCTAACCTCAAATATCTTGTTTTGGTTTTACAGTTTTATTTTGATTTCTTTATCTAAAAATTTTGTCTGTTAAATATAAACATAAAAATAAATCAGCGCATCCATCTATTTATTAATTGCTGCAGCTTGTTTGCTCTGGGATGATGGAAAAGAAAGAGCACAAAGACGATGGTGGGTCAAATATGTGGGAAAACAAAAGTAACTAGATTTGTCACCAAAATTCCCTAGCATTGCAGGCCTTTCAGCAATAGAAATCGCCCCAGACCTATAAATTTGCAACATTTGCAAGCCTTGCACTTTATCAGCTGGGTTGAAAATGCGCATGTCCAAAACAGAGTTTCTTGCGAATTGCAATGCAATGCAAGTCAAATTGCTCCATGTCAAGCGGTATTTAAAAATGAATAAAATCCACCGGACATAAGCCGAAAAAAAAGGGTGGGAGTTGATTTTAAAAATTAGAGTTTTGGTAAAATTATTACTTGTGTGGTACTATTGAAAGTAACTGTGCATGAAGATAAAAAAATACATTATAGTTTAATTTGTTCAGTGGTGTTACACTGGGTGGGGGGGGGGGGAATCTCCAATTGGATGCATCCCTCGAACCCCTCATAATTTGGTACTGCATAAAATTTTGACGGAAAATTTTTGAAATATTCAGGGAGCCCTTTTTAAAGGGGCGCAGCTTCCTTAGGAACCATTTTTCGACAAATGTTTCTAGGAACTCTTTTTTGCCTGAAAATACTCGAGGAATCACACCACGAATTTTTGACCAATGTTTAGGAAACACCCTGTACATTAAACATGTGAGCTTCGGTGCCCATAAACTTACAGAGTATTTTAATATTTGTTAATTATTTTGTTTCGTATAGTAGGTAAGTCTAACAAGCCAAGTTCCAAAACTATACACATTATATACTGCGGGTTATATACTTCAAGGACTCCATATTGAAATTAAGAGCCATAAATGTTTAAAATTGTAGTTGGCTGTTACGGGTCATAAAATATACTAAATGTCAGCAACAAACGTACACATGAAAAATATTAAAAAGAAAAATATAATAATTAGCAGTAACCTCATTTTGCAGCACTGGAAATTTGTTGGGGACAAAAGTTTATATTTAATATTAATTTCTACAATTTATAGATAAATAAATATACAGGGTGTCCCATAACTTAGGGGCCATAGGCCAATATAGGATTTTTAAAGTTAGGGGAGTGGAGGGAAAAGGGTTTTAGAAAAAAAAGAAAATCTGTCACAGCTAGCTGAATACTCAGCTTATTGTGATTCAAAAATGTGGTATTATTTTTTTTTAATATCAAACAAGTTTCGTGGCTAATCGGGCAAAAAGGAGTTTTTTGTTTCGCTTATATTTTTCCGTGGGTAGCCTGAAAGCTTAATCTCACGGGAGTCCAAGATCTAATGGACACCTAATAAGTGTTGACAGTTAACCGTTTCGTCCTTATGGGACTCCTCAGAACACTGCTGGTCAATGTGACAAATCTTGCGAAGTTAATCAGACGGTTTTGTCTCTAATTAAATGTAATTAGTGAGAGAACTATAGCAAGAAGCGCCATCTACCGAGATACGAGAGAAACAAAAAACCAAAAGCAGGCGAAAACACTGCTATACAATATCGATCAATGAAAAGATCGAATGCAAATAAAAGAAAACAATTATAGTCCGTGACCTACGACAGCTCTTTGTCTTTCAGGCCGGATCAACACAGATTGCATTTTTACCCGTCTTCAAGACAGTGAGCGTCAATCAACGGAATTTTTAAGCCAAATAATACTAACAAACGTGGAATTTCGTACCCGTGAATTTAAAAATCAAACATGTTTCGTGGCTAATCGGGCAAAAAGGAGTTTTTTGTTTCCCTTATATTTTTCCGTGGGTAGCCTGAAAGCTTAACCTCACGGGGGTCCAAGATCTAATGGACACCTAATAAGTGTTGACAGTTAACCGTTTCGTCCTTATGGGACTCCTCAGAACACTGCTGGTCAATGTGACAACTTCGCAAGATTTGAGGTTAAGCTTTCAGCTATCCACGGAAAAATATAAGGGAAACAAAAAACTCCTTTTTGCCCGATTAGCCACGAAGCTTGTTTGATTTTTAAATTCACGGGTACGAAATTCCACGTTTGTTAGTATTATTTTTTTTGATAAAATTATAAGTTGAGAAGATACAGGCTGTCAAAATAACCTCCAAAAATGTATAAAAAAACTATAAATTAATTTTTGCTTACTTATTCTTTCAAAAATTATCAATAATATTGTATTACTATGTCTCGCTAAAGACTTGTTTTTTTTACTACAAATATTTAAAAAACATTGTGTTTAATATGGCATTTATAAAAATTTATACCAGAAAATTTTTTTTATGAAAAAAATTGACTGATTTTTTAAAATTTTATAAATATATATATAAAATAAAGCGGGCTAAAAATAATGTCTCAAAAATATTATTTTATAAGAATATATACTAAAAAACAGAAGGAAAATTACTTTAGTTTTCAAGAAATTCAAAAATATTAGTTGTTCATATCATGTAAAACTCCTCTAAGGGAACGTTCTTAAATTACATAACGCAAAAATTCAAAATTTAAAAAATTCAAAAACACATTAAAAAAAGCTTAAGTGTAACAAACGTGAAATTTCGTACCCGTGAATTTATTAATCTGGCCTGAAAAGACAAAGAGCTGTCGTAGGTCACGGACTATAGTTGTTTTCTTTTATTTGCATTCGATCTTTTCATTGATCGATATTGTATAGCAGTGTTTTTCCCTGCTTTTGGTTTTTTGTTTCTCTCGTATCTCGGTAGATGGCGCCTCTTGCTATAGTTCGCTCACTAATTACATTTAATTAGAGACAAAACCGTCTGATTAACTTCGCAAGATTTGTCACATTGACCAGCAGTGTTCTGAGGAGTCCCATGAGGACGAAACGGTTAACTGTCAACACTTATTAGGTGTCCATTAGATCTTGGACCCCCGTGAGGTTAAGCTTTCAAGCTACCCACGGAAAAATATAAGAGAAACAAAAAACTCCTTTTTGCCCGATTAGCCATGAAACTTGTTTGATTGTTAAGTGTAACCCACGGCCAAACCCTCCCCTTCACCCCTAGAGCGTTACGTAATTTAAGGACAGGCCCTAACGTATTTGGTTGACACTGTTGACAGAACGATTGTTCTTTTAGGAATATTTGTAAAATATAATCAAATCTCATCAAATATTTAGTTAATCGCCCTGTATTTTAATTTTAGATAAACCTGTTATATAAGATAAAAAGATAAACAAAAAATGTACAATATTTAGCAGGTTTTTATGTAGGCGTATATAGGAACCTACACAATAAACACCAAAGCATTAACTACACTTATTTTATCTTTTAAATTTGTGTTTTGCTTGTAGGTAGAATAAAAAGATTAATGTAACAAAGTAAATAATGTTACAATCAGAAACACTCAAATTGTTTTAGGAATATTTTTTAAAGTTGACGGTTTGATTTCTTCTTCTTGATTCTTGTTCTCCAAAATATGTTGTAAACAGACTTTAAACTACTACCAGGGCCGTCGCACAGTGCGGACTCCTGTAGGCAATATTCGAAAAACTGAGGTTACATTTTAAAAGTTTAATATTGCAAAAGTATAGATAAATGTCCAGTTTATCTGTAATCATAACCTATTTTTTAGTCACACTTGCGAAAGTGAACAAAATAAATAGTTAAAGTCGTTATTTTAAAACAGGTACAAAAAAATCGTGTAAAATACCTATCAGAAAATTAATTTTACTGGTACTGCATTTAAATATTAAAAAAATTTTCTTTAAGTATTACAGTGATATATATTTACGCTATTTGTTTAAATAAAATTTTGTCACATTGACGTCTCGCTTTTAAAATAATTTAATTAAAACTGTTATGCTTAGAAAAAAAAATATTTTTTAAATTTCATTAAGGTTATAAAAAATTGCAAAGATTTACAAGGTCTGGCATATATCCTAAATATTAGTTCAATAAATTAGCAAAAAGGTAGCATAAATATTTTTTGCTACTGGCTGCTACTAAGGGTGCTGTATTTTTTTAAATAATATATTTCAATCCTAATAATTTATAACACATTAGTTACCACCCCGGTTGAGAGGCCTCACATCATCTCCTGTTTAGGTATACCCTTAAAACTAATATTGCCGCCATTTGGACAAATATAAAATTGTGACAGCTCTCATTAACGTCAAAAATGGCGGCAGCAAGGTGACAAAAATGGCACTAAATCTGGAGAAGATATGAGGCTTATTATTCGGTGATGGCGAGTGGTTATAGGTGACAATAAATTTAAAAGAAAAATCAAAATATTTATGGTACTAAGTCACCTTATACTACTGTGAGCAAAATGGAAAATTAAATATTTTAGAATCGCATATCGTATTGGCCGTTTTTTGTCAGTGGGAACGCACCAAAACAATAATTTGAGGTAGTCAATAAAATTATAAAAATACTGCTATCAGTCTTAAAATATATATGCCAAAAATTATTCTGGTGTTTGTGTGGGCGAATATTTAAAAAAATATAGTTTTTTTGCACTTTGGAGATCAAAAGTGCGCTTTTTATCACAAATTTTAGGGATAAAGTATCACTTTTTATCCCGTGGATAAAGTGCGCTTTTTATCACAAATTTTAGGGATAAAGTGACGACTTTTTATCCCGTGGATAAAAAGTGACGTTCAAAGATAATACGTAAAAATGGGAAGTCTGTTTTTCTTGCAAAATAATTTTAATAAAAACGGGGCCCACAAATGACTAAAGTATCTTTTGAGCACTCGGCGAACTATAGCTACATACAATTTTTTCTTCTCGGGATAAAAGTGCCACTTAAGTCCCTAAGAGGATAATATACTATTTTATCACTTTTTTTAACTTTTAGAACGCATAAGCATAAAACATTCAGACTTGTTAAATCAGTGGCCTCTCACGAAAATCTGAAGGTGCTAAATATTTTCAAAAAAATTCAACTCTTGTTGGGGTTAGAAGAATGTTCTGACAAAAATAACCAAATTCTGAATAAGGCATCATTAAATTTTTGCAAAAGTCTCAGTCTTAAATGGAAGCTATCGGGACGAAACAAAATTTATTTTCAAAACCGTTATTTCGAATGGTTAAATAAAGATATTATATCTGAGAAATTTTGTTATAAAACGGATTCAGGAAAATCAAAAAATACAGATTCGGAAACAGAGGCCGTAACCGGACCGAGTCGTGGACGGCCTAAAACGGCTTTCTTAGAATCATCTTTAAGAACAAAGAAACTGAGGGTGCAATGTGTATGTGTATGGTAAAAATAATTATTTTGGGGTAGCTAATTAAATTTTTCTGGAAGGGACTTAGCCCCCCAAGCCTTCCTTACTACGCCCATGAATCCGAATAAAAAAAATAATTTTAGTTTAATTTCTAACACAAAAGTAAATTGATTTTTATTTTTAACGTAACTGTAGGTTAAACTGAATGTACTTTAATTTATTTTTTTAATATTTTAAATAAAATGACATATATATATATATATATATATATATATATATATATATATATATATATCTATATATATTAAAAAGTTTTACTTATTTTAACCTTTAGACTACACTTTATCACATACCCTATAAAAAAATTAACTTTTTTGAAAAACAACAAAGATATTGAATATTGTCCAAAAACCCTATTTTTGTCCGCACTGTGCGTCGATAGACTAGTGGCCGCCTGGAGCAAGACGTATAGAGCATTCGAGATTCAAATCTATTCAAATCAAATCTAACGCACTAAATAACTCCCAGAGATGTGAAGTTTTTCACGCGGTATGATTCAATCATTAGCTTGGTGTATGAGGTTTCTTTTCTTATGTTATAATGTGTTCATTGTTCTTTCTGTTCGTCATATTTTTAAAAAAGTGATAAAAATAGAAGAATTGTGGTGTGCAAAAATGTGTCCATTTAAAAATGCAACTGGCTTGCGAGCAAAGCACGGCCTATCACACTTTGGGGTTAAACCTTAGCTTAGGTTTCCTTAAGACCCGATCATGATAGCAAACGCAACGTTGTCAAAGTGGGCCTTTGGTAAAAGTGCGCACTCTCTAGTTGCATTTTCAAATGAAGACACTGTACCTTAAGGGGCCTACAGACACGCGAACATTTCTAGAGATTAGTACGCGCGTACAAGTTTGCGCATACTAATCATAGATAAAGGATTTGCGGCGCGGTTCAGTGAGTTATTATTAGATAGGCAACTCCGGTTGTTTGACAGGTCGTTAGCTCTGTGGCGCCCACTGCAGAGCTTAGTGACGAACTAAAAGGCGAGGCGGGAAATTTGAATCGCCTTTTATAATAAATTTTCTTTAATTTTAAAGTTTTTTTTGAAATTTTTAATCAGTCAATATTTTATAAAGACATACAATGTCTTTATAAGATATAAACAGATTGAAAATGATATATAAAATGCAATAAATAAAACATTTTTTAAATGAGTTTTTATTATTATAAAAAAAGCTACAAATTAACGACTAACTATTGATGAAATAATACATAGTCTAATTGATTGGTAAAATAAAATATAATGCAAAACCAAACACTGTCTAGTATAGTTAAATTTGCTTTTAACATTTCTGGTGAGTGATGAGTGAATAAATAATGAAACAGTTGTTCGTGAAGAGAATCATTGTTAAGTGTCTACTTTTTAACAGCTCGACGAAAATCTGACATGATTTAAAAGTACCTCCTCGCCTTGGTTGTAAGTTGTGTAGGGTATGTTTCAAAGCATTATATATATATATATATATATATATATATATATATATATATATATATAGCTTATCAGTGGTCACACATATCATCGAAAAGCTGAAAACAATAAAAAAATCAACTTATATCCACATTAATCATAGGTACTAGATTATGATAAGATTTAAAATTAGGGAATAAATTTATTCAAAGTACATTACGCTGCTGGGTAATCCCTCGTGTACCCATCAATTAAGCCCCCCCCCTTTTACTTAATATCAAACGAAAGGGATAGACATAAAATTAACACTAAATTTGTGCTTAGTTCATGGGCAAATAAGGCATTTACCAGGCATTGGAAACCTGTATTCAGAGTTCCGTAAAGTAAGCGATAAGAAGTTAAAAAGACACTACCAATACAAATTTTATCAAATGCCAATCTAACCTCAAATGAGAAAATAAGAAAACTTACCTTAAAATTTCTCGAAAAACTATGCATTTTATACTCGTCTGAACTTTAGACACTTCACCCAGAAAAGCAACTAGAAATTCTTATTCTTTTATATTTAAATTGCAAAAGTTTCAAATTTAACAAAATTTAATTTTAATGCGGCACAGCAGCAAAGATTACCTACATAAGCCAAAAAGATAGATTTTAAATGAACCCGAAATAAAATGCGGTGGAAGAGGTTTTTCTACCTGAAAAAAAGGGGGACGGAAAATCCAAACCACAGATAATTCTCAAAAAAAATAGAATAAGGAACAAACGCGGGACCGCAGTACCTCTTGTGAGCTTAGTGAGAACTTTAACCTAACGACCTGTCAAATTGCTTTGAGTTTCCCAGGCATGATACTCATCTCTTCGTGTGTAGACAATATCCGCCTAAAATATCTCTCGAAGATTTGTTCGCGCGCACGATGTACGCGAGCAAATCTCTCGGTGTCTAGGCAATTCCACCAAACGTACATGTGTGCAGAGATTAGTTCGCGCGTACTAATCTCAAGAAATGCTCGCGTGTCTGTAGGCCTCTTATTATAATAGAACATTAGCTGGTAGACAGGGATGGGGACAATTGGTTGCAAGAGAGAAATGCCTTTAGCTTAGATATTTATATTTATATACTTTCCCCAAATGAAAACAAACATACATATAATGCAAAATGGTTAGTTAAAAAAGTAGTAGCTGAGCTGACAAATTTTAACAAACCGTCAAAATAAGGACAGGTTCCATAAATACTGCATGTCTTTATTTGTGCACTAGTAAAGCCTAGCACAATTCTTATTAAAGTCTGCCGTATTTTACTCTGCAACTGCGCAAGCATAGATGTCTATACTGCTAGCATTATTACTGCTGCATCTGCTTTACGTCGATTTAGAGAAGGCATATAATAGTATACCACTAAATCTACTTTGGAAAGCGTTGGAAAACACAAATATAAGCGTACAACTGATTAAGGCCATCAAAGAGTTATACCGCAATAGTAAGGCAAAAGTTAAAATAAACTTAAACAAGGTTGCTGTATCTCGCCTACGCTCTTCAAGATATACTTGGAACAAATCCTTAACATGAGAATTCCGTTGGACGAAACCACCTTGTATACTTTATGTTTCGCCGATGATTAGATAGTAGTGGCTCAGGATTATGACGACCTCGAATATATGACACGAAAACTAATAGAAGAGTACAATAAGTGGGGACTAGAGGTTAATCTCAATAAGACAGAGTACATGTGTATCGGTGGAATGAAACAGGATCTAATCTTAAATATCGGGCAGCGAATTCAGTCCTGTGATCAGTATAAATACTTAGGTCTAAAAATTACAGCTGACGGAACATTAGACAAAGCTATAAAAGATCGAAACGTACAAGGAAGAAAAGCAATAACTTTATTAAATGGAATAATTTGGGACCAAAGTATATCAAAACATAACAAAAAGCTTATATATAACACCATTGTAAAAAGTATTATTACATACGGCTCAGAAGTATGGCCAATCAAGGATAGAACAGAAAAAATGCTTTCGGCTACGGAGATGGACTATCGGAGAAGAGCAGCAGGGAAATCAAAAAGAGAAAGAGTTACAAATCAAAGAATAAGAGAAATTATGACAGTGGGGGAACGTACTTTAGTGGATGATATAAGAACAAAGCAACTGGTGTGGTACGGACATGTACAAAGAATGAATGATGAAATACTACCTAAACAAATACTACAATGGAAACCAACTGGCCGAAGAAAACGAGGACAGCCAAGGAGAAGCTGTAGAGAAGGAATAGACAGTGAAATAAGAATAAGAGGCCTAGATGATGAATTATGGGCAAACAGAAACGAGTAGAGATTGGGTATCGGAAGACGTAGAACGTTGTGAAACCGATAAATATATATATATATATATATATATATATATATATATATATATATATATATATATATTATTACTACTAGACCTTATTTCAGTTCAATAAGTCTCTAATAATGCATATACCATTACCAAACAATGAAGCCATATTCTCCCTGAAAAAATGAAAAACTTCAAGGCGAAAATTATTATTAACCCATTATTGTTCCATTTCGTAGCCTTGTACCATTGAGATTTTTACCATTTTTCCTGATAGACCAGTTCAGATACAGATAAAAAAGGGGAAAAAAGCAAAAAGTAGTGACAGCATGAAAACTATTCGAGCCAACACGAAAAATTAATTAGACTCGATCCAAAGTATAAGGGTGAAATGGGTGGTAATGGTTTTTAAAAAGTTTAAGCTAAACTAGACCCTCGATCGAAAAAGTTAAATATGAAAATTATAGTTAATAAAAAAGGTCTACAACATTTGTGTAAATTATTTTTTTACATCTAAAATTTTCTAAGAAAAATCGGAAAAGCCAGTTTTTTGTTTTTGATTTTCTACATTGTTTTCGTAAAAACTTCCCTTGTTATGTTTGTAACACGTTTTAATTTATTTTAATCAAAATCTTTATATTAAGATTTTATTTGGATTTTAATACTAAAAAGTTTTGAAAGCAGTTTTTTTTAAGTGGTAATTTTTTGCCGTTAAGACCTCTAGATGGTAGAAAAAGAATAAAAATCACTATGGAAAAATTTGCCAGGAAAAACGAAAAACTGTTTGACACGATGAAAATCAAAAATATTTTGCCAATATATGGGCACCAAAGCTCACACTAGGTACAATAGTTATAGAGTACGTGTGAGCTAATATAACTAAAAACTTAAATATATTTTATTCAACTCCAGACTCAATTACCTTTCGTTTGATACCACACAAACCATGTTTTGACTTAAACTCTAATTTTTGAAATTTACCCCTTTTTTTAAACTAAAATTTATTTTGTTTAACTCCAGACTCAATTGCCTTTAGTTTGATATCACACACGCCATATTTTCACATAAACTCTTATTTTTGAAATCTACCCCCACCCTTTTATTTGGCTTATGCTCGGTGGATTTTCTTCATTTTTACATTTAGGTACCAAATTTCATTATAATCGGGCAAGCGGTTTTTGAGTTATGCGCGTTGGTCGTTACAGATAGACAGACAGACATACAGACAGACAGACAGAGCAACAAAAAAGTTTCAAAATCATCTGAAACGCAAAGATATATAATAATTTTTGAAATCGGAGCAACTTTTTTTTCTCGAAAAAATTAGGATCACCATAGCTCACACTACTATAGTATAGTAGTAGTGTGAGCTAATAGCAAACACGAGATGGATATTTATTAAAATTATATTGCTGGAATGTTATTTTGCTCTTTTTTAACTACTTTAATTGTGTCTCCTCACAGATTTTAGCTCACACATATACTATACTATATAGTAGTGTGAGCTATAGTGATCCGAATTTTTTCGAGAAAAAAAAAGTTGCTCCGATTTCAAAATTTTTTATATATCTTTGCGTTTCAGATGATTTTGAAACTTTTTTGTTGTGCTGTCTGTCTGTCTGTCTGTCTGTCTGTCTGTCTGTAACGACCAACGCGCATAACTCAAAAACCACTAGCCCGATTTTAATGAAATTTGGTAGCTAAACTGGGTTTTGGCTCGAGATGATCCCATTTAAAAATGAACAAAATCCACCAACACAAGCCAAATAAAAGGGTGGGGGTAGATTTCAAAAATTAAGTTTATGTAAAAATATGGCGTGTGTGATATCAAACGAAAGGTAATTGAGTCTGGAGTTAAACAAAATACATTTTATTTTATTTAACAAAAAGAGGGTGGGGGTAAATTTCAAAAATTAGAATTTATGTGAAAATATAGCGTGTGTGATACCAAACGAAAGGTAATTGAGTCTGCTGGAGTTAAACAAAATACATTTTAGTTTTTTTTTAAAGTGGTGGTAGATTTCACAAATTTGAGTTTAACTAATAACATGGCTTGTGTGGTATCAAACGACAGGTAATTGAGTCTAGAGTTGAATAAATTATATTTCAGTTTTTAGTTATATTAGCTCACACGTATACTATAAATATAGTATCTAGTGTGAGCTTAAGTGCCCACAAATTGGCAGAGTATTTCCATAGTGATGTAAATTTTTTTTCAGACTGTCTAAAAATAGATTACTAAATAAAAATCATCTCTGCTTTAAAAAAAGCTGCTTTCAGGACTTGGGTAAAAATGGAACCTTATTTTATGTTTTAAATGAAAATAAAATGTAGAAATCAATACTTTAATTTAAAAAATTTAAATTTTAAGGATACAAATACTTATGTTTTTCAAAAATAAAAAAGTGTAAAATATAAAAATTAAATTAAGCGGGTTTTTCAATTTTTCTCAAAAAATATTAGGCTATACAAAATTTTTTTAACAAAATTTGTAGACTTTTATTACGTATAACTTTTGTGTTTAATTTTTTTTGGCAGGATGTCTAGTTTAGCTGAAGACTGTAAAAACCATTATCCACTCTTAAAAGCTCACCTTATTTCACCAAAATAACACGGATCGAGTCTATTTTTATTTTCCTATTGACTGCGAAAGATTTTCTTTAATAGTTTTCGAGCAGTAAAATTTTCTCTTTCTGCACTGGTCTATGATGCCGAGCCACAAAAAAAAGCAGTATTGATGTTAATGCGCTATTCATTCCGCAAAACAAACATTAAGTCAAAACACTTTTAATCAATTTGGCCTGTTTGAAAAAATACTCAGTTTATGTTTATAGCAACGGCATAAAAACGGTTTAAAAGAAAATAATTATAATGTTTTTAAAAAATTCTCGTTTTATGTTATTGATATATTGCTATCTCGTATTTTATAGTGCTTTGTAATTATTATTAAATTAAATTTTAATAATAAATCTGGCAACACCAATTAATATCCAGCAAACTTATGCCGTATTCCATTGGGAAAATGAGTGCAGCACTGGTGGTGCACTGACACTGAAACGGTGCTGTCAAAAATTTGCACCGAGTGCAGTTTCAATGGAACACGCGGAAAATGAAAAATCGCACTCGTGTGGTATAAGGTCACTATATCACGAAGTTCCTAACATCGTGATATAGTGACCTTAGTGTGGTATGCCATTATGAGCTGTAGAGCTTCTTTTTTATTCTTGCTTTAAGCAACGTTAATATAACATTTTCTTGCAAATAATTTTTTATAGTATATCCATTATGAATAGGGCAAATTGATTATGCAAAAATCTCATTTTTGAAAAAAATGTCACACAACCTGTAGTTTTATCAGGCCAACGAAGATATCCATTTTTATTTGTTTCAAAGTTACACGCCGATAAATATTATCCTAAGATAAATAAAATTCGTCAAATAAATAAATAATGATTTTATTTAAAAAAAATTAATAAGAATATTTTTAAAATGCCCACCTCCTTGTTGAATGCAGGCTTGTGCTCGTATACCAACAGATAGAGTAGTTATCTATATTTCGCGCTTGTTTTTCAAAAAACCCTAACCAGAAGTGTACTTTATGCTCCCAAAATTTGAACATAAGTATTCGAAACACCTTGTATATATATATAATATTTCACAAGTTTCTTTCAGCTAAACCTAACTTTCCTGCCTTGCAGAATTTGGTCAAAAACATGTTCAAAATCCATTTGTTCGAAAGTAATATTAATACTTCAATAACATTTTCTTGAAAAGGAAAATTATTTAAAACATTTCCTTCAAACAAAAAATTGTTTGAAAACATTTTATTAAAATTTTTTTGTTCAAAAACATTTTCTTTGAAAGTAATTTTTTTTATAAGGAAAATTGTTCAAAAAAGTTTTTGAAGAAAATATTTTTGAACAAATTTCCATTCAACAAGAACATAACCTAACCTAACAGCTAAGCGTAAGGGTGTTTTAACATACCATAAAAATGGCAAGACATGTGCCTCAGCGCTAATGGGGTTTCGTCCCCCTTGTTCTTTTTTTGGACAAAATTGAGGCTACTTGAATTTATTTACGAGGAATTCTGCAGTGCTCATCTCGAGCCGAAAGTGTTTCTTGAACTAAAAAATACATTTATTTTTACTTATAATCATAGCTGCCAGAAAACCCCAACTGTCGGAAAATTAGCCCCAGGGCCCCAGTCAACCAAATCCATACAAATCTACTTACCTGTTTGTTGTTAAATCGGTAAACCACATATTCAATAAAGTTTTTTATTTTTGGGGTTTCCGTTCTCATTGTTTTTATTGCACAGAACTGTTCTTCTTCATCTTCATCGCTGCTACTACTTAGCAGCGAAGAAAATAATAAAAAATCGCTAACAACTTTATTTTCACTCATTTTTACGTCCCACGACAATAATAAGCGTTTAAAATTAATGGCGGGAAAAAGTTTTCGGTGCGGCACGAGCCCTCAGAGTCGGTGTAAAAAAAGCCGCACTCAGTGCCAAACTGAATTCATAAGTTCCTCAATGGAATACGAAAACTGAAAAAGTGCATGACAATGGAATGCAAAACACCGAGCCAGTTGTGCACTAGTGCTGCACTCATTTCCCCAATGGAATACGGCATTAGTCTGTTTAGTATCCAACATGCTTAGAGTTTCAAAAACTTAATAGCCAACAAGTCGCGTAACAGAAAAATACAAAGCAAAAATGGAAAGTGTCGAAATGGATGCAACAAGAAGATCAATGAGAATATCTAGAACAGATCATATAAGAAATGAGATCATAAAAGAAAGAATGGGAATCGAGGGAAGCATAACGGATGACATCACTAAAAGGCAACTGATATGGTACGGCCATGTACAACGGATGAGCGACGAAAGATTACCAAAGCAGGTCCTAGAATGGCAACCAATAGGGCGCAGAAAAAGAGGGCGTCCTAAACTGGAATGGCAACAGTCAATCCAAAAATCAATGAGTCAAAAAAACCTGACGGAAGATGACTGTCAGGATCGAAGGAGGTGTAGAATAGGCGTCGGACAACATAGAAAAAAGTTCTAAACCCACATAGTAGTAGTAGTAGCCAACAAACTTACCTACTAAGTAAGTTTGAAAACTACAAAAAAATAGTTTGCAAAACGCTTTTATTTTGGTTTAGTTTATATCTACTTCATAATCATGTTTCTATATCGCGAAATTTTACCTGAGTGAAACCTTCACCAAGAAAAATAAATTTCATTTTTTTTAAATTCTTGAGGTTGTTAGAAGAAGCGTGCTTTTTGAGACCCCGTCTCTTTTCAAGGTCTAAAATCATCTTTAGTCGCGCTTGTTTTTAATTTCTATCATAGTGGGTCTCTTCCATCAACCCATTGGACAGTCATAAAAACGTACGAAAAATCCAAATGCGCGCGCACGCAAACTGTTTTAAAACGGGTCAGATGGAACGAATAAATAAATAGTTTTTGGTCGTGCCAAAAACGGCCGAAGACTACCCAAGTAACATTTCTTTATTTATAGCAGATATAAAAGGTTGACAGCGCCTTTCCTTAAAACCATTAGTTTCAATGTTTGGTCGCTAGCACGTTCCCATTACCCTTATATACCCCTTAGACCTCCTAAATGGGTGGTAGCAACCTATATATTAAACTCACTATAAAACCATAAGAAATAAACTCCAGCTGCGCCCTCTAGCGGTTCCACCAGTATGGAACCTTTTAGAGCCTAAACCTATTATGCCAGGTTCTAAAAGCAACTCAGAAACGTCCTCTATCCTATTATAAAACTAGATTTGGTAATTTGGTATCCTGGCGATTCTGTTGAATGCCATAGTACCTTTAGAGTAAAGAAGTTTTCCTATAAAAGCTATGGCGATATTTTAGAATCATAATGGCTATATAAAATAATTTAGGTCACAAAATTTCCAAAAATGTCGTCCCAAAATTATTTTATCACATAAAAATATACCGAGTTTGTCGTTTTTTGACGATCAAATTGCATGCCAGATTTATTTTTCTGATAAAAACGTATCTCAAAAGCTCTCAAAACAAGCGCGCCAGCTCAAAAATGCTTTTTAATAGTTTTTCGATAACAAACAAACAAATATTTTAAAAAAAATAATTTACACTATTCACCATTAAAAAAGTCTGTTTGGTTTACATAAATCAAAATTAAAGTAAAATTATTGTTAAAAAACACTGCTAAAACGACTAGATAAATATTTTCTCTTTACAATATTTTTTAAATAAGTTTATATACGCCATTATGGTTTTATAGTGGTCACTTGGTTTTATTTGTTACTGTATCGCAAAAAGGATTTTTGAGTGGCCTTATGAAACCAACAAAAAAGAACAAAGTAAACATAGTCAACATAACATCACTTAAATTTTTTGTATTTGTTTTTTAAAGTGTTTAAAAGCGTATAATTCAACACTTTTAAATGTTTTTTATCGTGCAATTTCGACACAATCGAGAGGGCCAGTGCAATGATATTCGTTGTGCCTGCAGGTTGGAGGGCAACCTCTTATATTGGCCGTTTAAACAGGCCTTATCTAGGCCTGGGTGTTCTACCCAGGAGGACGGAAACTCAACAATTATTAATTATTGGGCTTTAAATAATCAATCTTGCAATAGGTAGGTACCAATCTGTACCTTGGTATATCTATTATTTTTACCAGAAATACCTAAAAAAAATAAAACACGAAAGTATTTACTTACTTCTGTTAGAACCCTTAAGGAAACAATGTTTTATATGGCCGCCTATTTAAATAATATTTAATATACAGCTATGGGCAACTATACATAAAAAAGAATTAAGTTTACCTTTAAGCCTTCCTATAAAACCTTTTTAAAATGCCTAAAAATAATGGCAAAACCAAAAGTCTAAAGTTTATATTTACGACTTTTAAAAACCTTAAGGAAACTAGGTTCTATATGGCCGCCTATCTAATCATCTTTACTTTTAAACGACTGGTAACTATAAAAACAAAAGGATATAAGGTAACCTATTAGCTCTATTATAAAACACTTTTGTGATGACCTAAAGTAATAAAAAAAACTAAATGACCAAAGTTTATATTTATTTATTTTTAAAAACTTTAGGTAAAAGGGTTTTATAAGACCATCTTTATAAATCAGAAATCAATAAAACAAAAAGTATCTAAAAGGAACAGAAGGAATATCAGTTTTATTATACTTCCTTTATAAATCACTTTTTGGTTGTATAACACCTCTTTAGATAATTGGCAATATAAATTACCTTTATGTAGCCAAATTGATCCTAAAACCCATAATAGCACCCTCTAAATAACCTAGGAACTAAATTAATAAAACCTTGAGTGGTAGTAATGTTACTTGGCTAAAGCTATTTGACACTGTTGACATTTGAATTGAAACCGAACCGAACCATGCTGCCCGGCACAATTTGTGCCTGGCTTTATTACAATAGGGACCTATTGCAATAGTGCCAGGCACAAATTGTGCCGGGCACTATATTGACAGTTTCACGTTACAAACCGACAGTTGATCTTTCAAAATTGACATACCAAAGTCGAATTTATAAATTCCGTCGTTTATTTGCCATTAATAGTGGCGTCTCTATTAAATCCAGCTCGTATAATACACAAAGGCCTAGTTTTGAAAGGACACAGCTGTTCTTATAATGAGAAAGTGTCAATATAGTGCCTGGCACAATTTGTGCCTGGCACTATTGCAATAGGATTAAGTCTCTATTGCAATTAAGTCAGGCAGTAATAGTGCCGGGCACTATTCTGACAGTTTCCCATTACAAGAACAGCTGTCTTTTTTTAAAATTACGCCTTCGTCTATTATAAGAGCCGGAATTAGTAGTGCCGCCATTTTAATGGAAAATAAACGACTGGATTTATAAATTCGACTTTGGTATGTCAATTTTGAAAGATTAACTGTTAGTTTTCATTGGAAAACTGTCAGAATAGTGCCCGGCACTATTATTGCCTGGCTTTATTGCAATAAGTCCCTAATAAGTCCCCATTGCAATAAAGCCAGGCACAAATAGTGCTAGGCAGTATTTTGATACTTTTACATTGTAGACTGACGATTGATCTTTCAAAATTGACATAAGAAAATCGAATAAAAAAATAAGTGGTTTATTTATATGTTTATATAAAAGAATGGGTTGTAACCTTATAACCCGCAAATAGCCACAATTCAAATTCGTTGTCCAGAAATGTACGCCTTCTTCTAACATTTAACAACAATTGTATATTTAATAACAATTAAAAATTTTTTGCACTCAATTAAATAAACATAATAAACCACACGAGAGGCAGGAATTTTTCTGCGAGTATTACTCATTGCAAATTCAATTGTGGGTGGGTGGTCGAAGGAAAAAAGGTTACTCATTTGAAGGGTAAAATTGCCATGAAGTTAATGTTGATGAATTGTTTTGTACAGTGTGATCGGTTATAAACCCACGCACCTCAAAAAAACTTTATTTGTAATACGTGTAAGAGCTTGAATAAAAAGAGATCGAAAAGGGACCTCGTTTTGCTCATTTTAAGCTATACGCGACAAATATCTGTTAGCGTAAACTACTGTACCATATTTTCTTGAAACATTTCAGCCCGTATTTGACCTATCTAAAACTCTAGTTCGGAATGAGCTACGAAACTCAAACTTTGCACAGTCGTAGATCTTCATAGAGGTGGTAAAGTAGTTTGGTAGTAGAAATTTAAAAAAACGTCGAAATTGCCACTCACTTACTCACTCATGTATAGATCATCAAACTTCTACGGTACTTCCAGACATGCTACAAAGCTAAAATTTGGTAGACTAATAGAAATTCCAAACCCTTGGAAAAAATCACAAAACCGCAAATTCTAATTTTCTCCCCTCCCCTATATATGTAAAATTATGTAAAAGTAACATTGCCCACTCCCAGAAGCGTTAGAGAGCTGAGCTTTGGCAGACTAATAGGAAACTTGATAAAACTTAAGGAAAAAGTTTAAAAACCCCTAAATTTTAATTTAATTCCGTCCCCTATAAATGTAAAGTTATCTAAAAGTAATATTGCCCCCTTCCAGAAACGCTAGAGAGCTGAGCTTTGGAAGGCCGATAGGAACTGTGATAAAACTATAAAAAAAATAAAAAAACCCAAAATTTTGATTAACAATCAAACAAGTTTCATGGCTAATCGGGCAAAAAGGAGTTTTTTGTTTTCCTTATATTTTTCCGTGGGTAGCTTGAAAGCTTAACCTCACGGGGGTCCAAGATCTAATGGACACCTAATAAGTGTTGACAGTTAACCGTTTCGTCCTTATGGGACTCCTCAGAACACTGCTGGTCAAGTGACAAATCTTGCGAAGTTAATCAGACGGTTTTGTCTCTAATTAAATGTAATTAGTGAGCGAACTATAGCAAGAGGCGCCATCTACCGAGATACGACAGAAACAAAAAACCAAAAGCAGGGAAAACACTGCTATACAATATCGATCAATGAAAAGATCGAATGCAAACAAAAGAAAACAATTATAGTCCGTGACCTACGACAGCTTTGTCTTTTCAGGTCGGATCAACGCATTTTGCATTTTTACCCGTCATCAAGACAGTGAGCGTCAATCAACGGAATTTTTAAGCCAAATAATACTAACAAACGTGAAATTTCGTACCCGTGAATTTAAAAATCAAACAAGTTTCATGGCTAATCGGACAAAAAGGAGTTTTTTGTTTCCCTTATATTTTTAACGGGAAACAAAAAACTCCTTTTTGCTCGATTAGCCATGAAACTTGTTTGATTTTTAAATTCACGGGTACGAAATTTCACGTTTGTTAGTATTATTTTGATTAACTTCCCTTCCCTATAAATGTAAAGTTATGTAAAAGTAACATTGGCCACTTCCAGAAACGCTAGAGAGCTGAGTTTTAAAAGACTGATAGGCAGGAACTATGATAAAACCATAGGAAAAAATTAAAAAACGTCAAAATTTTCAATAAGGCATTGCAAAAGTTTTGAACAATATTCCGCATATTTTACTATTTTAAAACTTAAATATTATTCAAATCGTTTAAAAAAGTAGTTAAATCATAACAAAAACATTTTATGTAAAAAAAAGCCAAGTATAGTTTTTGCAAAGACACTTGAAGAACTCCTAAGACGGGGTTCTATCGATTTCATGAAATTTTGCTTCATTCTGCCCGTCAAAAGTTATCCAAATTCATATAAAATCTTCCTGGTATAATTTCAACCCTACCAACAGTTTCCTTTAAAATGGAAGATAAATGCAAGTAAATATTTTTTTTTTATTTGTCAAACACACTGTGTTTTTTTTATTACAATCTAGTCAGTAAGACTAATTAGCAATTTTGTTTTAACTTAATTTACTAGAAAAGTCAGATTTAAACTTAGGGTTCACTCAACAGTTCTCCCCGCTTTGTTTAGTCTGTAACTCACAATTGTGTTGTGTTTATAGCAGTAAATATTTTGAAACAAATTAGATTAACAGTAGAAAAATCTGAATCAAAATTAATTAAGGAACTACTAATTATAGTAAGCATCTGTTAAAACATGATGGAGTTAACGCCCTCAAGAAGCACTGAACCTAGCCTTCACCAGATCACTCAAATTTCGTCAACAAGTGAAAATCTCATGATGACAACTAGACCAGTTCCTAGACCGTTTTCAATAGAAGCACTTATCAGTGATTGTGGGACAAATAAAAGAAAACCTAGTGCATAATATAAAAAATGAAAATCATCGCGACTCTTTGCAGTCCGACCACAAAGTATTTGTTTTCGGACCGACCGAGCGCAGGTGGATAGACGGCACCTGATTTTTTTGAGATGCGCTTTTAATTGCTTTCGGGTGTGCTTTTCGGGGTCCCTTTAGTCGACAGTATGCAGAGTTAGAAAATAAATCAGTCTCGTTCCTGTAGGTGTAGGAATAGAAAGTTTTATTATCTATTTTTATTTCTTTAGTTTACGCCATAATTAAATGAAATAATTTTCATGAGTATATCTACCGCCGCCCATGTTACTTTCTATGAAGGATATGCCGATGGTCGGCTTTTATCTTTGTTCAACTGACTTTGGAAAAACTATACGCAAAAATGGTATTTTGTAGCATTTTTATTTCCCAGCCCTTATTTTCTTAAAAATGCTACATTCGATTAATTTTAGTTCATTAAATTTTATTTAAAAACATTTTATTATCATAAATAATTTTATAATAATTTGTATATTTTTTTTATAGTAGTAAAGACGAGATGTCTTATATAATTCATTAAATTTAATCTGCAACATTTCATCATGATCATTAAATGTGCAAAACCTTTTGACGGTCACTGGCAAAATTTTAGTTTAATTTAAAATAATAAAACTTGTTAGGAGCCACTGGTCATGGTTTTCAAATATCGAGAAAATACATGGTGTATCTACATCGAACAAATGCGAGGACATTTTTTTGCTCCTGAGTTTAGAGATCTGGGGGCAAACTTGCTGCACGGAGACAAAGGTTTGAGTGTGGGAAATATCGGCCAACTATATGTGTGATTTTCAAATCGCCACCGGCAGATTTTCTCACAGCTCACATTTAAGTGATTTCAATTGAAAGTTCTGATGAGCTGTATTTAGTTAAAACCATATTCTGTTTTTGTGTTGAGTGAAGGATTATCTGAAATTATGCTATCTTGGTATCAATGAGCGCAGCGGTGTTGCTGTCTTGGTTGCTGTGTTGCAAAATCAATTTTACCTGTTGCTGCCAGAAAGCGATTTATTTTCCCAACAACTTCCTCGATATTAAAACTATGTGGAGAGCTTATCTTTAGGAGTTACCCTCAAGGTTGAGGGTGCCAGGTACGAGTCAAAGCTTAGTCACAAGATACGTGTCAAGATTCAATGTTTGTCTTGCCAGATAGAAGTCAAAGTTTAGAGTAAAACCTCGTAGTCAAAAGTTACGTCATTATGAAACGGGTCATTGCATGACCAGATTACTTCTGTCACCAGTACGCGGCAGAAACACAGCTATTTCCACTACATGGAGCTTGAAGAAGTTATGGTTTTGCAGGTTTTTATAAAGAAATAAGTCACGCACAGATGTGTACATTTTCGCTGTTATTTTATAGAATCTCTATTTTTTTTAGAGATGATTTTGATAAAAAATACGGTTTAAAATCTGCGCTGCGCCTACTTAAAATTCATGAATTTTTACAGGTTGCCTCTGCTTGCGTTACGTAAATTGCGGTGATGATAACACGTCAAAATCATCTTAGATTTAATTTTTTCGGTATTTTCTAGGTTGAAACTTAGGGAAAGACTAGAATAAAATATTGTTACTTTCGTAAAATCTTTTTCAGGTTTTAGACAATAAATTTAGAAACTGTCATATAATCACATTTATTTTAATTTATAAAATATCCATTACCTACCTACACAGTCAGTATTTAATATATTTAGTTCTGGAGATATTTAACTGACTTCAGTTAATTAAATATCACCAGATTACAATAATCTCGAGAACATAATGACCATCCAATCAAATTAAATAATACTGGGTTTCCTAATTTTACCAGATATGATCTTTAGTTCCCGAGATATTTATATACATAAAATTGGGTGGCGCTCAACATTTTTGTTAAGGTAAATAATTCATATTTTCAATTACCTTCTCTGTTAATTTTTGTACCACTTTATTCAAATCCCACAGTGCTCTCCGGCGAACAGCTACCGTAGCTATGTTAGCTGTCTAAAAACGCTACAATTTCGTAAAAAGAATTGAGATAAAAGTAAAAATCCAAGTTTTCAAATAAAAATTTCAAAATGAAAGGTTTGGAAATGTTCATAGAGAACTATGAATTCTTATTCCTGCTCAGGATTTGCATTGTTAGGTAAATCGAATATTATAAACTCAGTTAAATGTTGCTTAAAAGATCCATTTTCCCACGGTTACCCCATTCGCCCCCCCCCCAGCTTTGTTTAAAATAAATGGAGAGCGTTACTGGAAAAGGAGCCAAGCGCCAAAACCTAAATTTTGCATTATCAGCGCCTTCAATAAAAAAAAAACAAAATTCTGCCAACATTTTTAAGGGTCTAATTAATTAGCAGTACTCTATTCAGAGTATATTAAAACATAATTTGATTCTCGTTTAAACGATTTACCAGTGGCGCACCCAGGAATGTGTCTTGGGGGGCGCCGCGCAAAAATCGTGCAACCAAAAAAAAAAAAACAAAAAAAAAGGTAATCGTGTCTTGGAGCGGTCCGACAGCTCAAAAGGACGCCCCTCAAAAATCGTGCGACCAAAAAAAAACAAAAAAAAGTCTTTTTGTTTTTCGCGGGCACGCGACGAACTACACCGCTGCTTGGGGGGGGGGGGGGCGAGTCCTCATTATGTCAAATTTGAAGCTCTTTTTTCTGTTTTATCATGAAATATGTAGAAAATATGTAAAAAATCTAAGGCTTGGGGGGGGTCCCCCCCTGGGTGCGCCCATGGATTTACAATTTAATCTTAACTTTAACTCTGATTTTTCCAAAATATAAATAATGGCGCTTGGCTCCTTTTCCAGTAATGCTCTCCAAATATTTTTAGCTCACACATATACTAT
This sequence comes from Aspidapion aeneum, assembly GCA_963576565.1. Classification (NCBI taxonomy): domain Eukaryota; kingdom Metazoa; phylum Arthropoda; class Insecta; order Coleoptera; family Brentidae; genus Aspidapion; species Aspidapion aeneum. Next base: position 2,539,137 of record OY755039.1, read on the forward strand.
ACTATAGTAGTGTGAGCTATGGTGATCCTAATTTTTTCGAGAAAAAAAAAGTTGCTCCGATCTCAAAAAATTTTATATATCTTTACGTTTCAGATGATTTTGAAACTTTTTTGTCACGCCGTCTGTCTGTCTGTCTGTCTCTATGTCTGTCTGTATGTCTGTCTGTAACGACCAACGCGCATAACTCAAAAACCGCTTGCCCGAATTTAATGAAATTTGGTACCTAGGCTGGGTCTTGGGTCGAGATGGTCCCATTTAAAAATGAACAAAATCCACCAAACACAAGCCAAATAAAAAGATGGGGGTAGATTTCAAAAATTAGAGTTTATGTGAAAATATGGCGTGTGTGATCTCAAACGAAAGATAAGTGAGTCTGGAGTTAAACAAAATACATTTTAGTTTTTTTAACAAAAGAGTGGGGGTAGTTTTCAAAAATTTGAGTTTACGTGAAAATATGGCGTGTGTGATATCAAACGAAAGGTAATTGAATCCGGAGTTAAACAAAATACATTTTAGTTTTTGTTTTTTTTAAGGGTGGGGGTAGATTTCAAAAATTTAAGTTTAAGTCAAAACATTGCTTGTGTGGTCTCAAATGAAAGGTAATTTAGTCTGGAGTTGAATAAAATATATTTCACTTTTTAGTTATATTAGCTCACACGTACACTATAACTATAGTACCTAGTGTGAGCTTAGGGGCCCATATATTGGCAGATTATTTTTTAAATTAATAAAACTTGCATACATGTTATCAAACTGTCAAAATTTTAAATAAACCTTCTTTTAAATTTAAAATGGGGCCTTTTATTCAATACCTTATGAAACGTTACATATTTGAATTGCCCAGAACTGCACGACATTTTATTATTTAATGGTTTATATCAATTAATTTGGTTTATTTAAACAACTAATGATTGCCTGATTGGTCGGCTACTTTTTATCCTAAATTTAAGATATGTTAAATACTTAATTAAAATTAATGTCACTTTGCCCTACAATGTTAATTTTCTCCGATGGCTTATTAGCCGGTCTATTTGGTTTCGCAAGGATAAGGTTTACGACTTTAACCTACATAGTTCGCACCAGTGTTGCCAGGAACTTAAGAAATTATTACCAGCATGGGCGTGCCCAGTTGCGTCTGCTACAGGGAGGGCAACGGTGTAGGGTCCTCCCAAAACTAGACAACAAACAGTATTTTTAATTGATTTATTTAAAAAAAGTTTAATCTTCCCTTACGACATGATTGTCTAGTTCTTTTTATTATCTGTGGTTAACATCAAACGATTAATTGGCTGAATTTTTTTAGCGTAAATAATTACAAGCCGGCAGCGCCGCGCGCATATTTGTAAACGACGTCCATGATTGCGATTCGGTTGTAGCCCGAACGCAGCCGTATCCCAACGATTATACACTAGACAGGATTGCTCAGTTTGCCGAATCTGTCTGCAATCGATGTTCAAGGTCAAACTCGCTGTTACGTCAGCATTTGTGCTGGGCAGAAAGCGCGCCTATCGTTATATTGGATTTTATGTGCTTTTAGAGCTATTTTCTTTATGCAAATTAAATTTTATGCAAAATTGAAGCATTGTACATTTAAAAATATTGTCTTTACAATAAATAAAAGGATGATAAATGATTTTATATTTGAAATATCTGTTAAATAAATTAAATTTAAATACTTAAAGTGAAAAAAACTACACATAATAAACATAAAAGTATGTAAACAAATTATTTTGCGATAATAATTATTAACAATAATTAAAAACGGAAATATAGACGAAAAATTTATTGATTTATTTAAAAAAAAAGAAAAGCACAAATATTGTTCTTAACAAATAGACAAAAAACAAAGAGAAAAAAAAATGCACATAACCCAGACAGCACAAATACGTATTATGTACGTACATAGTACGTTACTCTGCGACGACGTATGTACGTACATAGTAGGCGTACATTTTTCGACCTACGTCCACATGTGTACGTCCCAGGGACGTAACTTTAGCCATTATTTTCCTTTGATTTGTACGCACTATGTACGTACGGAAGTATTTTTTTAATTTCTGAAAACTGAGATAATTGAGATTTTATAAATTCAATTATGCAGTATACATTACATGCTAGATTTTTGTCATTATTTTTTTAAGAAATTATGTTATGGTTTACTTATTTAGTACAAGAAGAGAAATAGGTTTGTAATCATTAGATTTCATAAAAAAAAAATTAAAAGAAGAAGTTAGGACGTTTTGACTATGAAAAAATAATAGTTAGGACGTTTTAACTATGTTTTTTTTTTATTTGTCAAACACACTGTGTTTTTTTTTATTACAATCTAGTCAGTAAGACTAATTAGCAATTTTGTTTTAACTTAATTTACTAGAAAAGTCAGATTTAAACTTAGGGTTCACTCAACAGTTCTCCCCGCTTTGTTTAGTCTGTAACTCACAATTGTGTTGTGTTTATAGCATTATTTTGTTTTATGTGTAATTCACTTAGTTTACTAGCTCAAACGGCTTCACTCTTTTTAGTCGTCGAACTAGCATAGTATTGTCCAGAAGCTGAATTGCTTCCACATTCACATGCCGATGGAGTCTATCTTCATGGCTTTTTGCGTACTTTTTTACAGTCTCTGCTACAGTTTCGATTTTTAGATCTCGATGAAGGTCACTATTTCGAACGTACCAAGGTGCATTCACAATGTTTCTTAATACTTTATTTTGAAATCTCTGTACAACTAGAATGTTACTCTCTTTAGCACAACCCCATAGTTGAATACCATATGTCCATACTGGTTTCAGTATTTGTCTATAAAGCAGTAACTTATTATGAATTGTTAAATTGGACTTCCTTCCAATTAGCCAGTTCATTTTTCTATACCTTATCTCAAGTTCTTCTTTAACTTAACTATGTAAGACAGGAATAAATAAGACAACTAACAGTTCTTTCGTTGTCCTAACTTCTGACTTTAGACGTTATATCATACTAATTGAAGAGTATAATTTCTAAAGGGTCTAAGTGCCATATATTCAAAAATCTAGATTTTGCTTGAAAACGGTCGTAAGTGCCAACCCCAATGCATCTAAGAAGGGTCTATATGCATTGGAAACTGCAGGGGCTTTTGCGATGCGTCGAAAGATGGCTCCACGTGTAAGTGCCACATCATGTTTTAAAGTGTTTTTGTTGATTTTCTCAACTTTAGGGATTTTCTCAACTTTAGGATTTTGGCACTCAGACCCTTTATAAGTTATAATCTTCAATTCATAAATAGGACGTTTTACAAATCAAACAAGTTTCCTGGCTAATCGGGCACAAAGGAGTTTTTTTGTTTCCCTTATATTTTTTCGTGGGTAGCCTGAAAGCTTAACCTCACGGGGGTCCAAGATCTAATGGACACCTAATAAGTGTTGACAGTTAACCGTTTCGTCCTTATGGGACTCCTCAGAACACTGCTGGTCAATGTGACAAATCTTGCTAAGTTAATCAGACGGTTTTGTCTCTAATTAAATGTAATTAGTGAGCGAACTATAGCAAGAGGCGCCATCTACCGAGATACGAGAGAAACAAAAAAACCAAAAGCAGGCGAAAGAAAACACTGCTATACAATATCGATCAATGAAAAGATCGAATGCAAATAAAAGAAAACAACTATAGTCCGTGACCTACGACAGCTCTTTGTCTTTCAGGCCGGATCAACACAGATTGCATTTTTACCCGTCTTCAAGATAGTGAGCGTCAATCAACGGAATTTTTTAAGCCAAATAATACTAACAAACGTGGAATTTCGTACCCGTGAATTTAAAAATCAAACAAGTTTCGTGGCTAATCGGGCAAAAAGGAGTTTTTTTGTTTCCCTTATATTTTTCCGTGGGTAGCCTGAAAGCTTAACCTCACGGGGGTCCAAGATCTAATGGACACCTAATAAGTGTTACCTGATGCTCTTTTTGAATCGAGGTGGGCATGCATTGGTGGAAACAGGGTATTACGCTCGAACGAAAACCTAATACATTCTCGCCTTGGGATTAAATATGCCGTCTTTAGGTTTCCATGGACACCTAATAAGTGTTGACAGTTAACCGTTTCGTCCTTATGGGACTCCTCAGAACACTGCTGGTCAATGTGACAAATCTTGCGAAGTTAATAAAAGTTTTACGTTTGGTTCATTTTAGTGATTCTATCATTGATAAATAAAGTTAGGACATTCTGACTTATATGAATTTAGGACGTTTAAACTAAGGAGGGCAGAAGTATAATAGACCTTGGGTTAGAATCTCGTTACTGCAGTAGTCGCATATTGGAGGCATTTATAGGATTTTCCTAACCCTTGCGCAAATATGAAATGCCGTGACGCATTGGGCTTGGATGTATAAATTATTTATTTGCATGTTTCGGTACATGTAAAAGAAGGTGTTCTCAAAATAAACCGAAAAGTGGAAACATTTTGACTTTTAAATCTTTTTTAAAATCTCCGGCACGTTTGTTTGGCGTGTGTCGTCTTTCGTCACAGAAATTTAGATCCGCCTTTAAAAAACATCCACTCAATTTTTCAGACAAACAATCTCTATGCAACCTTGCAATTTTATAATCTTATTTTGTTTGTGTCTAGAATTATATTAACTTTAATAGAATTGGTAAATAGAAGTTTTACAGTTTGTTTGCATTTTGTGTTATTATTATTCAACAACAAAATTATTTTTTCTTGTTATGTTTATCTGAAATTTGAAGATTGAGAGAGACATACGCATTGGCGTAGCTAGGGGGGGGGGCAGGGGGGGCCTGGCCCCCCTGAAGTCCCTCAGGCCCCCCTAAGATATTTTAGGCCTCCCCTACCGACTACTAGTAAAAGAACATGATGCTGAAAATACATACTTTTCTATTATTATTCGGGAAATATTCAAATAAAATAGGTTCATTAAAATTTAAAATCATTCAGATAATGTTTACATTTCAGGAAAAAGCCCTTGTCTTGCGGGATTAGGCTTTCTCTCTTTAAATTATCGGTAACTTTTCTGCACTTATGCAATTTCCCGAAAATATTGCTTAAATTTAAACATAATTATGCATATTGAATATTTCATACATATTGGCGACATCTTGTAAAATATTATAGAAGTGTAAGTTAAATTTCGCATTTAATAAAGACAGCGACCTTTGCCCCTCTGTTTCCGAAATCGGGTTGTAGATGTCGTTAGGTTATAAAAGACCTTTTTAAATTGTTTTTCTAAAATAAATATAATTATCTTTTTAGTTTTTTTGAGGTTAGCGTTTAGTGTCTTATGAAAATTTTCCGATTTTGGTGACAATTTCATAACCATTTTCATATTAAGTTTTCCCACGTCGTTAAATTGAATAAATTCGTCGAGCAATACCGGGAAATTTTTAATATTAATACTTCTACTCTAAGAGCAGAAATGACCGTTTTAAAGAATTGTATTTTTCGGTTAAATCAAACTGTTGGTCATGATTCTATCAAACAACATATAGCAGAAAACACCTATCCAAACCTCTACCAACTTTTTAAAGTTGCGTGTATTCTTCCAATTTCAAGTGCAACTTGCGAGAGGTCTTTCTCTGCCATGAGGAGAGTTTTTAATTGGCTTAGAACAACTATGAGTCAAGAGAGACACTCAGTTTTGTCATTGTTATTCATAGAAAAAGATGTTGAGGTCGACTTAGACAGTGTGGTAGACGCTTTCAGTCAGCGACGTAGAAAACTTTCTTTGTAGAATTGCTGAATCACATACTTCCTGTGTATACATATAAATAAGTTGGTAAATGTATTATTAAATTTGTTATATTAAAATATTAGAACATTTAATGCGCGTATTTTTTTTTATTCATTGCACACTTTGCACGACTCTTTAAAACCTATGTTTGCTTTTTGTTCAAGATAGACCGGGGCCACGGCCCCCCTTGAAAAGCAAGGCTAGCTACGCCAATGGACATACGGTTAACTACTGGGGTCCCAGGGTAAGGTAATGGTACGGTAAGGTGATGGTAGGGTAAGACGATTTTGATGAGGTCATCGAGAAGGCCAAATTACCCAAAAAAAAAGAATGTAAAATTTAACATATATGAAACAATGGTCAAAAGCACGCTGTTGTATGAAATAGAGACTTGTCGCGTAACAGAAAAATACAAAACAAAAATGGAAAGTGTCGAAATGGATGCAATAAGAAGATCAATGAGAATATCTAGAATAGATCACATAAGAAATGAGATCATAAAAGAAAGAATGAGAATCGAGGGAAGCATAACCGATGACATCACTAAAAGGCAACTGATATGGTACGGCCATGTACAACGGATGAACGACGAAAGATTACCAAAGCAGGTCCTAGAATGGCACCCAATAGGGCGCAGAAAAAGAGGGCGTCCTAAACTAGAATGGCAAAAGTCAATCCAAAGATCAATGAGTCAAAAGGATCTGACAGAGGATGATTGTCAGGATCGAAGGAGGTGGAGAATAGGCGTCGGACAACGTAGAAAAACGTTCTAAATCGACATAGTAGTAGTAAATATCGCCTTATGAATTTTAAAATGCATGGCTGTAGTTAATAATTAAATTTAATTATTGAAATAAAGCCAGGCTATAATAGTGCCAGGCACAATTTTGACACCTTCACATTGTAATATCAGCTGTGATCTTTCAACACACAGCCTTTGTTAACTATATGAACCGGAATAAATAAATAGTGCCTTCTTTTATTAATTGAAAATAAACGACGACAGTTTTAAATTTGACTTTGGTATGTCAATTTTGAAGAACCAACTGTCATTTTTCAATGTGAATGTGTCAAAATAGTGCGTGGCACAATTATAGGTGTATTTCAATAATTCTCTAATAAATGATTTGGATTGGTTTTACTTTAGTTTAGTTTAAGAATTTTAACACAAAACAGCAAAAAAAAACAATAAATATTATACGATAAGTATGTTTTTTAACAAGATATCACTCGACCCACTAAAATTCTGGGGGTGAATCTCACCCCGTAAAAGGGGGTGGTAAGACAAAAATTTTAATTTTGGTGGAAAGTGTAGAATTTAAAAACAAAATCTACGGGTCCGAGGAAAAAAAGAAAATTTTGCGAAAAACTGCCCAAAAATTTTTTTTAAAATAAAACCAGGCTAATTTTAAAATTAATTATCTCAAAAACGAATCGTTCGATTTTGGAAAAAATACTAGGTCTGTAAACAGAATCTAAATACCTTTAAAACAAGGTATCACTCGACCCACTTTTTCTATTTACATTCTGGGGGTGAATCTCACCCCGTGAAAAGGGGTTGTATCAGAAAAATGTTCTTGTTGCCAAAAAGTGTCCCCCTCAAAAACTAAATCGACGTGTTCGAGGAATTTTTCGAAAAAATATTCTAAATACCCAAAAACGCCTCTGTTTCGTTTTCGTTGGGCGTTTTTACACTAGACGATATGGCAACGACGCGAATGGTTGCAAAGGCATGCACAAGACCCAGAATATGATCACGAGTATGAATTCGATAATGATATGCTTGATTTAGTAGAAGAACAAGCTAGAGAAAAATGTGTGACTTCGATTTTAACGATTATGTGACTATTGATAATGACATTGTAGCATGAGAAACGTTGACTGATGAGTAAATTATAATCTCTCCCTAACCTCAAACATAGTTTCAAGTGATAATGACGAAGATAATGATGATCCTGTTCAAGATAATTCTGTTGAAGTCACTAAGGTTTATGTTCCAACCATTCGTGAAATGAAAAACAAAATTTCGGAAACTCGTAATTTTTTGGAATCACGCCAAGTTCCTGATAAAATATGGGCATCATTTTGCAACCTTGAAAGCTATATAAACAGGGAATATTTTTCAAGTAGAAATGTACAAACAAAAATTATGGATTTCATAATAATAAAAAATACTCTGCCAATATATAAGCCCCTAAGCTCACACTAGGTACTATAGTTATAGTGTACGTGTGAGCTAATATAACTAAAAACTGAAATATATTTTATTTAACTCCAGACTAAATTACCTTTTGTTTGATACCACACAAGCCATGTTTTGACTTAAACTCAAATTTTAGAAATCTACCCCCACCCTTAAAAAAACAAAAAACTAAAATGTATTTTGTTAAACTCCGGACTCAATTACCTTTCGTTTGATATCACACATGCCATATTTTCACTTAAACTCTAATTTTTAAAATATACCCCCACCCTTTTTTTTTAAATAAATTAAAATATATTTTGTTTAACTGCAGACTCAATTACCTTTCGTTTGATATCACACACGCCATATTTTCACATAAACTCTAATTTTTGAAATCTACCCCCACCCTTTTATTTGGTTTGTGTTCAGTGGATTCTGTTCATTTTTAAATGGGACCATGTCGACCCAAGACCCAGCCTAGGTACCAAATTTCATTAAAATCGGCCAAGCGGTTTTGAGTTATGCGCGTTGGTCGTTACAGACAGACATACAGACATACAGACAGACAGACAGACAGACATACAGACAGACAGACAGACGGCGCAACAAAAAAGTTTCAAAATCATCTAAAACGCAAAGATATATAAAAAATTTTGAAATCGGAACAACTTTTTTTTTCTCGAAAAAGTTAGCTCACACTACTATAGTATAGTATATGTGTGAGCTAAAAGAAACACAAAAAATTAAACAAAATTTATTTAATACTGTTTATAACGAACCTCGGATATAACGAACTGTATTTAGTTCATTTTTGAGGTTCGTTATATTCGGACTTCACTGTATTTAGCTAGTTATTATAAGAAAATTACTGCGCTGTGTGTTTTTTTACTCAGTTTCTCACTAGCTATCTTATTTCAGAGATATTTTAAAACAATTGATAGGTTTTCGGTAAGTAATATCGCAAAAACTACCGCGTTACAAAGGAGAAAAGAAAAAGACCAATCCAACAAAAACTCCTTATAAAAAACGTAATTTTAAGGAAATGGAGTTATTAGTGCCATCTATTAGAAAAATTTCAAATGTTTCACCATATCTATCTCGTTTAGGCTATAAATGCGCTCAGTCAGTAGTAATTTAAATTTGTAACATTGACGAACAGGCTAAAAAGGCTCCAGTTCCAATGTTTTAGAACGGGTTTTCTCGAAATCCCGTTTTTTGACATAGCGCCTTCTTTGTCTGTGGTCTTCATATATCTTGGTTTTTAAAAAAATATAGTTTTGTATAACTTTTACCCTAAGGTGACAATTTTAAAACGCAACCCTTTGGTTTGGGGCCCTTAAAGCCAACTTAAAAAATTCGAAAAATTGCTTCCAAGTCAACGTGTTTTTTTTTTCTGGAAAATAAAAACCTACCTAATTACTTTAATTTGAATAATGCATACAACATAATACAGATTATCTGTAATTTGTTCAAGATAATTTATAATTTGTTTAAACAAACACGGTTGTAATGTGAATGTGATATTTAATTTTTTCAAAATATTAAAACGCTATTTTTTAAACTTTTTAAAACTGGAAAGAAAAAATAAATTTAATTTCAGATTATTTAGAATTTATGCATGTGCTATTAAAACCTTTTTTTAAATATATTAGAAATTAAAGTTTGTATGAGATACGACCATTGTTTTAAGGCATCCTATCTAAGGTCACTCATCGTCAAGTAAAGCTTGCTTGACGATGAGTGACCTTAATCCTATCACTATCAAAGTAAGCGGTCAAAACTTGAACCACCGAAGATATGCTGTCGATATCGCCTTAATAACAGATAAGAAAGAAGAACTGAAATAAATGCTGGAAGAACTAAATACAGCAGTTAAAAATATAAATCATAACAAACACGGATGAAGATATTACGATCAGAATAAACCAAGAAAAAATACTTTGCCAATATATGGGCCCCTAAGCTCATCCCAACTAACATTTATAGTAGCGGCTACATGTTCTAAAGGCTTTGCTACTTTCTTATAGTGGAAATGTGGTGATCCCAACCAAAATTTGTTACTTTTTAGTTCTAACAACTATTTAGTATCAGGAAATAGTAGATGTTTCGTAAAAACGACCCTCTAAACTACTTCATAGGATTGTTTCTTGATAGTCGATTCTGATAGTCTTCTCTACCACAATAGGACGTTGCTAAAGTTTTACTTTCTTTTTAGTCGTTATTTCCTAGTCGCCCTGACTTTTATATCCTACTTAATTACCACTAGAAAGTTAAGCTTCATTGGAGTCCCAAGCAAGTGTATCCGACAACTACATTATAACTTTAATTTTTACCACAAAAGTTTGTGTCATCATACTAACATCTGATGTAACAATGTAGACAAAATAACTTTTTGGATCAACTTTAAAGCCGCAACTACTTTCAAGTAACCTTTTCGATTATCAGGGAATATAGTTTGGGACGCCATGTTTTTATGTAAGAAAGAAAATTTAATATTTTTGTTGTCGTTTTATGAGCTCATATTAAAGAGCCATACTATTTTATAAACAAATTAGTTGAAGCTTACCAAAAATGCTCTTCTTAAGCACCATTTGTTGGAGTTAACTGTCGATTATGAAAACATAACCTCCAAAATCACAACACAAAAATTCCATCAGCTACCAGAAAACGGCTCAATTTTACGGGCGCACCGGTTTTTTGCAATATATATAATGCATGTTATACAAAAAACTTTGCGTCGCACTCGAATTTTGATCCTCTGCTCGTAAATTCTCACACTTTTGGATAACATAGTTCATATTATAACCATAACCAAACAAAAAAACTAAGCGAGTCTGTTTACTGTTGTGTCCACCATATTGTGTAACAATTCTACCAAAAAGAAACGATTATATTATTTGCAACTACATCGCAACTTTTATGCCATTACGGAAAAAAAACAGCCTCTACGACGTAGTAGATACCTGGCTACGACGTAGTAGTGTAGTTGTTACTACAGTGACTTTAAACACTTGGCCAAGTAGTTTTAACCAGAAATTGGTTCCCCACTTAGGGAATTATAACGTCGCTGTATGGTATACTGAGACGTAGCGGGAGTACGTTGCGGTTACTTTTAAGAAATTCTTTCTAGTTGGGGTTTCGTCGTTACAACTTTAATTGTTTGTTGGGATACTAGGTACTATAGTTGTAGTGTACGTGCGAGCTTATAAAACTAAAACCTGAAATATATCTTGTTCAACTCCAGACTAAATTACCTTTTGTTTGATACCACACAAGCCATGTTTTGACTTAAACTCAAATTTTTGAAATCTACCCCCACCCTTAAAAAGACAAAAACTAAAATATATTTTGTTTAACTCCGGACTCAATTACCTTTCGTTTGATATCACACACGCCATATTTTCACGTAAACTCTAATTTTTGAAATCTACCCCCTCCCTTTTTGAAGAAAAAAAAACTAAAATGTAATTTGTTTAACTCCATACTCAATTACCTTTCGTTTGATATCACACACGACATATTTTCACATAAACTCTAATTTTTGAAAACTTCCCCCACCCTTTTATTTGGCTTGTGTTCCGTGGATTTTGTTCGTTTTTAAACGGGACTATCTCGACCCAAGACCCAGCCTAGGTACCAAATTTCATTAAAATCGGGCAAGCGGTTTTTGAGTTATGCGCGTTGGTCGTTACAGACAGACAGACAGACATACAGACAGACAGACAGACAGACGGCGCGACAAAAATGTTTCAAAATCATCTGAAACGCAAAGATATATAAAAAAATTAGAAATCGGAGCAACTTTTTTTTTCTCGAAAAAATTAGGATCGTAGTATAGTATATGTGTGAGCTAATAGAACAAGTAGAGGAATAGAACAAGTAGAGAAATATATATATAGGTATCTCGGACAAATTATTAAACTAAAAAAAGAAAACCAAATAGCTTAAATCAAGAGACGAGTAAGATTGCCCTGGACAACATTCGCTACATATTAAAAAATACAAAATATATTCAAACGAAAATCTATAACCAATGTTTTTCTGTACTAACCTATAAGATCCCAGACCAATATCAATGGAAAGACAAGTGTTATTTGAATGGATAAGAAATAAAACAAAAATGAAGGATGTCAGAGCAGAGCTATCAAAATTAAAATGGAAATTTGCCGGTCATAATATCAGACAAAAAGACGATTGATGGAACAAATGTATTCTAAACTGGAGACTTTGGGAAAATAAAAGAAGTGGGGAAAGACCTCAAATGAGATGAGCGGACTATTTGAAGAAACATGCGGTAACTAGATGGATGAAGACGGCGACAGGCAAAAAAGACTGGAAGACATTGGAGGAGGCTTAAGTCCAAGGATGGATAGAAAAAGGTTAAATACACCCACAGGAATTTAATCTATTCTTAAAAACCATTCTTTGTTACATGTATTATGATTAAAATTAAGAAAAAAAAACATCGTATAATCCCGGATGTCAATACCACAATGGAATATGAATAATCACAAATGTACATAAAAACTATTTTTGTTAATTCTATTAAATGCAATAATAAAAGAAAACTGTTTATAGGTATGTGTCTGATAAAAATTAATTAACAAAAACCGCAAAAGTTGTTTGATGTGTTTTTGTTCTCTTCCACGTAGCACTCATACAGTATTGGATAAAAGTGTAAAAGTGTAGAACAAAATTAAACATGGTCTCCTGTAGTAGATTTTTCGCATTTTATAGAATTATGCCTGGGGCTCAACCCCCCCCCCCCAAAAAAAAAAGAGGACATGGCTATTTGCTCCCCTGAGTATCAGTAATGGAAAAACACTTCTTTTTAAAGACTCCTTTTTGTTTTTTTCCTATTTTCTATGGAAAATACCTATAAAAAAGTGTGTCGAACTCGTAAATTGAATAACCTTGTCCTTTTTATAGTTAATTATAATTAATTTTAAACTTAAAATTCCTACAATAAACGAATAAACAAAAAATAAAAATTGTTATTTATTATTTACTGTCACAATCAAAGCCTACTTAAAAACGAGAAAATCAAGTGAATGTTGTTGCTCAATTGTTTATAATGTTAATGTTTTTCTCCTATAAAGTGCGGCATCCTTGTTTGAAAAATGCGTAACCTCTGACATCTAATTAATAACGTCCTTTTTATTACATGTTTAATTGTATGTATACCAGTAACGCACCCAGGAATGTCTGGGGGGCGGGGGGCGAGATCCCATGATATTTTATTTTTTTATTCGTGAAATGTGTGGCAAATATAAAAAACATCTTGGGGAAAGGATCGGCCCCACACCCTCCTCCTGGGTCCATCCATGTGTATAACGTGGGCCAAAAAATTTGTCACGTTTAGAACGCTCTATATTTTGGAGCCAATCGGCCGATTTTCAAAATTTGTGGCTCCTTTTATAGAGAAAAGAAGAAATTTTGTTGACTACTATGTCGGTTTAGTATACGCCTATTCTTCACCTCCTTCGATCCTGACAATCATGTTCTGTCAGATTTTTTTGACTCATTTATCTTTGGATTGACTGTTGCCATTCTAGTTTAGGGCGCCCTCTTTTTCTGCGCCCTTTTGGTTGCCATTCTAGGACCTGTTTTGGTAATCTTTCGTCGTTCATCCGTTGAACATGGCCTTTATCAGTTATTTTTTAGTGATGTCATCCGTTATGCTTCCCTCGATTCCCATTTTTTCTTTTATGGTCTCATGTCTTATATGATCTGTTTTAGAAATTCTGATTGATCTTCTTATTATATCCATTTCGACACTTTCCATTTTTGTTTTGTATTTTTCTGTTACGCGACAAGTCTCTATTCCATTCAACATAGTGCTTTTCACCTTTGTTTCATATATGTTAAATTTTACATTCTTTTTTATCTCTCTGCTTCATAAACTATTGTTAAGATATTCAAAAAATTTTTTGCTTTTACTATTCTTTTTGCCAGTTCTTTACAGTCTGTTACTGTCTTATCAAATGTGACACCCAAGTATATATACTCATTGTATGGAGACATTGTTTGTCCATTGTCTAGATTTAATTCTCTTGATTCGTTTCCAATACATAAATACTGTGTCTTGTCTACGTTTTCCGTTAACCCCTACTTTTGGTATTCTTCCGTTAACTTTCCCATCATATACTCCATGTCTTTATCATTAGCTACAATTACTTAGTCGTCAGCAAACTCTAGAGTGTGTATGGTAAATCGGTCGTTAAGTTGTATTCCCATACCGTATAATTTACGTTTCCAATTTTTGAGAGTTACAGCCATATGTATTTTAAAAAGAGTTAGAGAGATACAATATCCCTGTCTTAAGCCTTTCGTTACCAAGAATTCTTTTGAAAGTCGATTTCCAATTTTAGTTTTAGATTTTGACCCTTTGTATAGTTCTTTTATCGCTTTTATGTATGTATGATTGATATTAGTTTGCTCTAACAACAACTAATTTTTCTGGCACTCATTTTCTCAATTGCTTGTTTAAAAAACATTTACACTACAAGATTGGCCTGCACGAAACCCACTTTGCTAATCTTCTTCTAGCGAAAATCATTTTCTATTAGACCTCAAAGAATCCTACCGTACAATCTACTTAGAGTACTTGTTACTGAAATTTCTCTGTAATTGTTGCAATCTAGCTTATATCCTTTTTTAATTATTGAGGATATGAATGCAATCATCAGGTACTAGATGTCTGTTTATGCATGGATTGATAATATATGTGAGATTTTCTAGTAGTTTCTTTGATTCATATTTAAGCATTTCAGCATATATTACCCCAGGTCCGCTACCTTTTGCTTATTCCATTGACGCAATTCAAAATTTGACTTGTGAAAATTTCAAGATGGCGGAGAGCTTTAAAAAATGGGTAAATTCCACCTCTCCAAAACGTTTTTTGCGACCCTGGACTTGATTTTTGTCAATGAGGCAAAACCCCACACTTTCTTTTCCTTGCGAGGTATTACTAATCTAAATTAGTTATGAAAAAGAGGAAGAGCTGCTGACCGCTTTGGGGCATCAAATCAAATCCTGGAACCCATTGGCGTAGCTAGGGGGGGCCAGGGGGCCCTGCCCCCCCTGAAGTCCCTCAGCCCCCCCCTAAGATATTTTAGGCCTCCCCTACCGACTACTAGTAAAAGAATATGACGCTGAAAATACATACTTTTCTATTATTATTCGGGAAATATTCAAATAAAATAGGTGCATTAAAATTTAAAATCATTCAGATAATGTTTACATTTCAGGAATAAGCCCTTGTCTTGCGGAATTAGGCTTTTTCTCTTTAAATTATCGGTAACTTTTCTGCACTTATGCAATTTCCCGAAAATATTTTTTAAATTTAAACAGAATTATGCATATTGAATATTTCATACATATTGGCGACAACTTGTAAAATATTATAGATGTGTAAGTTAAATTTCGCATTTAATAAAGACAGCGACCTTTGCCCCTCTGTTTCCGAAATCGGGTTGTAGATGTCGTAAGGTTATAAAAGACCTTTTTAAACTGTTTTTCTAAAATAAATATAATAATCTTTTTAGTTTTTTTGAGGTTAGCGTTTAGTGTCTTATAAAAATTTTCCGATTTTGGTGACAATTTCATAACCATTTTCATATTAAGTTTTCCCACGTCGTTAAATGGAATAAATTCGTCAAGCAATACCGGGAAATTTTTAATATTAATACTTCTATTCTAAGAGCAGAAATTACCGTTTTAAAGAATTGTATTTTTCGGTTAAATCAAACTGTTGGTCATGATTCTATCAAACAAAATATAGCAGAAAACACCTATTCAAACCTCTACCAACTTTTTAAAGTTGCGAGTATTCTTGCAATTTCAAGTGCAACTTGCGAGAGGTCTTTCTCTGCCATGAGGAGAGTTTTTAATTGGCTTAGAACAACTATGACTCAAGAGAGTGTCTCTTATGATAGGTTTGTCATTGTTATTCATAGAAAAAGATGTTGAGGTCGACTTAGACAGTGTGGTAGACGCTTTCAGTCAGCGACGTAGAAAACTTTCTTTGTAGAATTGCTGAATTACATACTTTCTGTGTATACATATAAATAAGTTGGTAAATGTATTATTAAATTTGTTATATTAAAATATTAGAACATTTAATGCGCGTATTTTTTTTTTATTCATTGCACACTTTGCACGACTCTTTAAAACCTATGTTTGCTTTTTGTTCAAGATAAACCGGGGCCACGGCCCCCCCTGAAAAGCAAGGCTAGCTACGCCAATGCTGGAACCTGTGAACACTCTCGATCAGTGCTTCTGAAAACTACCTTACTCATATGTAAATATTTATCTAATTATAAACTGTAAGTAAAATATAATTGTATAGTTTTATATAAAAAAAAAGACAATCATCCTGGTGCTTATTACTGATTTTTTGATTCTGTAGGTTATTTTTTAGTGAGTGTGCATAATCAGAAGCCAAACAGCCTTAAACTTCGTTAATGATAAGCGATTTTACTGGTCCAAAGAGTCCTTTCTATTTTTTAATATTATAAAAGCAGACAAAAATATTTGCAGGAATTTATTTACCGAAAAAGGTACTCATTAATAAAATTAACATTTTAACAAAAAATCACCGCGCGCCGTCAACTTCCAACATTTATAAACCCGTTTTATGGGAATATATTGAATAATATACTAAAGTCTTAATTAATAATTAATTATAATTGTTAACGCAACATTATACTGTTTGCAAATTAATTATAAATTAACTATTTTTCTTTTAATTTTAATTTAAATTATATTTCCAATTTCAAATTTCGCGCGCAGATACACACATAGTGCCCTATGATGTCTGCGAGCTTCGCTCTTAGCGAAACGGGAGACAACAACATAACGTGTGTGAAACCAACAGAAACAACTACTACGAGGGAAAATACCCCTACCGGCATTGAATTATACTGATGGTTTGATGCTTTCATTGGGAACTTGTTAAAACTGTTTGGTTTTACTATCTCCAACGTCGATCACAAGGATACGAATGATCTCCGTCTGGAACACGTCCTGACAATCAGGAACAAGTGATCCATACCAACCCACGACTGGTTTCGGCCTTTTGCGCCATCCTCAGGTGAATGTAGGCGATAGCTCCATGTAGAGCATAAGTTGTGTGAAACCAACGGAAACAACTACTCCGAGGGAAAATACCCCTACCGGCATTGAATTATACTGATGGTTTGATGCTTTCATTGGGAACTTGTTAAAACTGTTTGGTTTTACTATCTCCAACGTCGATCACAAGGATACGAATGATCCCCGTCTGGAACACGTTCTGACAATCAGGAACAAGTGATCCATACCAATCCACGACCGGTTTCGGCTTTTTGCGCCATCCTCAGGTGAATGTAGGCGATAGCTCCGTGTGGAGCATAAGTTGTGTGAAACCAACAGAAACAACTACTCCGAGGGAAAATACCCCTACCGGCATTGAATTATACTGATGGTTTGATGCTTTCGTTGGGAACTTGTTAAAACTGTTTGGTTTTCACTATAACGTGTTAATGACAGGTCAATTTTGCTAAATATCGTGAATTTTTCCTATGTTCCAACTAACGATAAATGCGATCCGTCAAAGACTTAATTTTCCTTATGTTTTTAAAAACTATGATTGGGAAGAGATAGGCATCAAAGTAAGCGGACAATACTTGAACCACCTAAGATTTGCTGACGATATTGCATTGATAACAGATAAGAAAAAAGAACTGATAAAAAGAATGGAAGAACTGAATACAGCAACTAAAATTATAGGCAGAGTATGAACTACACTAAAACTAAAATCATAACAGACACAGATGAAGATACCACGATTAGAATAAACCAAGAAAAACAGAACAAGTATTGAGGAATATAATATCTGGGACAAATTATTAAACTAAAAAAAGAAAACCAAACAGCTAAAATCAAGAGACGAGGTAGATTGGCCTGGGCAGCATTCGGTAAATTAAGCTACCTAAATATTAAAAAATAAACAATATCCACAGTACCTCAAAACGAAAGTGTATAGCCAATGTATCCGTTCTGCGTACTAACCTATGGGTCACCCTTACAAAATCAAACATGGATAAGGTAAGAAAAGCGCAAAGGTCAATGGAAAGACAATGGTTACATGTCAAGCTAACAGATAGAAAAATAATTAAATGGTTAAGAAATAAAACAAAAATAAGGGATCTCAGAGGAGAAGTAACAAAATTAAAATGGAAATTTGCCGGACATAATATCAGACAGCAAGAAGATCGATGGAACAAATGTATTGTAAACTAGAGACCTTGGGAAAACAAAAGAAGTAGGGGAAGACCTCAAATAAAAATAATATAATAATAATAATGTTTTGTAGATTACGGAATCTTTTCCAAAGATATTTAAATGGAGCTGTAGTACCAACTGAGTGGAAAACGTCATATATATCCACAATACACAAAAAAGGAAGGAAAGCAGAATATATGGCAAAATAATAAGAAATAAAGTGGAGAGCGAATATAAAGATATGGAGGCAGAAGAACAAGCTGGTTTCAGGGCGGGTAGATCGACTTCAGATCACCTCTTTTGTATAACCCAAGTTATTGAAAAGAAAATGGCATACGGACAAGAGCTCCATCTGCTTTACGTAGATTTGCAGAAGGCATATGATAGTATACCACTAAATCTACTTTGGAAAGCGTTGGAAAAGACAAACATAAGCGTACAACTAATTAAGGCCATCAAAGAGTTATACCGCAATAGTAAGGCAAAAGTTAAAATAAAAGCAAAACTAACCAAAGGCTTTCAAGTAAATAAAGGTCTTAAACAAGGTTGCTGTATCTCGCCTACGCTCTTCAAGATATATTTGGAACAGGTCCTTAAAGTCTGGAAGAGAAAATGCCAAAACATGGGAATTCCGTTGAATGAAACCACCTTGTATACTTTATGTTTCGCCGATAATCAGATAGTGGTGGCTCAGGATTATGACGACCTCGAATATATGACACGAAAACTAATAGACGAGTACAATAAGTGGGGACTAGAGGTTAATATCAATAAGACAGAGTATATGTGTATTGGTGGAACGAAACAGGATCTAATCTTAAATACTGGGCAGCGAATTCAGTCCTGTGATGAGTATAAATACTTGGGTCTAAAAATTACAGCTGACGGAACACTAGACAAAGCTATAAAAGATAGAAACGTACAAGGAAGAAAAGCAATAACTTTATTAAATGGAATAATTTGGGACCAAAGTATATCAAAACATAACAAAAAGCTTATATATAACACCATTGTAAAAAGTATTATTACATACGGCTCAGAAGTATGGCCAATCAAAGATAGAACAGAAAAAATGCTTTCCGCTACGGAGATGGACTATTGGAGAAGAGCAGCAGGGAAATCAAAAAGAGAAAGAGTTACCAATCAAAGAATAAGAGAAATTATGACAGTGGGTGAACGTACTCTAGTGGATGATATAAGAACAAAACAACTGGTGTGGTACGGACATGTACAAAGAATGGATGATGGAAGACTACCTAAACTAATATTACAATGGAAACCAACTGGCCGAAGAAAACGAGGAAGACCAAGGAGAAGCTGGAGAGAAGGAATAGATAGTGAAATAAGAATAAGAGGCCTAGATGATGAATTATGGGCAAACAGAAACGAGTGGAGATTGGGTATCGGAAGACGTAAAACGTTGTGAAACCGATAAATATATATATAATAATAAATAACTTTATTAAGAAAAATAATTTTTCTTTTCCTTGGATATGTAGCGCAGTGTAACAGCTACGCTAGAGTTCACTTAATTTTTCCATTTCTTCCACGTTACGTCTATATTGTTTCAAATATAAAAAAATACGATAGCCTCTTTCCAAATTTTTTCCTCCTAGACTAAAAGTCGCATCGTTTTGTTTGTGCTTTCGGTAAACAAAAGCCTACAGAGAAAATCTAGGTCATCGTCGTCAGTTGTTGATGTCTATCTCGGCCATTAATCGTTATAAAACTACTATTATTTTTGTGGATCCATTGTAGACAGAGAGCTAACACTACATTTTTATATATATATATATATATATATATATATATATATATATATATATATATATATATATTCCGATACCAAATCTCCTCACGTTTCTGTTTGCCCAAAATTCATCATCTAGGCCTCTTATTCTTATTTCACTGTCTATTCCTTCTCTCCAGCGTCTCCTTGGTCGTCCTCGTTTTCTTCGGCCAGTTGGTTTCCATTGTAGTATTTGTTTAGGTAGTCTTTCATCATTTATTCTTTGTACATGTCCGTACCACACCAGTTGTTTTGTTCTTATATCATCCACTAAAGTACGTTCACCCACTGTCATAATTTCTCTTATTCTTTGATTTGTAACTCTTTCTCTTTTTGATTTCCCTGCTGCTCTTCTCCAATAGTCCATCTCCGTAGCGGAAAGCATTTTTTCTGTTCTATCCTTGATTGGCCATACTTTTGAGCCGTATGTAATAATACTTTTTACAATGGTGTTATATATAAGCTTTTTGTTATGTTTTGATATACTTTGGTCCCAAATTATTCCATTTAATAAAGTTATTGCTTTTCTTCCTTGTACGTTTCGATCTTTTATAGCTTTGTCTAGTGTTCCGTCAGCTGTAATTTTTAGACCTAAGTATTTATACTCATCACAGGTTGAATTCGCTGCCCGGTATTTAAGATTAGATCCTGTTTCATTCCACCGATACACATATACTCCGTCTTATTGAGATTAACCTCTAATCCCCACTTATTGTACTCTTCTATTAGTTTTCGTGTCATATATTCAAGGTCGTCATACATTCATTTTTTATCTTCCTAAATAAGCTTGCTAGCGTGTTTTCGACAAAAAAAATGTTTAGACAACGCGGAAAATATGTTATTTGTGTGTATTTTGCGTTGAGACTCAACTTAGCATCATATACGTAATTTCATAAATGCTTAGCATTACGATATGCTTAGCATTATGACTCCTTTGTAGAATTTTTTTTATATAAAAAAAAACACCCAACTGCTAAATTAACTTCTAAGTACTAGTCGCAGTTGACTAAAAATGCTTCAACTTTTATTTTTGATGCCCGAAGCGCACTTACGAAATTATACAGTTTTGTATTTTAATGAATCAGGTTATTGGGTAATTTTGTACCCAGCTGCGACTAGTAGTTACAAGTAAATTTAGCAGTTGGGTGTTTTTTTGATTTAAACATTTTTTTATTTCCAACTTTTAATTCTTATTCAGCCTTATAAAAAGCACTATGCATTTACAATTTATTTAGCTTTACCCAAAAAGTACATGTAGATTTTCTACGGACGCGAACAGTGTTATAGTCCTTGCAATACCCCAAGTCCCTTTGCTATCCTTTTTTATTTTTCTGCTATAAAGAAGACAGAAAATAGCTTCGAAAATCATTGTTGGCCCCAGATTGCAGTTGGCAGTTGCAAGCCTGTCTGTCTATCAAAGCTTAAATTGACAATGAAAGTAAACTTTCAAAACAAAAAATTTTTGTCAAGTAGTCAGAATATTTTGTAAAGTAGATATTTAGAAGTATTCACATATTCTCAGAAAAATAGTCAAGAAAATTGGCGACAAAGATAAACTGTTCATTCGAAAATTCCACGCTTTTTTCGATCTTCAGTCCCATCCGTGATAACTATAGAGCAGAATTTCAAGAAACACAGTAATGACAAAAAGTATGAAGACTCTTTGATGCCCTTCAAAACAACGCCTTTAAAAAACTAATTCAAAAAGTTTGTAAAACTACTGTTAAAAAAGATTTATAAAACAAGAAGACTGAGAAAATGAGCTAAATTGGTGTCGTTCCTCTCGTCGTAACTGAAGATGGCAGTTCACAAGATGGAGTTTTTTGGACGATGAGAATAAATTATTTTTGCGTAGTTAGTTTTTTAGTTAGATTTTTAGTTTTTCGATTGGTTTTATTTTATTTTAAGAAAATAAGTTTACAAAACCATACAAATAAAGCTTAGTATAATAATTTTCATCTTTTGATTTGAACTTAATCCTATGAGCAGTTCTACTGCAACATTTTAAACTTAGTAATTAGTAATACCCTCAATATAGCTATTTCTAGTTTAAATATTGTGTCTAAAATATATTTTTTAATTCACTCACAAAGAGTCTGTCTCAATACTGTTTTTGTTGAAATTCCCAAAGCCTCTGCGGTTAAATCAGTTAGGAACTTTATATTTTTTAAAAGATCTATGTGTCCACCATAAAAAATGTGAGATTTTCATATGAACAACTTTTTTATTAAAAAGTATAATATAATACTGTTTTAATTTCAAAAAATATTAATGCTTATATACTTATTGTAACAAAGAAATGAGTATGTACTACATTAATATGAGTCGAGCTAAAGTTCATTTGTGGAAACTACAAATAATATTAATTTAACTTTTATTAAGTCATTTTGCTTAGGTAATTTAAAAACTTCAAATTACAAAAAATATAATATAAACAGGGCCTAATCCTATTTTTAAATAATAATTTTTACCAAAACAAATTGCAAAGCTTAGCTCAAATCCAACTCAAAATACATTGTAGAAAATAACATTTTTGAAAAAAATAAATAATCACTAATTTATCGTTTGTTCATGGTTTGTAGTTCTATGGTCAGTCGCACTGAAAATCTTCCAATGTAGAAACTTTGGCGGCAGGGCACCCCAATTGTTATATATAATAAATTTTTCACTACATAAAATCATTTTGGGACAGAAACTTTTCTCAAGAAATTTCCAAATCAGAATCAGAATTTAAATATAAAATAAGCGATGTTTCAAAGTCAGAAATTTCAAAACAATTGACAGTTTAAACACCGATCCATCACCCCTATTATAAAGGGTGGTGACCGATTATATTAACCTTAAGGTAACTGATAATTAGTTTTGCAGCGTGCATTATCAGTTACCTTAGGAACCTATTTTAAAACTGAATTAAGAATACACGTGCGTTTTGTTACCAGAATTACGGGGTGATTAAACAAAAGGACTAGCCTTATTGCAAAGAGTATACCTTCCATTGAGTGAAGGTGGGAAGGAGAGAGGGAGGAGGGAACTAGTAATGGTGTGGAAAAAAATTAAATTTTTGAAATCGCTCTATATTTGTGAAAGAAGTTATAGCTATAACTATTACTAATAAGGATGGTGGGGAGGAGAGAGGAAGAGGCGGGGGGGGGGGGACTAGTAAAATGCTGAAAGCATATGCAGAAAGTGTTTTTGAAATCGCTCTTTATTTGATAAAATTATGCGAATATGGTTTTTGAAGAGGGTGGGGGAAATAACAAGAGAAGGGCTACAAAGTAACTACAGCAAATTAGAGGACATTTGCAATGGGTAATCAAAGGAATTTCAATAAAATCGGCTAAAATTTCGATCATTTGTATGCCTTAAAGCCTACATCATGTGACAAAATAGCGTCTGAAGACCGCCATGTTAATTCCTGTTTAAAAAAATATAGCCTATAGCACCTTCGGGATCAGTAGCAATTCAACGACACCGTTTTTGTCAAAATCGGTTCAGCCGTTTAGCCTGTAGCGTGACACAAACATACATATTTACTTACATACAACATTTGAATAACATTACCCTTTCTTTCGCCGTGCTACAGTTGCAGCAAAAAAAATTAAATCGCGATAATAATCCCAGCAAACATTGACCTGCTGGTACTTTACTAATGTTGTACTTTAACTGCTGGCAACTGCTGGCATCGGCAACGATATGCATTATTTTTATTATTTTTGTATTGTCTAATTTGCATATTATTTAAAAGTACAAAAAACGCAACATTTTAGTACTTTATTTTTAATACAACGAAAAGTTATACTTTATTTTTGAAGAATGACAAGTGGAGCCAGTGTTAATGGCCAAAAAACACTTTAAAAGTATATTTACGAAGTTGCTTTTAAAGCACTTTATTTTAGTTCAAAACAATTAAATATTTTACTGTAAAAATAAAATACTCAAAAAAAAAACATTTTAATAACATTTTGAAGAAGGTACTCTTAAAGTACAGCGTGTCCCATTTTCGATGGGATTAAATGGGAAACTCGGTTATTATTAAAGATATTGATTTTCTGATTGCAGCTTACCGTGCTCTTTTTTTGAGTCCTTAAAAATGTCGTAATCAGATTTTTGCTATACCCCGTAGTTTCGTTAATACAGGGAGTTTTTGAAAAAATTGTATTTTTAATAATCCCTTGTATCTCGCTTATTTTGCGAGATACTTTTATTCTGTAAAAACATTTTTATGGCAACTTTTTTAGAAGAAAATAATGACGTTGTCAATTTTTTAAAATATTGTTTAGTTTTTGAGATATGGTATTTATCATAAAAAAATTAAATACGGACCTGGATTTTTTTTATTACTATTTTGATTGGTTTCATGCTAGTATTATCATAAAATAATAAAAATTTAAAAAAATTTTGTTTTAAGGTAAAAAAAATATTTAATATGTAAAAAAAAAAAATTAGTCCAAACCTGAATATTTCCAACATAAATATAAACTAAAAATTGCTAGTTAAACAATTTTTAGTTTAACTGTTTTGATACTTAGTATATTAAAATGATTTTACGTTAATTTACAGATTAATTTGAAAGAAAGTCTACGAAAAATACAAAAAAAAACAAATTATAAAAAATAACTAATTCTTCTGATTACCATTATGTGTAGGACATTGTTGGCATTTTTGAGTAATTTTTCTTAACGCATTTTGCATAAAAATATTTCTGCCATTTAAATATTGGGATTTTGTTGCTTGAATGAAGTCAAACATATCACATTTTTCAAAATCTGGATATGGTCGATTTATAGCCAGTTTAAAATAATTGTAAGCCATTCACAAAAATGACAAGTAAACTGACAATGTCAATTCCACGCTTTTGTTTTGTAAATTTCACGACCTGCTGTTCGGTTATCAAATAATTAGTATGATATTATTTTTGTAACGTTTTTTACTTTATTTATAAATCTTTTAATTATCATTTCAACAGATAAACTAAAAATCGTTCATTATGTGTGTCTTGCAATTTTTAATTTATAATTACGTTGGAAATTTCCAGGTTCGGACTATATTTTTTTTTTCAAATATTAAATAGTTTTTTTTAACCTTAAATCAAAAAAATATTAAAGTTTTATCATTTTAAGGTAATAATAGCATGGAACTAATCAAAGTAGTAATAAAAAAAATCCAGGTCCGTATTTAATTTTTTTATGATAAATACCATATCTCAAAAAATAAACAATATTTAAAAAAACTGACAACGTCATTATTTTGCTCTAAAAAAGTTGCCATAGAAAGGTTTTTACAGAATAAAAATATCTTACAAAATAAGCGAGATACAAGGAATTAATTAAAATGCAATTTTTTCAAAAACTCCCTGTATTAGCGAAACCACGGGGTATAGCAAAAATCTGATTACACCATTTTTAAGGGCTCCAAAAAGAGCATGGTAAGGTGCAATCAGAAAATCGATATCTTTAATAATAACCGAGTTTCCCATTTAATCCCATCGAAAATGGGACACGCTGTACATTTAATTTATTATTAAAAGTTTAAAAGTTTTACTGCAAAATTAATATAACAGTGAAAAAACATTTTAAAAGTATTTTTAAACAGTTGCTTTTAAAGCACTTTATTTTAGTACAAAAATATTAAATATTTTACTGTGAAAATAAAATATTTACAAAAAAACTGAGAAGTTGATGTTTGCCGTCCTTGCCACTAGATGGCAAACACTAGGCAACATTTTACTGGTACACCAAGGAATGTCAAGCTTAAGAATGTGAATGATTTTATTTATTTTTAAATTGATGTGGAATGTTCCATAATCTTTGGAAATATCCTCATCTGACATGAAAAGTGAAGCCAGTACTTAAAAAGTACTTTTTTTGTAATCCATGTTTGCTGAGATATTTCTTATTTGTTTAAGAATAATATTAGTTGCGGTTATTTGTCAAGTTAAAAAGAGCTGTTTCCAATTAATCTTATTGCTCTCATTTTATTCTTAGATGATTTGAAAAAGTTATGTGTGTTGTGTGTGTGTGTTTATTAATATTATAATCTTTAACGATCGCGGTCTTTGTGATGGCAAACATTTATTTTTCACCAACACAACGCATTAAAAATACCAAATTGTTTCCTGTTACATAATTAGAAGGCCTCTGCATGGCCCACCCTTTATTAGTCCGGGACCTAACAACTACGCGTTTTTCATTTTTTTAAAAACTCATATTTTTCACTCAAGAGCTAAAATTTTATTTATTTTTATTTTATTTATCCAATTCAGGTTGCACACAGTACAGGGTGTCCCAAATTGGGCACTTTTGGGGGGTTTAAGGTACTTCTAGGGAAGACAGAGAAAAACTGACCACGCATTGCAAGGCTCAAATTTCAAGAGAAGACTTATAGTGAAAACCGCATTTTGAAATATCGTCTCGTCTTTGAGCTACGGGGGCTTTTTAAAAAGTCTGCATTTTGAAGGGGGGTCTATAACTTCGTTATTATTGGAAATATTGATTTAGAGTAAATTGAAATTTTATAGACTTTGTCACGAGGAATTCAACCGCTAAATTAAATTTTAACTGTTACTTTTAGTTTTTGAGATATGACATAAAGTTGCATTTTTTCTTATGGAATGGCCTATATTTTAATTAATTTTCGAATTCGTCATTGAATTCTTTTCAAAATGATGTATCATATGTCATAGTTTGATTGAGCGGTTTCGGAGATAATTAAAGTTTTTTATTTTTGTCTAGTGTGCGTTGAATGACGTCATGCGCCATTGACGTGAAAGCCTTGCGGTCAAATTTTACTTCAATGCTCCCATAGTTTTGTTGTCTTATACTATGCAAATCAAGTTGGCCTTGCTTCTTGGCGTTTTGTCATTGTTTTCAATTGTTTAAACAATTTGACATTACGCTTTGATATGAAATAATTTTGCACAAAAGCGTTTTAATTTTATTTTGAAATATGTATCATTTTTTTAAAACTTTTTATAACTAGGCTTTGAGGGCCGTCAGCTGAATTATAATTTTTCCAAACCGGCCTTACTGTATTTGTGACTGTGTAAAATAATAAAAATACTGGAAAGCCTTTGCCTGCCTCGGCAGGAAATCATAGCGCACTAGAAATAAGTGACAAAGCTGAATATCTCCTAAACCGCTCAATCAAACTATGACATATGATACATCATTTTGAAAAGAATTCAATGACGAATTCGAAAATTAATTAAAATATAGGCCATTCCATAAGAAAAAATGCAACTTTATGTCATATCTCAAAAACTAAAAGTGACAGTTAAAATATAATTTAGCGTGTTAATTCCTAGTGACAAAATCTATAAAACTGCAATTTACTCTAAATCAAAATTTCCACTAATAACGAAGTTATAGACCCCCTTCAAAAATGCAGACTTTTCAAAAAGCCCCCGTAGCTCAAAGACGAGACGATATTTCAAAATGCGGTTTTCACTATAAGTCTTCTCTTGAAATTTGAGCCTCGCAATGCGTGGTCAGTTTTTCTCTGTCGCCCCTAGAAGTACCTTAAACCCCCTAAAAGTGCCCAATTTGGGACACTCTGTACATGGGTACCAAACTAGCATCCCCTATATAACTTAATAGATATACACATTAATCCGAGCCTTAAACTAATTAGAAAAAAGAACTTTGAAATATAAAATTGTCTTAAAATTAGGAAATTGCCTTAAAATTAAATTTAAGGTATTACTTATTAAGATTGTATTTATTACATTTAGATTTAACTAAACTAAACATCACAATTGCGATAGAAATAATTTTTTTAAACGAACCTTGTAACAGCTTAACTTCACTGAAAATATATCTGATTTTATTGATTGGTCAATAATGTTAAACGTATTCTGAAATCTAGTCGTTGGAGAATTCTCTTCTCTCCTGTGTTAGTCCTACAATAAGGAACATCAAAAGTTTGTCTATTTCTTGCATTGGCATAAAGGCCTTAATTTTAAAGTAAAACGGTTTCTGTCAAAACAATATTCGGATATTTTGAAATCATATATATCTGATAGACATTTTACAGTAAAACAGGAAGACTCACACTAAAATTTAAGAGAAATTCAAGCAGGCGTGCCCCAGGGTAGCGTTCTAGGCCCTTATCTACATATACTTATTATTTACTTGCGATATACCAAAGCCAGAAAATTGTCACTTAGCAACATTTGCCGATGATACTGGTTTGTTGACGGTAGAAAAATCTATTGAAAAATGCATAGAAAAACTTTAGGATGCAGTCACCGAAGTTCACAATTGGACCACAAAGTGGCGAATAAAACTAAATGAAACCAAATCAATTCATGTTGATTTTACAAACAAAAATATAAATCACATACAAATAACAATTAACAACATTCCCGTAGCATATTCAAATCAGGCAAAATATCTAGGTATGACACTTGATGCCAAATTGCGCTGGAAAGCACATGTTAAGAAAAAAAAAGAAGAACTTGAGATAAGGTATAGAAAAATGAACTGGCTAATTGGAAGGAAGTCCAACTTAACAATTCATAATAAGTTACTGCTTTACAGACAAATACTGAAACCAGTATGGACATATGGTATTCAACTATGGGGTTGTGCTAAAGAGAGTAACATTCTAGTTTTCAGAATAAAGTATTAAGAAACATTGGTGAATGCACCTTGGTATGTTCGAAATAGTGACCTTCATCGAGATCTAAAAATCGAAACTGTAGCAGAGACTATAAAAAAGAACGCAAAAAGCCATGAAGATAGACTCCATCGGCATGTGAATGTGGAAGCAATTCAGCTTCTAGACAATATTATGCTAGTTCGAAGACTAAAAAGAGTGAAGCCGTTTGAGCTAGTAAACTAAGTGAATTACATAAAACAAAATAATACTATAAACACGACACAATTGTGAGTTACGGACCAAACAAAGCGGGGAGAACTGTTGAGTGAACCCTAAGTTTAAATCTGACTTTTCTAGTTAAGTTAAAATAAAATTGCTAATTAGCCTTACTGACTAGATTGTAACACAATAAACACAGTGTTTGCCAAAAAAAAAGAACTAAAAAATATATTTTACTCATTGACTTCTATACTTGAGTTGTATAACGCCCTTTCAGGGCGAGGGGGACACTTTTTGGATATCTTGAAATCTTTGTAAATGAAAAATAATAATTTTTATTTTATCACTCCATGTTAAATTTGAAAGTTTGAAGGCAATTATCTCAAAAACTAATGAATAGATTTTTGAAATTTTTATACTGTTTTAAGGACATTCAAAAGGCCTTCAAAACAAGATATCACTAGACCCACTTTTCCGATTTAAAATATAGGGGTAAAGTATACCCCTCAGAGGAGGTTCGTGCTACAAAAATTTCAAAATCGACGTGTCCGAGCGTTTCTCCAAATTCGCACTCTAAATACCGAAAAAGGCCTCTGTGTCAATGTTCGTGAAACACCGTATATATTTGTAAGTTTTTAAGATATAAAGCATATTTGTCTAAAATATTGGCCAGTCGCTTAATTAAGGACCTCACACTTCTAATAATGTGTTTGTAATGATATTTGGCATTCAATGTCGTGAGGTAAATGCACCATTCTTTAAAAATTTGAGCCCCCCGCCCGCAGCTAACGATAAAAACCGGCCATGGCGCGTTATAAGCAAGTCGGCGGTCACGTGATCTTAAGAGTCCCAGGATTCTTATTGTATTGCTTAATATATTATATGTTTTTACACAATTTGAATAAATTAACAAAAAATTTTTGTTCTTTTATAAGCAAAAATTGAAAAAAATATTTTACTGATATATGTGTTTATTATGAATAAAAGAACTGAATCTATAAAATAAAAAATTATACAAAATTTGCACTTTAATATCTTCAGGTACATATATTAGGTACATAAAATCGTTAGTAACTTCAAATCTATACAAGTCTTTCAAAATTGGACATATCAAACCTAAGCTTTTAGTTTTTTAGTTTTTCTTTGACTGTCATCATCTTTGAGTTCTTATTCAAAGAATTATTAGCAGACACTAAATCATCGTGCTTTTTAATAAAATTATTTTAAAAAACTTTACATGCCCTGAAACTAATTTTTTCAAGCCTTGACAATAGTTTTTCTCCACAAAAACACTCGCTAGAGTTATCTGAAGAAAAATTTTCAATATAAAACATTTCACAATAATTTTTTTAAAAGAAACAAGTGATTTTGTGAATAAGTGAGATGGTTTTCACATTCAATGAACTGAATGTAGTGGTCGTCAATAATTTTTTTGAAAAATTACCCAGCACAAAGTTTAATATATATTTTATTAAAGTGTAAGTTAACTACCAACTCATGTTCATTTAAAAGCTGTATCTTACTTTTTAAATATTCCACACTACCAGAGAGATTACTATCTGTTAACAATATTTTACAAATCAGTTTTTTAATATTGCGAGGGTGCGGAAGACATATTACCTTAGAATTGTAAATTGACGTGTATGCACTGGATGACTGGATAAACAAAGATGAAGCCAACATTAAAGTGTATCCACCATATCTTCGATTCTCAGGTTACCTTTTCAAGAGACCTAATTGTTCAGTAAAAAATGACAACTGAACACATTTTTCACTCTCACTATCGAAAATGTCACTAAGCATGTCTATTACTTGATCAATCTTATCCAAGATCTTATCTTTTACCACTTCTTTCCCGTTTGCAACATATTAGATTTCAGTTTTATAGTTGGACCGACAAGGAACAACACTAATTACACGTTCGCGGCATTGTTTATCTTATAGGTATTTTCTTTATAATTTACTCATTAGCCATTAATTATTTTAACGCAGCCCACTACAGTCTTTTTCGTGGGCTGCGTTATTTTAATAACTTTGATAAAATCCACATAAAATTCGTGCCCGAATTAAAAAAAAATCGACGTAAACAAACATACCAAAACTGAACACACACATGTTTTATAATGACAGCGGGCCGTGAGGCGTTTTTTTGTGAAACTCCTACGGTCACGTGATATTTCCGCGCCCGGGCCCGTCTTTCTCGTGGGCTGCGCCCCCGCCCCTTTATAAGGGAGCTACGGCAAAAAAAATCGCATTGACCATAGTCTTTCTGAAGGACCACGCACTTCTAATAATGTAGTTCTAATAAGATCCTGTATGGGAGCCTGGGGGACTTAAATTTTCATTACAACCACATTATTAGAAGTGCGTGGTCCTTAAGAAAAACTATGGTCAATGCGATTTTTTGTCCTAGCTCCTTTATAGGGGGCCGTGGGGGGCTAAAATTCACGAAACATACACAAATTTTACCATATTCGTATTCCTTAAAAAATTCTGCATAATTTGGTCCTCTCACTTGTACCTCTTTCACACTTCCCCACATGGATGGAATGAAAATGTCACTTTTTATTTAAAAAATAATTACTTCTACGTGGTAACTAAACCGACTCTTATTATTTATTTGACTTATTAAGAAAACCCTAAAAAATACACAAATTCTCGATTTTTTGTTTAATGAAAATTTTTTCGAAAGAGGAAATTTTTTAAAAGTACCAAACCAAAAAACTTAAATTTCTTAAAAAATTCAGGTACAAACCCATTAATATTTTACTTGAAGTTGTCAAGCGATATTCATTTAAGATATTACTGAAATCCGCAAGTCAAGATTTGACTTAGTTTTGAAGAAATTTAACAGATAGTTTTGTTTGTGTATGCAGGGCTATCAAAATGGACTGGCAACGATCCTCCACTTTCTTGACGTCACATCCGGGGCTGATTTTTTTTTTGATGGTCACGTTACGACACAGCTGATTGTCTTTAAAATTTTGAAGTTGGAATGACGGTTTGAAGTTGGAATAAAGCCGTTTTTGAGATTGCTTTTACTTTATTCTGGCAGAACAATTTTTTTTAAATGTATAGTAAGCCCTAATTTTTCATAGCCGCTTCATTAGCTCACACAAAAATTAAGTTTAAAGCAGAAGCGAATGTGACAATCACATATGACAAATTCAAATACATGTCAAATATAACAGTTGGCATGTGGTACATGGCGGGTAATTTGAATTCAAAATAAGGAATGCTAAATCTTGAAGATTTTAACCTTTTAATCATGTTGCTTCCTTACAAACCTTTGGTGGAATATCGGGATGGTGTCTGAGAATATTTCACTGAAATTTTGCGGAAATCTGTAGTGCCATTTTGAAAATATCATAAAAAAACGTCTGACCTCCCATAAGACCCAATGTAAAATTCAGCCCCGGGAGAACAGCTGATTTTTTCAGGGTCGTGGCCTCCATTTTTGTGTTGGCCTTGGTGTATGATGTGGTGAGACGAGACCTTATTTTGTTATTTGCATGTGTCACACCTGTTATAATTTTTGGACAATTTAATGTTTATTGACGTTTTATAATTCTTTATGTCAAAAACAAATTATAAAACGTCAATAAACATTAAATTGTCCAAAAATTATAACAGATGGGACACATGTAAATAACAAAATAAGGTCTCGTCCCTTGTCTCACCACATAATACACACACAAAACTATGTTTTAAATATCTTCAAAACTAAGTAAAATTTTGACTTGCGGATTTCAGTAATATTTTAAATGAATATCGCTTGACAACTTCAAGTAAAAATATTAATGGGTTTGTATCCGAATTTTTTAAGAAATTTAAGTTTTTTGCTTTGGTATTTTCAAAAAATTTCCTCTTTCGAAAAAATTTTCATTTAAACTAAAAAACATGAATATTTGTATTTTTTAGGCTTTTCTTAATAAATCAAATAAATAATAAGAGTCGGTTTAGTAACCACGTAACTATTTTTTAAATAAAAAGTGACATTTTCATTCCATCCATGTGGGGAAGTGAGAAAGAGGTACAAGTGAGAGGTCCAAATTATGCAGAATTTTTCAAGGAAGACGAATTTGGTAAAATTTGTGTATGTTTATCATAAAGATTAGTCATAAAATCCAATTTTTATAGTTGGAAGGTGTTATTACTGCCCCCTAGCGGGCAACTACAGAAACAAAAATATTTTAGGTGAATTCACAAGGTCCGATTTTGTTATAAAAAAAAATTTCCTGAAGTCGTAGCTGCACTAGTATCTGAGATAAATCCGGCTGCCATCCTTAATGGGATACCCTGTATATAAGATCTCAAGACCGGTCTAATTCTACGGACCTTGCCTCCTACTAAAATTGGAGGCAAACAAAGGTGACTTAAATTGTGTGGTCTATTACCAATCGATCGAGGGTAATTTCAAAAGAAGATTCTACAACTATACGTGATTTTTTACTCAACTAATAAATTAACATTGGCGTAGCTAGCCTTGCTTTTCAGGGGGGGCCGTGGCCCCGGTCTATCTTGAACAAAAAGCAAAAATAGGTTTTAAAAAGTCGTGCAAAGTGTGCAATGATTAAAAAAAAATACGCGCATTAAATGTTCTAATATTTTAATATAACAAATTTAATAATACATTTACCAACTTATTTATATGTATACACAGGAAGTATGTAATTCAGCAATTCTACAAAGAAAGTTTTCTACGTCGCTGACTGAAAGCGTCTACCACACTGTCTAAGTCGACCTCAACATCTTTTTCTATGAATAACAATGACAAACCTGAGTGTCTCTCTTGAGTCATAGTTGTTCTAAGCCAATTAAAAACTCTCCTCATCGCAGAGAAAGACCTCTCGCAAGTTGCACTTGAAATTGGAAGAATACTCGCAACTTTAAAAAGTTGGTAGAGGTTTGGATAGGTGTTTTCTGCTATATGTTGTTTGATAGAATCATGACCAACAGTTTGATTTAACCGAAAAATACAATTCTTTAAAACGGTCATTTCTGCTCTTAGAGCAGAAGTATTAATATTAAAAATTTCCCGGTATTGCTCGACGAATTTATTCCATTTAACGACGTGGGAAAACTTAATATGAAAATGGTTATGAAATTGTCACCAAAATCGGAAAATTTCCATAAGACACTAAACGCTAACCTCAAAAAAACTAAAAAGATTATTATATTTATTTTAGAAAAACAGTTTAAAAAGGTCTTTTATAACCTTACGACATCTACAACCCGATTTCGGAAACAGAGGGGCAAAGGTCGCTGTCTTTATTAAATGCGAAATTCAACTTACACTTCTATAATATTTTACAAGATGTCGCCAATATGTATGAAATATTCAATATGCATAATTATGTTTAAATTTAAAAAATATTTTCGGGAAATTGCATAAGTGCAGAAAAGTTACCGATAATTTAAAGAGAGAAAGCCTAATTCCGCAAGACAAGGGCTTTTTCCTGAAATGTAAACATTATCTGAATGATTTTAAATTTTAATGCACCTATTTTATTTGAATATTTCCCGAATAATAATAGAAAAGTATGTATTTTCAGCGTCATGTTCTTTTACTAGTAGTCGGTAGTGGAGGCCTAAAATATCTTAAGGGGGGGCCTGAGGGACTTCAGGGGGGCCAGGCCCCCCTGCCCCCCCCCTAGCTACGCCAATGTAAATTAACAAAGTTTTTTTTTCAGTTGCCCATCACCCGAGCTTCAACACAGCAGCTGTAACTACACCCTTAAGAGCTCTTCCAGGGAACTCGCTGACTTCTGTAGCTGACTGAATCAGAATCAAATTTAACACAAAAAAAAAAAACAAAAACTACTTTTAAAAAAATTTCCATTATTAGTGAGTGATCGCGCATTCGTCGCGATTAAAAAAAGTCCTGTGATTTTAATTTATACCTACTATTTTTTTAATTAAATCTAATTATTAATTAATTATAAATAATAATAACTTGTAAGTGACACCGGTGTGATATTATAACTTAGGACTATGTATAATTTAAATGTAAACGTGGCCACTGCGGCAGGCAGCTTGATGGTAGATAGTACAGGTGAGTAAATAAAATAAAATTATACACGATGTCCCAGAACTAATGGTACATAGTTAAACTGTAGATTCCCTGGGTCAAAAAATTATGATTTAGCCATACTTACCTCAGTCCAAAAGTTCGTACTAACCGAGATCCCAACTAACATTTATAGTAGCGGCTACATGTTCTAAAGGCCTTGCTACTTTCTTATAGGAGAAATGTGGTGATCCCAACCAAAATTTGTTACTTTTTAGTTCTAACTACTATTTATTATCAGGAAATAGTAGATGTTTCGTAAAAACGACCCTCTAAACTACTTCATAGGATTGTTTCTTGATAGTCGATTCTGATAATCTTCTCTACCACAATAGGACGTTGCTAAAGTTTTACTTTCTTTTTAGTCGTTATTTCGTAGTCGCCCTGACTTTTATATCCTACTTAATTACCACTAGAAAGTTAAGCTTCATTGGA
The DNA here is from genome assembly GCA_963576565.1 of Aspidapion aeneum. NCBI lineage: Eukaryota > Metazoa > Arthropoda > Insecta > Coleoptera > Brentidae > Aspidapion > Aspidapion aeneum. The sequence continues at coordinate 2,574,416 of OY755039.1, forward strand.
GTCCCAAACAAGTGTATCCGACAACAACATTATAACTTTAATTTTTACCACAAAAGTTTGTGTCATCATAGTAACATCTGATGTAACAATGTAGACAAAATAACTTTTTGGATCAACTTTAAAGCCGCAACTACTTTCAAGTAACCTTTTCGACTATCAGGGAATATAGTTTGGGACGCCATGTTTTTATGTAAGAAAGAAAATTTAATATTTTTGTTGTCGTTTTATGAGCTCATGTTAAAGAGCCATACTATTTTATAAACAAATTAGTTGAAGCTTACCAAAAATGCTCTTCTTAAGCACCATTTGTTGGAGTTAACTGTCGATTATGAAAACATAACCTCCAAAATCACAACACAAAAATTCCATCAGCTACCAGAAAACGGCTCAATTTTACGGGCGCACCGGTTTTTTGCAATATATATAATGCATGTTATACAAAAAACTTTGCGTCGCACTCGAATTTTGATCCTCTGCTCGTAAATTCTCACACTTTTGGATAACATAGTTCATATTATAACCATAACCAAACAAAAAAACTAAGCGAGTCTGTTTACTGTTGTGTCCACCATATTGTGTAACAATTCTACCAAAAAGAAACGATTATATTATTTGCAACTACATCGCAACTTTTATGCCATTACGGAAAAAAAACAGCCTCTACGACGTAGTAGATACCTGGCTACGACGTAGTAGTGTAGTTGTTACTACAGTGACTTTAAACACTTGGCCAAGTAGTTATAACCAGAAATTGTTTCCCCACTTAGGGAATTATAACGTCGCTGTATGGTATACTGAGACGTAGCGGGAGTACGTTGCGGTTACTTTTAAGAAATTCTTTCTAGTTGGGGTTTCGTCGTTACAACTTTAATTGTTTGTTGGGATACAGGGTGTTAAACTTTATTATTATTACCATAATAAAATAGGAATAGAAGCCCCGTATTCTCCTACCATTTTATAGGTTGATTATTTCGACCACATACAATGTTGTGACATGGAAAACTCGAATGTGCCTATATTGGCGGTTACAACGTTGTTCCAGCATAGCATTCAATTGTCAAATATATCGAGGGCCTCTAGCTAAAACTATATATATATATATATATATATATATATATATATATATATATATATATCGGTTTCACAACGTTCTACGTCTTCCGATACCCAATCTCCATTAGTTTCTGTTTGCCCATAATTCATCATCTAGGCCTCTTATTCTTATTTCACTGTCTATTCCTTCTCTCCAGCTTCTCCTTGGCCGTCCTCGTTTTCTTCGGCCAGTTGGTTTCCATTGTAGTATTTGTTTAGGTAATCTTTCATCATTCATTCTTTGTACATGTCCGTACCACACCAGTTGTTTTGTTCTTATATCATCCACTAAAGTACGTTCACCCACTGTCATAATTTCTCTTATTCTTTAATTTGTAACTCTTTCTCTTTTTGATTTCCCTGCTGCTCTTCTCCAATAGTCCATCTCCGTAGCGAAAAGCATTTTTTCTGTTTTATCCTTGATTGGCCATACTTCTGAGCCGTATGTAATAATACTTTTTACAATGGTGTTATATATAAGCTTTTTGTTATGTTTTGATATACTTTGGTCCCAAATTATTCCATTTAATAAAGTTATTGCTTTTCTTCCTTGTACGTTTCGATCTTTTATAGCTTTGTCTAGTGTTCCGTCAGCTGTAATTTTTAGACCTAAGTATTTATACTCATCACAGGATTGATATCGCTGCCCGGTATTTAAGATTAGATCCTGTTTCATTCCACCGATACACATATACTCTGTCTTATTGAGATTAACCTCTAGTCCCCACTTATTGTACTCTTCTATTAGTTTTCGTGTCATATATTCGAGGTCGTCATAATCCTGAGCCACTACTATCTGATCATCGGCGAAACATAAAGTATACAAGGTGGTTTCGTCCAACGGAATTCCCATGTTTTGGCATTTTCTCTTCCATACTTTAAGGACTTGTTCCAAGTATATGTATCTTGAAGAGCGTAGGCGAGATACAGCAACCTTGTTTAAGACCTTTTTTTACTAGCTAATTTAAACTAATTAACTAAATTATTCTATAGGCACCACCCCTCGCACTCCCGAAATCCTGAATTCTCTCATTGCCATGACGAACCCCCTGGATGGCTACCACTTCGGGGATGACGCAACTTCCAAGCTGCGATCCAAGCGTCCCACGAACGGAAGCAGCGACTCCAACAGTTCCAGCAGTAGTCAGGTAAGACAATTTTTTTTACATACTACAAAAAATATTTACGCAATGGGCGTTGATCTGACCTAAAAGACAATGTGCTGACGAGGGTCACGGATGAATTCTCACTTTTCAGTCGATCTTTTCATCGATCGATATAAAAGGTCTGTACAAAATCTCAGCACATATTCCTGAGGTCAAAATAAGTCGATTTAATGCAACTTACCTTAGTCCAAGTCGGTTTAGGACGTTTTTCTACGTTGTCCGACGCCTATTCTCCACCTCCTTCGATCCTGACAATCATCCTCTGTCAGATTCTTTTGACTCATTGATCTTTGGATTGACTGTTGCCATTCTAGTTTAGGACGTTCTCTTTTTCTGCGCCCTACTGGTTGCCATTCTAGGACCTGTTTTGGTAATCTTTCGTCGTTCATCCGTTGTACATGGCCGTACCATATCAGTTGCCTTTTAGTGATGTCATCCGTTATGCTTCCCTCGATTCCCATTCTTTCTTTTATGATCTCATTTCTTATGTGATCTAATCTAGATATTCTCATTGATCTTCTTATTGCATCCATTTCGACACTTTCCATTTTTGTTTTGTATTTTTCTGTTACGCGACAAGTCTCTATTCCATACAACAGCGTGCTTTTTACCATTGTTTCATATATGTTAAATTTTACATTCTTTCTTATCTGTCTGCTCCATAAAATACTGTTAAGACATCCAATAACCTTTTTTGCTTTTACTATTCTTTTTTCCAATTCTTTACAGTCTGTTCCTGTCTTATCAAATGTGACACCCAAGTATACATACTCATTGCATGGAGATATTGTTTGTCCATTGTCTAGTTCTAACTCACTGGATTCGTTTCCAATACATAAGTACTGTGTCTTGTCCACGTTCACTGTTAGTCCCCACTTTTGGTATTCTTCCGTTAATTTTCTCATCATATACTCCATGTCTTCTTTATCATTAGCTACAATTACTTGGTCGTGAGCAAATTGTAGTGTGTATATAGTAAATCGGTCGTTCAGTTGTATTCCCATGCCGTGCACTTTACGTTTCCAGTTTTTTAGAGCCACTGCGATATATATTTTAAAAAAAGTTGGAGAGATACAACATCCCTGTCTTAAGCCTTTTGTTACCAGGAATTCTTTTGAAAGTAGATCTCCAATTTTAATTTTAGATTTTGACCCTTTGTATAGTTCTTTTATAGCTTTTATGTATGTATGATTAATATTAGTTTGTTCCAACACCGTCCATAATTTTTCAGAGATACAGAGTGGTAAATTTAAAAATTAAAAATCGATTTTCTTAAAATTTATGAATATTGCTTAACGCATTACTTTAAAAATTGGTACTCGGAGGTTTTTTGGAATGAGAAACCTAAATATGGATACCTTTTCACTGTGGCCGTTAGAGGGCGCTTCACAATGCTCTTTTTATAGTTTAAAATGACTATAACTTTTTTCTCAGTGTAACTTTTAACTTTTTTGTTAAGAAAATATTTTCCTGAATCTTTTTAAGCCAAAAAGGTACTCTTGTTAACATGCGTTAACCCATTAACGCCCACGGACTTATTTTTGAAAAACTTTCGATCTTTTGATATTTTCTTAAAATATACCCCATTTAAAGCAAAAAGTTATATGCAACCTATATTCGGAGGTTAATGGTTTGGCCTCTAGAGCTATGTACTCGTATAAGTACAGTGGGATAATATGCACCTACAAAAAAAAAACAACAAATTTTTGGAATTCATTTATTTATACTCAAACAAATCTACGAAAATAACTAAACCTAGGAGTGGTAAACAACAAAACAATTTCTTTCGATACATAAGGTTACTTTACATTTAGTGCAACTCCATCTGACTCTTTGATGGCATTGAACACACCTTTGCTGTTTTTCTAATTTCAAAGGAAAATGCCCACCTTCATGTTTTCTTACGCTTACTGGCAACTGAGCAGGCTGGCATGGTCTTTTATAAAATTTTGACTTTGTATGGCAGGCCAAATAATGACGTACTATCATCCTCTCAAAGTCCAGAAGTGTCGTGGTTTCATCATTAGCAAGCTGATAGAGCCTCCAAGCATTGACCATAGCCATATTTATCATATTGGTAAAAAGTACCCACCACCACTTTTTTCCTCGAATAGAAATTTTGTAGTTGCTCACAGCTTGATCATACAAATCGACGCCGCCCATAGATTTGTTGTAATTTTGAAATATTTTGGGTTGAGGTACATCAATCTTTTCTTTGGCAGTTGTTGACCAGCGTTTTACACGACCAATAGGTTCAAGTTGATCATAGTTTGTGACCATCGAAACTGTGCTATTATCTTTCCATCTGACAAAAAGGAGACCTGAATCGCTGTCATAAATATGTTCAAAATAACCTCTTTCTTTTTTCTGGAAAGATTTAACGTTTGTCAAAGGACATTTTCTTGTTCGGTTCTCCCGAACAGTTCCGGTAGCTCTTTGACCCCGTTCTTTCAATACCTTGAGAAGTTCATGACTACTGAAATAATTATCGAAGAAGATTATGTGGTCTGATGGTATGGCAATACATTCTAGCAGTTCAATCACAACTTTAGAACCTAGAGGGATATTTCTCTCTTTAGTAGAATCTTTAGCACCGCAATACGTATCAAACGAGTAGCAATATCCTGTCTAACTGCACAGCATCCAATTTTTATACCCGAACCGCACAGGTTTGCCCTTTATGAATTGTTTGCTAGAATGACGCCCAAAAAACTTGACCATTGCTTCATCTATCGAAATATTTTCATGACATATTCCCCACTGCTGAAATTTTTGATTTAGCAATGACATAAGAGGGCGTAATTTGGCCATTTTATCTTTCTTATCTAAAGTTTCGTTCTTGGCCAAGTGAATGTATTTCTTGATATCACTAAAACGATTTCGAGACATGGCATTTGCTACCAGTGGCACACCCAAATCTTCTTCAACACTTCAGTAATTTCGCTCACTTGGTAGTCTATGGTAACCTGATAAAAGAAGAATTCCAAAAAACAGTTTTATATCCGCTTTTGATACAAAAAAATCATGCCTATTGTGCTGTGTGGAATACAAATTTGTTTGCAAAACAATGAGGTCTAAAACGTCGTCATCAAAGAGTTTTTCAAAAACTTCAACTGGAGTTAAGTTCTCTAAATCTTGTCTTAGAATCTCCATTCGATCGATGCTTCCAGTTGTCGCTGTCAAACTAATATCAGCAAAATTATCAGTCCACATGGGTTCTGGCAGCTTTTTTTTCGTAGTACTAGTTTTTTGCTTCAAAATATTTTGTCTGAAAACTGACAAAGGTAAATTGTCCTCATTATCACTGTCATCGCTTTCACTACTGCTTATATGTTGAAGTTCGACTTCTCCGGCGATTTCTTGGAGCATACAAGAACCGCTATCATTAGACATAATGCTTTCGTCAAACTGTTCTTCATCAGTCTGTGGATCGACATTGGGAGCAATGACCACAACATCAACTGTTTTTTGCGTATTTGAATTAGCTATCTTCTCTAATGCTGGTTCTAAGTATTTAAACCGTTTGGTGCTATAAAAACTTGTTGTTGGAATTTCCTGGAAGCTCTCGAGATCCATTGATTACTGAAAAAATAATTTAGATCAGATTTTTCACAATGTCGTGTTATTTCAGTACATTAGCCCACTGTACCCATATGAGTACAGTGAAAATTTTCTACTTACCAATTTGGCAATTTTGGATAATGTTTCATAAAACTGCTCAGAAAAGTTTAAATGCACTTTCAACAATCCAACAAGACAAAAAAAACTAATCAAAATCTAAAAACTTTGTTTATTTTACAATATTTATACAGTAACCTTACAAAATGCCGACTGCACTTGGAAGTGCACCAGAAATAACTTGTACAAAATCGTTAGTATACAATTACCGCTAAAATCGTTGCCTCAATCTATCGGAAAACATGCCAAATTATCCACCCCTAATGAAATAATTTGATTAGTACCCGCCAGATGGCGACCACGTACAGTTTTCCAAAGTGTACTTGTTTGAGTACAGTGAGCGTTAATGGGTTAAAGTAAGTCGTTTTTGAGATATTTCCGTTTTTAGTGTTCGATGCCGCAACGGAATACAGAAATAATTTTGAATGACTATTTCACTAGAGTGTTTTACACTGGCAAAATGTCATAGCAGCGGCCAGTTTTCTACTGACTATTGTTCTCAAAGCTTTATTTTAATAAAATCGATTTTTAATATTTAAATTCACCAACCTGGATCTCTGAAACGGAGCAATTTCGGACTAAGGTAAGTTGCTTTAAATCGACTTATTTTGACCTCAGGAATAGGTGCTACGATTTTGTACAGACCATTGGCGTAGCTAGCCTTGCTTTTCAGGGGGGGCCGTGGCCCCAGTCTATCTTGAACAAAAAGCAAACATAGGTTTTAAAGAGTCGTGCAAAGTGTGCAATGAATAAACAAAAATACGCGCATTAAATGTTCTAATATTTTAATATAACAAATTTAATAATACATTTACCAACTTATTTATATGTATACACAGAAAGTATGTAATTCAGCAATTCTACAAAGAAAGTTTTCTACGTCGCTGACTGAAAGCGTCTACCACACTGTCTAAGTCGACCTCAACATCTTTTTCTATGAATAACAATGACAAACCTGAGTGTCTCTCTTGAGTCATAGTTGTTCTAAGCCAATTAAAAACTCTCCTCATGGCAGAGAAAGACCTCTCGCAAGTTGCACTTGAAATTGGAAGAATACTCGCAACTTTAAAAAGTTGGTAGAGGTTTGGATAGGTGTTTTCTGCTATATGTTGTTTGATCGAATCATCACCAACAGTTTGATTTAACCGAAAAATACAATTCTTTAAAACGGTCATTTCTGCTCTTAGAGTAGAAGTATTAATTTTAAAAATTTCCCGGTATTGCTCGACGAGTTTATTCCATTTAACGACGTGGGAAAACTTAATATGAAAATGGTTATGAAATTGTCACCAAAATCGGAAAATTTTCATAAGACACTAAACGCTAACCTCAAAAAAACTAAAAAGATAATTATATTTATTTTAGAAAAACAGTTTAAAAAGGTCTTTTATAACCTTCTAACGACTTCTACAACCCGATTTCGGAAACAGAGGGGCAAAGGTCGCTGTCTTTATTAAATGCGAAATTTAACTTACACTTCTATAATATTTTACAAGATGTCGCCAATATGTATGAAATATTCAATATGCATAATTATGTTTAAATTTAAAAAATATTTTCGGGAAATTGCATAAGTGCAGAAAAGTTACCGATAATTTAAAGAGAAAAAGCCTAATTCCGCAAGACAAGGGCTTTTTCCTGAAATGTAAACATTATCTGAATGATTTTCAATTTTAATGCACCTATTTTATTTGAATATTTCCCGAATAATAATAGAAAAGTATGTATTTTCAGCGTCATGTTCTTTTACTAGTAGTCGGTAGGGGAGGCCTAAAATATCTTAGTGGGGGCCTGAGGGACTTCAGGGGGGGGCCAGGCCCCCCTGCCCCCCCTAGCTACGCCAAAATTGTACAGACCTTTTAGAGACACCCTGTATACCAGTTTATTACTACAATACAATACAATACAAATTTTCGTTAAATTCTTATCTACATACAAACGTGTATACAAAAAAGATTTAGGCTACATAAAATAAACTTATTATATTATACCGAGCCCAGATGGATCGACGGCACCTGATTGGCAGATTTTTTTGAGATGCGGTTTTAATTGCTTCCGGGTGCGCTTTTCGGGATCCCTTTAGTTGGCAGTATGTAGAGTTAGAAAATAAATCAGTGTCGTTTCTGTAGGTGTAGGAATAGAAAGTTTTATTATCTACTTTTATTTCTTTAGTTTACGCCATAGTTAAATGAAATAATTTTCATGAGTATATCTACCGCCGCCCATGTCACTTTTTTTAAAGGATTTGCCGATGGTCGGCTTTAACCTTTGTTCAACTGACTTTGCAAAAACTACATAATTTCAACCCTACCGACATAAAAAAGGCGCGGCTCTTTGCGGTCCGAGCACAAAGTATTAGCTCACACATATACTATAGTAGTGTGAGCTATAGTGATCCTAATTTTTTCGAGAAAAAAAAAGTTGCTCCGATTTCAAAAATTTTTATATATCTTTGCGTTTCAGATGATTTTGAAACTTTTTTGTTGTGTTGTCTGTCTGTCTGTCTGTCTGTCTGTCTGTCTGTCTGTCTGTCTGTCTGTCTGTCTGTCTGTCTGTCTGTCTGTCTGTCTGTCTGTCTGTATGTCTGTCTGTAACGACCAACGCGCATAACTCAAAAACCGTTAGCCCGATTCTAATGAAATTTGGTACCTAAGCTGGGTTTTGGCTCGAGATGGTCCCATTTAAAAATGAACAAAATCCACCAAATACAAGCCAAATAAAAGGGTGGGGGTAGATTTCAAAAATCAAGTTTATGTAAAAATATGGCTTGTGTGATATCAAATGAAAGGTAATTGCATCTGGAGTTAAATAAAATACATTTTACTTTTAAAAAAAGGGTGGGGGTAAATTAAAAAAATGAGTGTTTATGTGGAAGTATGGCGTGTGTGATATCAAACGAAAGGTAATTGAGTCTGGAGTTAAACAAAATACATTTTAGTTTAAAAAAAAAACATGGCTTGTGTGGTATCAAACGAAAGGTAATTAAGTCTGGAGTTCAGTAAAATATATTTCAGTTTTTAGTTATATTAGCTCACACGTACACTATAACTACAGTACCCAGTGTGAGCTTAGGTGCCCATAGATTGGCAGAGTATTTGTTTTCTGACCGACCCAGCACAGGTGGATAGACGGCACCTGATTGCCAGATTTTTTTGAGATGCGCTTTTAATTGCTTTCGGGTGTGCTTTTCGGGACCCCTTTAGTCGGCAGTATGCAGAGTTAGAAAATAAATCAGTGTCGTTTCTGTAGGTGTAGGAATAGAAAGTTTTATTATCTATTTGTATTTCTTTAGTTTACGTCATAATTAAATGAAATAATTTTCATGAGTATATCTACCGCCGCCGAGGATATGCCGATGGTCGGCTTTTATCTTTGTTCAACTGACTTTGCAAAAACTATAATCATCTTTGTCATTTGTTTTCAGTTGGGTTCACCAATCACGAGCCGTCCAAGCGTACAGAACATGTGTTCGCAGCTGATCAAAGCGGGCCTAAAACTGACCATCCAACAAAAACGCAAGCACTGTCAAAGCGAGACGGAAGACTTACTGGATCTGGACACTGTCAAAAAACAAAGAAGTGAGTGCAGCGAGTCCGATGACGACAAAATTAAACAAGAAAATAATGTAAGTCTAATTTGAAGTACAGGGTGTCCCAAATTGGGCACTTTTGGGGGGTTTAAGGTACTTCTAGGGAAGACAGAGAAAAACTGACCACGCATTGCGAGGCTCAAATTTTAAGAGAAGACTTATAGTGAAAACCGTATTTTGAAATATCGTCTGGTCTTTGAGCTACGGGGGCTTTTTGAAAAGTTTGCATTTTGGAGGGGGGTCTATAACTTCGTTATTATTGGAAATATTGATTTAGAGTAAATTGCAGTTTTAAAGACTTTGTCACGAGGAATTCACCCGCAAATTAAATTTTAACTTTAGGTGACATTCTCTGTTGGTAAAAAACGGTATATATTTTTTTAAGCAGCATTTTATTGAATTAGTCAGTGGTTGTAATTTCGATGATAATAACAATAGCACAAACATTACTTCTTACTCATTTTTTGTATATGGATGATTCTACCAAAAGTGGGCTATATGGATATCATTTTTGGTCATTGCCTTTAAATAACAGTACAGCACAGTAAATAATTTTGGTTTTTTTTAATTTATGTAACTAATTAGGTGTAAGCTAAGAAACATTTATTTTCCCGAATTTTAGGAATTATTGCATAAAAATTCCAGAGGGATGAGTACCAGAGGAATGAGTTTTTTAATGGTGTTCCAATTTAAATCAAAATCTATTTAGACTACTTAACTTAAGTTTTATATAAACAAAGTTCCTTTACTTATAATTTTAAAACAATCAACAAAAAAATTATACTATTGATATCAGTCGAATATTTGCTTACCAGAGGAATGATAATTGAAGCGTTCCTTTTTGATTTCTCCGAAAAAAACTAATTTTCTGTCGAAAATAAAAAGATCTATAACTTAAACCAAACTAAAGTTGACATTATCTGTCACAACTTGTCACCCTCACAAGTAAATTAGATATCCAGGGCCGTCTCTTTCTCTAGAAATTTACCGGTGGTATTCACAAATATTGTGTTATTAAAAATGGAGCACGTTTAAAATTGTAAAATTTTCCGGAGAAGATGTAAATTCAGATTTTCACAAATATGACTGCAAACTTAAGTTTTATCAATTTTTTGATAAATAGTTAAGACTTGGTTAAATATTATTTATTAGGATATTTTTTTCAATTTGAGGTTTTAATATTTGCTTTGGGACTACACCAGAGGAATGAGGTATGGCTTTGTAATAAAAAAAATTATAAACTTGCAATGTTTTTTATACATCAAACTCAAATGCTCCATAAAGAAAACATTTCGTTTTAAATCTTGTAACTAAAACTATGCTTCATTTGCAGTGTGTGTTTGAAAAATATGCATTCCCACTCCACAGCACCATTTTTGTAGAATCATCCATATTCAAAAAGTTCTCGGGGGGGGGGGGGGCAAGTGCCCCTAGTGCCCCCCCCCCTGGATCCGCCACAGGGCCTTTGTTTATTTAAAAACCGGATTTATTAGTGTCGGTATTTATTAAATGGAAGTTAGCGACTGTATTATTAAATTTGGCTTTGATATGTCAATTTTGAGAGGTCAGCTGAGTGTGTCTAGAATAAAGTCAGGTTTTTTTCCAATAAGTCTCTAAAATTGCCGCGCATTTAACGCTATGTCAAAATGTAATGTAAATTTAAAATATTTTTGATACCGTCTGGTATTATTATGATATCTGTCATTTAATGTCGCATTTATAAAGGATAAAGTTAGCTAAAAGAGGGCGTGCAAACAGTCCCCAATATCCACATATTTCATGAATACAAACATAAAATAGCATAACATACGACATCCTAGGGTCTCGGGCCCCCAAAACTTTTTGTTAAATACGCTACTGCGTCTTTAAGTTCTTCAAACAGGTCGTTATCAAGTTTTTAAGTTAGGTACTGCCGGGCCACTACCCAGTAGGGGAAAGGGGGGCAAAATGGGATACTTAAGTTAAAAGACTTATTTCTCCTATAAATTGTGGTTCGTCAATTGGGATTATGATGGCTAGATATGTTATCTTTATGCTTTAATTTTCAGTTTAAGCGATTTAGAACTTTATCATGCTTTTATTTTTATAAAAAGTTGACTTTGCCCCATTTTGCCCCGCATACGGGGTAAAATGGGATACCTATATATGGCAAAAATACATTTATAATAATTAAATTTAGTATTTACAAAATTTATAAAGAATTACAGTGACCTAGTCATCGCTGTCGACTCTCCTATATGAATTTTGTGCCCATTTCTTGCAAAGACAACATAAAATACAACTTTCAGTGATGGCACCAAAAAAAAATTTCAGGGCAAAATGGGATATAGGTTACTAGGTATAACAAGGTACCCCGTTTAAACCACCAGTAAATACATAAACCCACTAATTGTTCAATGTAAACAAAATCTTGAAAAGTCTTTAAAAAATGTACTTACCGTCACAAAATGCGCAAGCTATTATTATAATAAATAGGGCACAACATCACATGTTGAGCAAAAACCAGCTTAAACTCAGCTGACCGGCACCAATCATATTGCAGAGAGTTGAACCAGTCATGGGATTAAAATATTTGATATTAAGAGGTGTTATTCTTGCGTAGTTTAGCTAAAACCGCGGTATCCCGTTTTACCCCCGTATCCCATTTTGCCGCCTTTTCCCCTATAACAAAAAGTATGAAAGAAAAAATGTCTTGACAATTGGTGAAAAATATTCTACCATGCCATGGCAATCTGAATTTTTGTATTTAACAGAAAACATGCTGCGAATCATACATTAAAACAAATATCGTGGGTCATTGTCATTTTGTGTAACAGTAAACAGTTTTATTTGCCATTTTATATGGAGAAGAGAGTCTCTGCAAGTTTTAAATTAAAATAAAAGCGTATGTATACTTTGAATAAATTAAGGTACCTAACCAAGTAATAATTGCCCACACTACTTAATATTAACAAACGTATGTTAGTATTATTTGGCTTAAAAATTCCCCTGATTAACGCTCACGTCTGAAGGTGGGTAAAAACGCTAATCAGCGTTGATCTAACCTGAAAGGCAAAAGTGCTTTCGTAGGTCACGGATGGTTTCTTTTTCTTTGCAATCGATCTTTTCATCGATCGATATATATATATATATATATATATATATATATATATATATATATATATATATATATATATATATACAGTGAAGTCCGCTTTATAGCGAACTTCTGGTTAATATGAACCTTTTTTCTTTACACGAAAAGTCATCCATAAATACTCATTTATTGTCTTACTGGTTATAACGATCCTGCTTATAGCGAACTTCCGGATATAGCGAACCTAATTTTAATAATCTAGAATATATATTTTTCTTTTAAAACGAACTTTATATAAGCAGACAATGGGCGTTTTCACACTAGACGATACGGCAACGACACGAATGGTTGCAAAGACATGCACAAGACCCAGAATATGATCACGAGTATGAATTCGATAATGATATGCTTGATTTAGTCAAAGAACAAGCTAAGAGAAAAATGTGTGACTTCGATTTTAACGATTATGTGACTATTGATAAAGACATTGTAGCAAGAGATTCGTTGACTGATGAGCAAATTATAATCTCTCCGTAACCTTAAACATGGTTTCAAGTGATAATTAGGAAGATAATTATGATCCTGTTCAAGATAATTCTGTTGAAGTCACTAAGGTTTATGTTCCAACCATTCGTGAAATGGAAAACAAAATTTCGGAAACTCGTAAATTTTTGGAATCACGCCAAGTTCCTGATAAAATATGGGCCAAGTGGAACCATGAGTAGAGGATTTATAGTATCTGAAACATTTAGAAACAGTGTGTTTGACTTCACACCTTTTGGCTTCAGGAAATATTAAATATTTTATAGTTCCCCTTAAAGAGTTATTAGGGACCTATTGCAATAGTGCCAGGCACAAATTGTGCCGGGCAGTATATTGACAGTTTCGCATTTCAAACTGACAGTTGATCTTTCAAAATTGACATACCAAAGTCGAATTTATAAATCCCGTCGTTTATTTTCCATTAATAGTGGTGTGACTATTAAATCCGGCTCGTATAATACATAAAGGTCTAATTTTGAAAGGACACAGCTGTTCTTATAATGAGAAACTGTCAATTTGTGCCTGGCACTATTGCAATAGGTCCCTATTTTAATTAGGGACCTTTTGCAATAGTGCCAGGCACAAATTGTGTCGGGCACTATATTGACAGTTTCTCATTATAAGAACAGCTGTGTCCTTTCAAAATTAGGTCTTTGTGTATTATATGAGCCGGATTTAATAGTGACGCCACTATTAATGGAAAATAAACGACGGGATTTATAAATTCGACTTTGGTATGTCAATTTTGAAAGATCAACTGTCAGTTTGTAATGCGAAACTGTCAATATAGTGCCCGGCACAAGTTGTGATTGGCACTCTTGCAATAGGTCCCTATTATATGCCATATGCAGAGATACTAGCCAAGTTATCAAAAATCGCCCAAACTGCAAAATTTTAAAGAATTTACTAAACTTTTTCGGAGGTTTTTTGTAAGAATAAAAACTATCTGATAAACACATAATTCACGGCTAGTTGTTGTCCCACATTCGGTGACAAGCCAATGAAATGCAATCAATATTTTTCAAAATTCCAAACACGTTTCAATAAGTTGCTTTTAAATTTTCTGGCAAACAACTACCAATAGGCCAGTAAAGATACTACACAAGACGCTAGCCCTACCAAGTCCACTTTCAATCCCTGACTTCGCATTCGCAGATCTACCAATATTATTTACCTCAAGTATTAGAATAGATGAATACAGGGTGATTTTCACTTGAATGATTCTAACCACATGAAAATAGAAAGTTTCAAAAACCTTACCTAACGAAACCTAATCAAATTAACCAAACCTAACCAAAGCAAACTGAACCAATAATTTTTTTCAAAAAAAAACTTTCCTGACTTCCTACGCCCGGGATCCTAGAAAGATGTGAATCCGAACCGAACCGAACCGCACCTAACTAAACTGAACCAAACCTAACCTAACCAAACTAAACACAACACTGCTAATTAGGTTTAGTTGGGTATGGTTAGGTTTGGATAGGTTCGGTTCGGTACGGTCCGGTTTGGATTCACATCCTCTAGGATCACGGGTAGGAACTCAGGAAACTTTTTTTTGGAAAAAAATTATTGGTTTAGTTTGCTTTGGTTCGGTTAGATTTGATTAGGTTTCGTTAGGTTAGGTTTTTGAAACTTTCTATTTTCATGTGATTAGAATCATTCAAGTGAAAATCACCCTGTACATCTATTCTGATAAATGAGGCAAATAATATTGGTAAATCTGCGCATGCGAAGTCAGGGATTGAAAGTGGACTTGGTAGGGCTAGCGTCTTGTGTAGTATCTTTACTGGTCTATTGGTAGTTGTTTGCCAGAAAATTTAAAAGCAACTCTAGTTTCACTTGATTCGTTTCCACTACATAAGTACTGTGTCTTGTCCACGTTCACTGTTAACGCCCACTTTTGGTATTCTTCCGTTAACTTTCTCATCCTATACTCCATGTCTTCTTTATTATTAGCTACAATTACTTGGTCGTTAGCAAGCTGTAGTGTGTATATGGTAAATCGGTCGTTAAGTTGTATTCCCATACTGGGTACTTTACGTTTCCAGTTTTTTTAAATACTGCGATATATATTTTAAAAAAGGTTGGAGAAATACAAACCTTTCGTTGCCAGGAATTTTTTTGAAAGTCGATTTCCAATTTTAATTTGAGATTTTGACCATTTGTATAGCTCTTTTATCGTTTTTATGTATGTATGATTAATATTAGTTTGCTCTAATACTGTCCATAATTTTTCCACTGGAACGGTATCAGATGCCTTTTGTAGGTCCACAAACGTAACATCATTCTCTATATTTCTGGGAGTCCTTTTCTTAATAACTTGTTTAAGACAAAAAACATTATCACTACAAGATTTCCCTTTTTTGCTTTTTTAAAAGGTATCTGCACTGGCCTATTAGAAATTTTCTGGCAAAGAACTACAAAGCAAAAGCAATATCGGATTTCCAGCAGATGCCACTTGTTGGCCATCCGCCAAGTCGGACGCATAAAACAATAAAATTAAATAAAAACCTACTATATACATATTTTGGATTCTACACTTTTACATAACTTTTAAACAAGGTTGCCAACAATATTTGTCTAGAATTTCCTAAACGAGCTTTGATATTTCCCTAGATTTCCCTAAAGAAACACGCATTTCCCCCCCCCCCCTCCACTACTCCTCCTTTTTCTGGTTAAATAGTGTATTTATTAGCAAATCAGGCATTAACGCAGTTATGTAATAGTAGTTTACCTAACTAGTGCGGAAAGTGCCTCTTTTCCGCACGCGATTGCAGATGGCCAAACGACGCGATAGCGGAGTTTGGCCAGCAATCAAGTGCGGAAAAGACGCTTTACGCACGAGTTAGGTACACTATTTTTTCTATAAGCGTGAGGAAAAAACTAAAAATTAATCAGAAAATTATTTATATTCAAAACCTTTTAATCAAATCAATTATTATTATTCACATTCTAGCGGCTTCTAGAACTGACTGGGGTAGATCTTCGTCCGAAGAATCCATTGAAAATCTGATTTTTTTGTTTGAAAAATTCAAAAGACGCTTGTATCTGCAAAATTGGCTTTGTTTTGACAGTTTGTTTGTACTTTGTTGCTATGGTGATTTAAGATGCCAAATCTAAAACCACTAGTGTTCATTGTTGTTTGACATTGACAATGACGATATTTATACCGGGGAGGTTTAAAACTTATAATTTGAACCTATTTTACTGAAAACTTTATTTTATCTAAAATATTGAAAATATAGCAGAATTTTAGTCAATTTGAATATTTTTAGGATATTTCGTGTGCTAGGAAAGATACAAATGTATTTTGAACGGTCTAAATGTTATAGAACACCTCAAAATCGTAACAAATTTACTTTTCAAAATATTTTTCCGCACTAGTGCGGAAAAGTGGCTCTTTCCACACTAAAATGCGTGCGGAAAAGTGGACTTTTCCGCACGCTTATAGAAAAAATATATAGAAAGGTATAACATAATGATTGGAAAATTGCATTTATATCCTCAATACATAAAAAAGGAAACAAGCTGGATTGCAACAATTACAGAGGAATTTCAGTAACCAGTACTCTAAGTAGATTGTACGGTAGGATTCTTAGATATCTAATAGAGAATCATTTCCATGAACAAGAAGAAAAAGAGCAAAGTGGGTTTCGCGCAGGCAGATCTTGTAGTGATAATGTTTTTTGTCTTAAACAATTAATTGAGAAAATGAGCGCCAGAAATATAGAAACTCATGTTACCTTTGTGGACCTACAAAAAGCATATGATACTGTTCCAGTAGAAAAATTATGGACAGTGTTAGAGCAAACTAGTATCAATCGTACATACATAAAAGCCATAAAAGAAATATACAGGGGGTCAAAATCTAAAATTAAAATTGGAAATCGACTTTCAAAAGAATTCCTGGTAACAAAAGACTTAAGACAGGGATGTTGTATATCTCCAACTCTTTTTAAAATATATATAGCAGTAGCTCTAAAAAACTGGAAACGTAAAGTGCACGGCTTGGGAATACAACTTAACGACCGATTTACCATATACACACTACAGTTTGCTGACGACCAAGTAATTGTGGCTAATGATAAAGAAGACATGGAGTATATGATAAGAAAGTTAACAGAAGAATACCAAACGTGGGGATTAACAGACAACGTGGACAAGACACAGTACTTATGTATTGGAAACGAATCCAGTGAGTTAGAACTAGACAATAGACAAGTAATATCTCCATGCAATGAGTATGTATACTTGGGTGTCACATTTGATAAGACAGGAACAGACTGTAAAGAATTGGAAAAAAGAATAGTAAAAGGAAAAAAAGTTATTGGATGTAAAATTTAACATATATGAAACAATGGTCAAAAGCACGCTGTTGTATGGAATAGAGACTTGTCGCGTAACAGAAAAATACAAAACAAAAATGGAAAGTGTCGAAATGGATGCAATAACAAGATCAATGAAAATATCTAGAATATATCACATAAGAAATGAGATCATAAAAGAAAGAATGGGAATCGAGGGAAGCATAACGGATGACATCACTAAAAGGCAACTGATATGGTACGGCCATGTACAACGGATAAACGACGAAAGATTACCAAAGCAGGTCCTAGAATGGCAATCAATAGGGCGGAGAAAAAGAGGGCGTCCTAAACTAGAATGGCAACAGTCAATCCAAAGATCAGTGAGTCAAAAAAATCTGACAGAGGATGATTGTCAGGATCGAAGGAGGTGAAGAATAGGCGTCGGACAACGTAGAAAAACGTTCTAAACCGACATAGTAGTAATATAACATAAGAAATTAACTAACAAGGATATTAAAATCTAACGATTGTAAAAAATTAGCCTTGCCCCCTCCCCTGTCATTTCTATTGTTAAAAGACAGTAGTATTGGAAAATATGAACAATCAAAAGAGAAAGCAGTAAATTTACAATTAAAAAAAAAAAATAACCATCTGCCCTCCACTTCCTATTATTGGATTTAATTATTAGAAAATAGTTATTACCAGAAAACTACTTAGCTGATTTTAATCTAAACTATAGGTAAACATCGCACGCCAAGCCGACAAAAGAGACCCCTTAGTTTCACACTTACATAACAAATTAAAAATGTTATAAATCATATACCCACTAGGGCTTCTACTAATGTACAAATTGAAAAAATAGAGATTTATTTATTTCAAAAAAATTTTTTTTTAAATCTATCAAAATATCTATCTCGAAAATCGAGCCCAGGATATATTAGAGAATTCTTGAAATAAAGCTAGGCTATAATAGTGCCAGGCACAATTTTCACACCTTCACATTGTAATATCAGCTGTGATCTTTCAACACACGGCCTTTGTTATATCGTTGTTTGATGGAGAGTCAAACAACGGTAATATGAACCGGAATAAATAGTGCCTTCTTTAATTAATTGAAAATAAACGACGAAAGTTTTAAATTCGACTTTGGTATGTCAATTTTGAAGGATCAACTGTCAGTTTTCAATGTGAATGTGTCAAAATAGTGCCTGGCACAATTATAGCCTGGCTGTATTTCAATAATGCTTTATTGATTCGTATTTATGTATCTCTTCTAGAAATACATAAAACTCCCAAAAATCACCGAATTTGGCTCACCCTGTGTGCCGGTAGCAGGTATCTGCGGGTAATAAAGCCCAGCTCAAATTGTAGAGCGATCACAACATAACCTTATTACCTATAACCAAATTACCCTTAGAATAAAAAAGAAATTACTTTTTTTAGTATTGTAATTATATTTGAAATCCATTTTTTTTGGCTAAAATCGAAATTTTATTGTTGTTTATGAATGGGCAATTGGCAACTGAACCTTTGCGATAAATAGGTCAGAAAAGTTATTTATCTTTCGGAAGGCAAATTGATCATGTCTATAATTAAAAATATCACCAACTTACAACTAACTATACACTGAAAAAAAAAACCGATTTTATTATTAACAAATATTTGTTTCAATTGTTGAAATTTATGAATTGTTACCTGCAAACAAATATCTAATAAGCCAAATATGGGCAACGCATTTGGTAACAGTTATAAAATGTTTGTTATTGTTACAAAATTCTTCTCTCAGTGTACTTGCATGGTTTTTAAAAATGTTTAAAACTGTTTTCTTTTGTGTGGTACCTTAAAATATGTCTTATTATCAAACAGGCCTTATTACCCGCGAGAACCACTTAAACTTACTAATAACTTGCTAATAACTCACTACTGAAATCGGCCTATTAACTTCGTGTAAATATCTCGCGATTACTACAGTTCGTTATCTCTGACTGACTCTCGTTGCTCAATGTCCGGCTTTTATATGGGGTCTGCGATCTTTCGTGAACAATCTATCCTTTTTCGATGCTAGAAGCAAAAACGAGTATTATACTAGTCTCTGCTAGAAGGTTCGCGTCCGAGTACGAGTGTGAGTCACAGATAACGCAACTAAAACCTAGACTAAGAATACAACCATAATATAAGTCAACCTAATACTACACTTCACCTAAATAAATTTTAACTATAAAATTTATATATATTTATCGGTTTCACAACGTACTACGTCTTCCGATACCCAATCTCCACTCGTTTCTGTTTGCCCATAATTCATCATCTAGGCCTCTTATTGTTATTTCACTGTCTGTTCCTTCTCTCCAGCTTCTCCTTGGCCCTCCTCGTTTTCTTCGGCCAGTTGGTTTCCATTGTAGTATTTGTTTAGGTAGTCTTTCATCATTCATTCTTTGTACATGTCCGTACCACACCAGTTGTTTTGTTCTTATATCATCCACTAAAGTACTCACCCACTGTCATAATTTCTTTTATTCTTTGATTTGTAACTCTTTCTCTTTTTGATTTCCCTGCTGCTCTTCTCCAATAGTCCATCTCCGTAGCGGAAAGCATTTTTTCTGTTCTATCCTTGATTGGCCATACTTCTGAGCCGTATGTAATAATACTTTTTACAATTATGTTATATATAAGCTTTTTGTTATGTTTTGATATTCTTTGGTCCCAAATTATTCCATTTAATAAAGTTATTGCTTTTTTTCCTTGTACGTTTCGATCTTTTATAGCTTTGTCTAGTGTTCCGTCAGCTGTAATTTTTAAACCTAAGTATTTATACTCATAACAGGACTGAATTCGCTGCCCGGTATTTAAGATTAGATCCTGTTTCATTCCACCGATACACATATACTCTGTCTTATTGAGATTAACCTCTAGTCCCCACTTATTGTACTCTTTTATTAGTTTTCGTGTCATATATTCGAGGTCGTCATAATCCTGAGGCACTACTATCTGATCATCGGCGAAACATAAAGTATACAAGCTGGTTTCGTCCAACGGAATTTTGGTTTTGGCATTTTCTCTTCCATACTTTAAGGAATTGTGCCAAGTATATCTTGAAGAGCGTAGGCGAGATACAGCAACCTTGTTTAAGACCTTTATTTACTTGAAAGCCTTTGGTTAGTTTTGCTTTTATTTTAACTTTTGCCTTACTATTGCGGTATAACTCTTTGATGGCCTTAATTAGTTGTACGCTTATGTTTGTGTTTTCCAACGCTTTCCAACAAACTATATATTTAAATAAATTAAATTTGTAACAATATAAAAAATTTTTTCAGCTGACACCAGAAGACGAAGAGCGACGTCGCCGAAGACGAGAGCGCAACAAAATCGCGGCGACAAAGTGCCGCCTTAAGAAGCGCGAACGCATCGCCAACCTCATTCGCGAATCCGAAACACTCGAAACGCAAAACATCGACTTAAAAACGCAGCTACAAGAACTGCAAGTAAGTAAAAAGTGTGTATATATATATATATATATTTATCGGTTTCACAACGTTCTACGTCTTGCGATACCAAATCTCCACTCGTTTCTGTTTGCCCAGAATTCATCATCTAGGCCTCTTATTCTTATTTCACTGTCTATTCCTTCTCTCCAGCTTCTCCTTGGCCTTCCTCGTTTTCTTCGGCCAGTTGGTTTCCATTGTAGTATTTGTTTAGGTAGTCTTTCATCATTCATTCTTTGTATGTACCATTTGGGTACTGTTCTTATTCTCACCGATTCAATTAATGATTAAATAATTATTTTCCAGAACCAACAGCGTACGTTGAACGACGTGCTGACCCTGCACCGACCGCAATGTCAGCATAACATCGCCCCTGCTACCAAGGAAAGGTTGTACAAACTACCCCCTGTCAATTCCGTCATGGAGACCCATTCGTACAGCAGGCCTGTCTCGGTTTTAAATGGTTGTTATCGGAATCAAGATATGGAGGTATGCTAAATTTTTTAACAAATGGGTCATTTTCGAATATTTTCGAGCATAAATATTGGTTCAAAAAATCAAAAAGTGAAGCAATCACTGTACAGTCGGGGACTTTTTAAATTGCCGCCCGCGAAAATATAAAATATTCCTATTTGAAATTCGGAAGAGTAGTTTGAACCAAAACAAAAAAATTGTGAACCTTACCTCTGTCTCTATACATACATATTTAAAAAAAAAATTTTTTTGATGTTTTTAAATGATTAATTTTGAGAGAAAAAACATACTACGGCAATTTAAAAAGTCCCTGACTGTACAAATTACCCCCTGTCAATTCCGTCATGGAGACCCATTCGTACAGCAGGCCTGTATCGGTTTTAAATGGTTGTTATCGGAATCAAGATATGGAGGTATGCTAAATTTTTTAACAAATTAGTCATTTTCAAATATTTTCGAGCATAAATACTGGTTCAAAAAATCGAAAAGTGAAGCAATCATTGTACAGTCGGGGACTTTTTAAATTGCCGCCCGTGAAAATATAAAATATTCCTATTTGAAATTCGGAAGAGTAGTTTGAACCAAAACAAAAAAATTGTGAACCTTACCTCTGTCTGTATACTTACATATTTAAAAATATTTTTTTTTTTTGATGTCTTTAAATGATCAATTTTGACAGAAAAATATGCAACGGCAATTTAAAAAGTCCCTGACTATACAAACTACCCCCTGTCAATTCCGTCATGGAGACCCATTCGTACAGCAGGCCTGTATCGGTTTTAAATGATTGTTATCGGAATCAAGATATGGAGGTATGCTTAATTTTTTAACAAATCGGTCATTTTCGAATATTTTTGAGCATAAATACTGGTTCAGAAAATCGAAAAGTGAAGCAATCATTGTACAGTCGGCGACTTTTTAAATTGCCGCCCGTGAAAATATAAAATATTCCTATTTAAAATTCGGAAGAGTAGTTTGAACCAAAACAAAAAAATTGTGAACCTTACCTCTGTCTGTATACTTACATATTTAAAAATATTTTATTTTTTTGATGTCTTTAAATGATCAATTTTGACAGAAAAATATGCAACGGCAATTTAAAAAGTCCCTGACTATACAAACTACCCCCTGTCAATTCCGTCATGGAGACCCATTCGTACAGCAGGCCTGTATCGGTTTTAAATGGTTGTTATCGGAATCAAGATATGGAGGTATGCTTAATTTTTTAACAAATCGGTCATTTTCGAATATTTTTGAGCATAAATACTGGTTCAGAAAATCGAAAAGTGAAGCAATCATTGCACAGTCGGGGACTTTTTAAATTGCCGCCCGCGAAAATGTAAAATATTCCTATTTGAAATTCGGAAGAGTAGTTTGAACCAAAACAAAAAAATTGTGAACCTTACCTCTGTCTCTATACATACATATTTTTAAAAAAAATTGATGTCTTTAAATGATCAATTTTGACAGAGAAAAATACAACAGCAATTTAAAAAGTCCCTGACTGTACAAACTACCCCCTGTCAATTACGTCATGGAGACCCATTCGTACAGCAGGCCTGTATCGGTTTTAAATGGTTGTTATCGGAATCAAGATATGGAGGTATGCTTAATTTTTTAACAAATCGGTCATTTTCAAATATTTTCGAGCATAAATACTGGTTCAAAAAATCGAAAAGTGAAGCAATCATTGTACAGTCGGGGACTTTTTAAAATGCAGCCCGCGAAAATTTAAAATATTCCTATTTGAAATTCGGAAGAGTAGTTTGAACCAAAACAAAAAAATTGTGAACCTTACCTCTGTCTCTATACATATATATTTAAAAAAAAAAAAATTTTGATGTCTTTAAATGATCAATTTTGACAGAAAAAAAACACAACGGCAATTTAAAAAGTCCCTGACTGTACAAACTACCCCCTGTCAATTCCGTCATGGCGACCCATTCGTACAGTAGGCCTGTATCGGTTTTAAATGGTTGTTATCGGAATCAAGATATGGAGTTATGCTTAATTTTTTAACAAATCGGTCATTTTCAAATATTTTCGAGCATAAATATTGGTTCAAAAAATCAAAAAGTGAAGCAATAATTGTACAGTCGGGGACTTTTTAAATTGCCGCCCGTGAAAATATAGAATATTCCTATTTGAAATTCGGAAGAGTAGTTTGAACCAAAACAAAAAAATTGTGAACCTTACCTCTGTCTCTATACATATATATTTAAAAAAAAAATTTTTTTGATGTCTTTAAAATGATCAATTTTGACAGAAAAAAAAACACAATGGCAATTTAAAAAGTCCCTAACTGTACAAACTACCCCCTGTCAATTCCGTCATGGCGACCCATTCGTACAGCAGGCTGTATCGGCTTTAAATGGTTGTAATCGCAATCAAGATATAGAGGTATGCTAAATTTTTTAACAATTAGGTCATTTTCAAATTGTTTTGAGCATAAATATTGGTTCAAATAAACGAAAAGTGAAGCGCTCATAGCTTAATTTGGAAACAATGGCAAATTTAAATTCCCAGACGCAAATTATCAAGTGCATATACTTGTGTTTTGGTATAAAGACACAAATCTGCTGTTTTGCGTTTGTCCTGTTCTCACTCACCCGATTAGCCACGAAACTTGTTTGATTTTTAAACTCACGGGTACTAAATTTCACATTTGTTAGTATAATTTGGCTTAAAAATTCCGCTGATTGACACTCACGTGTCTGATGGCGGGTAAAAAGCTAATTAGCGTTGATCTGGCCTGAAAGATAGAAGAACTGTCGTAGGTCACGGATGGTTTGTTTCTTTGTAGTTGCAATCGATCTTTTCATTGATCGATATGGATGATTCTACCAAAAGTGGGCTATATGGATATCATTTTTGGTCATTGCCTTTAAATAACAGTACAGCACAGTAAATAATTTTGTTTTGTTAAATTTATGTAAGCTAAGAAACATTTATTTTCCCAAATTTTAGGAATTATTGCATAAAAATGCCAGAGGAATGAGTACCAGAGGAATGAGTTTTTTAATGGTTTTCCAATTTAAATTAAAATCTATTTAGACTACTTAACTTAAGTTTTATATAAACAAAGTTCCTATACTTATAATTTTAAAACAATCAACAAAAAAATTATACTATTGATATCAGTCGAATATTTACTTACCAGAGGAATGATAATTGAAGCGTTCCTTTTTGATTTCTCCGAAAAAAACTAATTTTCTGCCGAAAATAAAAAGATCTATAACTTAAACCAAACTAAAGTTGACATTATCTGTCAAAACTTGTCATCCTCACAAGTAAATTAGATATCCAGGGCCGTCTCTTTCTCTAGAAATTAACCGGTTCACAAATATTGTGTTATTAAAAATAGAGCACGTTTAAAATTGTAAAATTTTCCGGGAAGATGTAAATTCGGATTTTCAAAAATATGACTGCAAACTTAAGTTTTATTAATTTTTTGATAAATAGTTAAGATTTGGTTAAATATTATTTATTAGGATATTTTTTTCAATCTGAGTTTTTAATATTTGGTTTTAAGTTTAAATTTTAATTACCCGATTACCCACGAAACTTGTTTGATTGATGAGTTTTGGTTAGTTGTTTACTATCCGTTTCTGAATACCGATTCACCGGAGGTAGGAGGTAACAAAGTAGGCAAAGTTGATGATCAATACAAGGCCGGGGTTCGGAAGTCACGTTAAACAGATGATCCCGTGTTAGGAGAGTAGATAAAGCTAGCACGATAAAGACCCCTGTGCTCGACCAAAAAAGTATCAGGCGAAATTAAATTCTTGACAAAAAGAAAATTAGCGGGCCGGCCTCTTCATTCTTCATGTTGTTCACCGAATTGAGCTGGCAAATTGTCTGCAATAAGCGGAAAGAGTCAGCCATAAATAAAAACAAAACAAAAATTTCTTTCAGATTTACAACAGGCCCAGCAGTACGATGGCGCCCAACCACCATGACTACAGCATACCACCGCCACATCACATGTCAAAACCTCCTAGCATCATAGTAGAGGAAGTCATTGACTACGACAGCCATCAACTTACCAACCTAGACAGTCCTTACAACTATGACCCCTGTCTAACATACACCAGCCAGGGGTACAACTCAGGACTGGATAATGGTTGTATGGCATGACAAAATTTCAAGAAACATTACTTTTTTTATAATATTAGGCGTAGGAACACCGGAGCTTCCTTCAGTTTTAGATTTCTTCGATATGCTTTTTAAATTCATAGTTAGACAGGGTTTTTAAGCCAGGATATTGCATGGGATCAAGTCGTCTGGTCGAGTATAGATAGATAGAAAATTAAATGAGAAAGAAAGAGACGGACATTAAACGATGTTGCCATTGCAGTTTAAATGTGGTAAGTGTAGGCAGGGCTATCAAAATGGACGGGCCACGATCCTCCACTCTGTTGACGTCACATCCGGGGCTGATTTTTTTTTGATGGTCACGTTACGACACAGCTGATTGTCTTTAAAATATTGAAGTTGGAATGACGGTTCATTGATTTTTGATTTTTTTAAAAATAAAGCCGTTTTTGAGATTGTTTTTACTTTATTCTGGCAGAACAATTTTTTTTAAATGTATAGTAAGCCTTAATTTTTCATAGCCGCTTCAATAGCTCACACAAAAATTAAGTTTAAAGCAGAAGCGAATGTGGCAATCACAGATGACAAAGTCAAATACATGTCAAATATAACAGTTGGCATGTGGTACATGGCGGGTAATTTGAATTCAAAATAAGGAATGATAAATCTTAACCTTTTAATCATGTTGCTTCCTTACAAACCTTTGGTGGAATATCGGGACGGTATCTGAGAATATTTCACTGAAATTTTGCGGAAATCTGTAGTGCCATTTTGAAAATATCATAAAAAAACGTCTGACCTCCCATAAGACCCAATGTAAAATTCAGCCCCGGGAGAACAGCTGATTTTTTCAGGGTCGTGGCCTCTATTTTTGTGTTGGCCTTGGTGTAGGCTTATTTATATGGTTTTACAATATTAATGTAATCACTTCGGGATTATTTGCAAAGATGTCGCTAGAAGTACGACTTTTTCTGTACTAACACTTTTTTTAAGTGGTTTTTAATAGTAAAAGTCAAGTAATAGCATTGTTTTTGATACAATTAAGCTGGGTTTATACATATAGATAGCATGATATAACATAACCGAGTTGAGCTTATGACAACCCTGTTGGTGTTTATACAGAAACATAGCATGGCATAACATAACATGAGACACAAAAAGACAGACAAAATTTTTATCTTTTTATGTCATATTTTTTGTGGATTTGTTGGATCTCATGTTTGCAGACGTTGATAGTTTAAGTCTAACTTTTGAGTTTTCATACCTTTGACAGTGGGAAGGAACAATTATAGAAATCAGTTTGATGACTTGGTCGAGTTAATGCCCTGAGAGTCTCTCGTTCTTGTATTGAGATATCGCAGCCCGCATAGAGGAAAGTTTTCCGAAAATTTATGTATGGTTTCGGTAGTTCAATGCTTAGAATGTTTGCCTAGAGAGCAAGAGATCCCGGGTTCGAGTCCCGGCCGAAGCAAAAAACTTTTTTCTTATTTTTCTTTCTTTAATTTCATGTGTTGTTTATGGTCCAAGATTTCATGTTATGTAACTTTATATTTTTATGTTATGTCATGCTATTTGTATAGTTATATTATACTATGTTTCTGTATAAACCCAGCTTTAGCAGTAAAGAACTGTCTATGCTCCAACAGGCGGCTTTCCCCATGCGAAATCTAGATTTGGCAACTCTGTATAGATTAGGTGGGTGCTTTAAAATTAAAACCTAAAAAGGGACAGGAAAACTGGCCAGAATTAAAAACGTTAAAAATTGATGAAAAATTATAGAAAAAGCTTCTTCTCTTCGATTTTCTTTAATTTAATAGGTTTAAATTTTTAAAACAATATGTGGTTTACAAAAAATTTAAAGTAATGTACAGGGTGGTTAAAATTTTATTCGGTAAAATTTATTAGACGATGACACTCTTATTTGTCAAAAAAATCTTTTGTATTCTGTTGCCAAAATTAATTAAAAAAACCGCTAGGGGAATATAGAACTAGAGATCTGTATTTTGTGTAATTCTTTTTCGTTTTTTGTGCAGACTTCACGGAACATGATGACTTTTGGTCAGTTGGTGAACACTGTTGAAATAATTGTTTGGTGTCAAAAATATTTTAAAATTAGATTACATTTTTTCATAAAGTTATAGGCGCGGCAACACTGTCTCCAAATAAAGGGACATTATTCTTTACGGATAAAGTTTTGCCACGTTCATATTTCTTCATTCTTCTTTAAATCACCCTGTACATTATTATGATCCCTTTAATTCAACTCATGTTTCTTCGTATGTTTGTTTTACAATTATCACAATTATTTATAAACTCGAGTTATATTTCTTTTCTTTTCCTTAAAATAAAAATGAAAAAATCCTAAAAAATAGATACAACCTTTACTTTCGTATGCGCGACGTGAAAAAAAAACCAAAACAAAACCAATACAGCGCTGACTCGTGACGTAGCTTTAAATTTGCGCCCCGACATAAATTGTAATTTTGGAACATACTCATTTGCATCTCTTTTTAAAGCACCGCTCAACAAGCTCAAAGCAATGGGATTGTCGCCGAAACTTTGCACTTGGTTTAAAAGTTACCTTAAGGATAGATCCATTTATGTTGCACTGGATCGCCGGAACTCTAACTCTTACCAAATAAATGCTGGTGTGCCACAGCGAGCAATCCTTTCGCCAACACTTTTTCTGATTTACATAAATGACCTCATAGATAAAACAGTAAATCCACTTTACTGCTTTGCAGATGATGGCAATGTGGTCTCCTCAGTCATACCACCCACTCAGTGTCTATCCGCACGTGAATTCCATCATCTTAGACTAACTCAAATATCGCAGATAAATAACGACCTGGAAATAATAGAGGACTGGGGCAACAAAAACCTTGTACAGTTCAACGCGCAGAAAACCCAGTAGCCCTGTTTTCAAAAAAGACCAGCACCGGTGAGCCAAACATCATGCTATCTGGAAGTGCTGTCACATTGCAGAGCCAGTTGAACATTTTAGGAGTCACTGTAGAGACCAACATGTCTTGGCACAGTCACGTGGCAGATATAGCTAAAAGGGCGTCCCAAAAGCTTGGGGTGCTATTTCGTACAAGACATCTGTATACACCAAGCCAAATGCTGACACTCTACAAAGCCCAGATTCGACCAACTATGGAGTACTGCTCACATATATGGAGTGCGGCACCCAAACATACCTTAATGCTTTTGAACACCGTGCAAAAACGAGCTATCAAGCTGATCAATGACCCCACACTTACCCGTAGCTTGGATAGTCTCGAACATCGAAAAACTGTGGGCGATCTATCTCTCTTCTACAGGTATTATCACGGAAAATGCTCTGAAGAGTTGGCACGTATGATCCCCCCGGGAGTAGCACCTACTAGGCGAACACGTCAAACAGACGGTAACCATCAATTTACTGTCAAAATAGAGGCACCAAGAACCTCATTATATCAGAATTCATATCTCTGGAGAACAGCATCGTTGTGGAATAAACTCCCTGCGACAGTTTTCCCTGCAGGTTACAACCTGAACCGTTTCAAAAACAACACACACCAACATTTCCGCGCACTGGCCGCTTCTCGGGCGTGATAGGGATCTCCTTGCAAGTGCGCTTAACCGTAAAAAAAAACAGCTAATGTTTTATTGCTGTCCAACTCATGGCGCTGCACAATGGGCTCCCAGACCTAATTTTTAACCAAAATTAGAAAAATAGGTTTTGTAACAATATTTTGTTTTAAAATGAGAACAAAGTAAATATCAATCAAAATGGTGGTTCCAAAATGGCTAATTTTCCTATATATAAACCGATTAGTGTGAAATTTAGAACTTTGGAGTGTTAATAGTCGCTAAATATGATTTTTGACTTAAATTAAAAAAACTTATTTACCAATAGGTATTAAATCTGGAACTTTGGCATGTCTAAAGTCGCTTATCATAATTATGAACCCAAACTTTTAAAAAATATATATTTTTTCTATTTTTATTTGTTTAAGTTAGCCTAAAGTGTTTTAAAAATAATAGACAAGCACTTTTGTTAAGACTGACATGCTTTGTTGTATATGATTAATATAAAACTCGTTTTTCTCGAAGAAATCCCTTGTAACTTGTGGCAGTATAATTTTTGAAAAATATTGTACTCTTTAAAAAAATAAAAATTTCAAAAAAACGGTTGATGGCTGAAGGAAAATTTTTGTCCGACATTTATAAGAAATCTATATTTTTTTTATTCTTACTTGTCTACACATCAAAATTGGACTCAAAATATACAGGTATAAAATCTACTTACCTCCCTCTACAAGATTTATTTTATGCGAATTTTATACAACATAAAATATTGTCGCAAAATGGCTTTAAATTTAAATCAAATCGCCATACAAATATGGTACTTTAACGCGTTCCTTTGAAAGGGGAAATGACGCTTCTAAAAAATAACTGAAACTTGCGTCAATCAAAACATAGTTTTTTTCAAGGCCTATCTACTGGACTAAACTCCATATCATAATTTTTGAGATAACTTTTTGACAGTTGTCAGCTATTTACCATAATAAATAGCATAGACCAACGAAAGAAAGTTGTAAAAAGTTGTCTCAAAAATAATGATATGAATAGTATCTACTCTTTTTTAGTAAAGGTGTTCAGAAGTTTCAGGATATTTTCAATTTAACCATTTTTGCCGAAAAGTTAGGTCCGCGAGCCCACTGTGTGCTGACGAAAGAAAGTCGATTGACATTGATTCTCAAAATGGCATCTTATAAACACTTCTATTGGCAATATAATCTCAAGACTGTTTTAGATTGGGTGCGCCCGTCCTACTACTTTGAGTTAAAAAGAGAGAGTAAGTAGCGGGATGACAATGTGTGAGTTTAGTAATTAAAACGAATGAACAACTGTTTAGTTATTAAACTTGTGTTTTTAAGATTATTTAGCGCCCTTACTAATACATTAGTTTAAAAAGAAATGGTAAATAATAGGATAATAATGTGTAAGTTTAATCAATGAAACGATTAGATTAGATAGTGGGACGTTCCAGAATCCTATTTTGTGTCGGGGTGCCGTGCTACGTCACAGTCAGCGCCTTATATATTTATGCGCATTCGCCATGCCAGTCAGAAAATTCATTACTTTTTTCTTCATGTTCTAAGTAGCAGTAGCAAGCATTCCAAATATTTTAAAAAAATGACTTTCCTATATTTTAATAATTTATTTATCAATGTAATGTTTTGTGTTGTCTAACTGCCATTTGCAACTTACTTCATCGGTTTAGATTTACTATTTATTTCTGTAGATTTATTGTAAAATTTCTTCTATTTTAGCGGGGTCTACACATACCGTTTTGTCTGACGTTTTACTTGATCAGGTAAAACGGATCAGGCAAAACCTTTCGTGTAGACAATAAAACGTACGTTTTGCCTGAACTGAACAGGACTGAAGTCGGACCTGTTGAACTGATCGGTAGAGGCTTTGTTTCCGGTAAAACTTCAGTTTTAGCGGCATTTCTTGTGGTAGTCAATACAATTTTACATCCTTTCGAGTGCAACTTAGAAGTTGGTATACGAAACGTCCGACATTAGATAAGATAGTGTTTTAGGAAATCAAACAGGTTATTGTCTTCCTCTGCTAATTTTTAATTTGTTTTAAACAAATAGTCCCGATATGTTTCGTAAGCAGAAACTTACATCTTCAGGGGACATTACCAAACTAAATCAGCACAACATTTTGAAAAACTGGTTAAAAAACTATGTTTAGCTACTGAAACGGTTAAGCCATAGACATTTAAAACAAAAAACATTATTGACAAAAGCAGTGCTTTCTCCGTGGTGTATCAAAAACTGATCTAAAAACGTACGTTAAAACTATCAAGTGTGTACGCTAGTCTTTCAACCGTCATACTTGACCCTTTTGACTGACATGCAAGACGTCAGGCAAAACGTTATGTGTAGACCCCGCTTTACATCTTGCCTGTCAGTCGAAAGGGTCAAGTATGACGGTTGAAAGACTAGCGTAGACACTTGATAGTTTTAACGTACCTTTTTAGATCAGTTTTTGATACACCATGGAGGAAGTTCTCTAGGCGGTCTTCCGTCTTAAATCAGTTCAAGTAAAACGTCCGCTTTTCAGTCTACACACAAAGTTTTACTTGATGCGTGTTGACTGAACAGGCAAGACGTAAAGTAAAATGGTATGTCTAGACCGGGCTTAAGAGTGGTTTGAAAACAAATTTTGTTTTTTCAGTGATCATGAATCGATAAATGTATATTTTAAGTTTGTAAGTGAAATGATATTACTGATCACCATTATTATTTAATTTTTAGTTGTGGTTAATATGTTCAAGGTATTTTTCCAAAAATGTCCCTCTCACATTGACATAGAGGGTCATTGAATCACGATAACTGCTTCGTCAGGCGTCAAAACGCAGTGACCTTACAAGCGTAGTATAAGCCACCACCCATAGAGGTCGCCCTAGCAATGACGGTCTGTCAAATTTACTTTATTGAGATCAATGACCTTATATGATGTTTTACCAAGAGTTTATAAAAATAAATTATTTTGTTTCTAGTTTCAAAAATAAAATGTCATTATATAAAACTGTAATATGTGCACAAATAGGGGATAACATGATTGGTAGAATACCAGATACGTATTAATAGCATAATTAGTTTATAAGATAATATAGTTTATGTAACGGATTTAGATATTTTAATTAAACACATCAAATTTGAATGATTCAAGCTTCTAAAATTCACAATTGAAAATACAACAACCGCAACCGGTTTAAATATTAATAAATCTCTTTAAATACAAGGATTGTCTTTTAAATTTGCATATACAGCAGGAATAAAACAGTAAGTAGATAACTTTTAAAAAATTTATTGTTTCTCAAAGAATTCCCCACGAAAATTAATGTACTTTTGTATGGTCTCAAACCAGTTGTCAAAGCTGTAATTCCACTTGTTTATTGGTACTGTCAAAATTGCATTTTTAAAGGCGTGGACTGCTTCCTCTGGCAACTAAAATCTTTGACCGCGCAGTCCATTCTTGATTTTTGGAAAACTATATAAATCGTTGGGATTGTATGGAAGATGGTTCAACAATTCGACGTTTTGTTCGGTTAAAAATTCAATGGTTTTTTGTGCTTTTGAGACAAATGTCGCCACCATCTTTTTGGATACACTTCGAGAACGGATGACTTTTGTTGGCTTTTCTTCATCTTCGAACACTCAAACAGACCACTGACGTTTATTTTCGGATTCATATGAGTAAATCCACGATTCATGACCACTGACAATTCCTGTACACGTTTTTCGAGGTTCCTGCCTTAAAGAGGTCTAGAGTTTTCTGACAACAATTGACCCTAGCTTCTGTTCATGCAAAATTTTTTGATTGAGGTCTTCGAAATCCCCAATGAAGCCTCAATCTCGCGATATTCACATATCAATAATCTTCCGTGATGTGCATGCGCGCAGCATTGATGTTTTCCTGGAGTACCTTGAACTTGAAACGTCGCTAAGGCTAATCCGTCCACGCTTGAATTTTCCATACCAACGAGAAAGTGTCGACTGATGTGGTGCTTCATTACCGCAAACAGAAATCAACTCGGCAAGGCATTCTTGTTAAGATAATTTCCTTCGAAAGTTGTAAATAATTATAGCCCGAAAACATTCTCAGTTTAATCACATTTTTCGACTGATTTGTCAACTTAAAAAATTCACTGTAGTTATAAAACTATATGTATCGCACTGACGTTTTGAATTCAGGTTAAGCGGGGTCTACACATACCGTTTTCCCTGACGTTTTACTTGATTAGGTAAAACGGATCAGGCAAAACCTTTAGTGTAGACAATAAAACGTACGTTTTGCCTGAACTGAACAGGACTGAAGTCGCACCTGTTGAACTGATCGGTAGAGGCTTTGTTTCCGGTAAAACGTCAGTTTTAGCGGCATTTCTTGTGGTAGTGCATACAATTTTAATTCCTTTCGAGTGCAACTTAGAAGTTGGTATACGAAACGTCCGACATTAGATAAGATAATTTTTTAGGAAATCAAACAGGTTATTGTCTTCCTCCACTAATTGTTAATTTGTTCTAAACAAATAGTCCCGACATGTTTCGTAAGCAGAAACTTACATCTTCAGGGGACATTACCAAACTAAATCAGCACAACATTTTGAAAAACTGGTTAAAAAACTATGTTTAGCTACTGAAACGGTTACATTTAAAATGGTGTATCAAAAACTGATCTAAAAACGTACGTTAAAACTATCAAGTGTGTATGCTAGTCTTTCAACTGTCATACTTGACTCTTTTAACTGACAGGCAAGACGTAAGGTAAAACGTTACGCGTAGACCCCGCTTTAGGTAAAGATTGAGGTTAAGATTTCATGCGATCAGTGTCGCCCTCTATGTTTCTTTATGCAAAATATAGAAGACAGCCCTCATATCCCTGCTTACTTTACCTTATACTTTTTTTTTGCAATTTTTAGAGTTTTAGAAGTTTATATCAATTCAATAGTGAAATCGGTACCTTTTGTCCAATTTACCTCTAATATTGTTAGTTTTTATGAAAAAGTAACACTTTTATAATATTTGTTAAATATTTTTATAATTATTATATTTTTATAAACAAGATATAATCTTAAGAAAAGTTATAAACAATCGATTTTTGAACGTTGGGATGTTTTGTATTGATAGATTTTTTATTTTCGTAACAAGTTTATTTTTATATAAGAGTCTAGTAAACATAAAAACTGCATAAATTTTTTTTGTTAAAAACGCTTTATGGTTCCTCATATTTTCAGGAATAAAGCAAAACTTTCTCAGCTATTTTTAATAAAATTTTCTGCAGTTTTTTTAATTATTTAGTAATTTAAACAGCTTTTTTATGCCTGTAAGTACTTACGCAAATTATGAAAATAATTTTGCTGTAAGTGCTACATAATTGTTGTAGCTTTAAATTATTTTTTTGTTTTTGATTATTGTTGCTTTTATACATTAGCTATGTTTCTTTTTTCGTTATAAAAAAAATTACATAGGCTTTGTTCGAAATTTTTCAAACAGTTTACTGAGGTGTTTCACGGTCAAATACTGACAGATATCTCTTTGTTTAAAACTTGTAGACAATGATTGAGTAGAAATAAAATTTCGGACTTCCATTGTCTTTATTTATTTTATTATATGGCCAAGAAATGATGAGGAACTACAGAATTTTCTACACCATCTGAACGGTATTCGACCAACAATCAAATGCACCATGGAAATTGAAGAAGATTCAGCCTTACCATTTTTGGATGATCTTGTCAAACGATTAGACAGAAACATTCAAACCACTGTATATAGGAAACCTACTCACACGGGACAGTACAGTACCTAAATTTTAAGTCTAACCATTCTGTTGCTACAAAACAAGGAGTTAAAAGAAGTTTGTATTTAAGAGCCGTACATATTTGTAGTAATAATGAAGAATTAACCACAGAAATTAACAACACTAAACCGGACTTACAACAGAATGGTTATTCCGAGAAATTAATAAACTCAACCATATTTAAAATTAAAAACAAACTAAATGTACCAAATTCTCAAAATAATAATCCGTTAGGTGTTATTAACATTCCATATGTTCAAGGGATTTCAGAAAACATAAGACGAATAGCTAAACACTATAATATAAAAACAGTATTTTCTTCGGGAAATACGATAAGAAGTTTTGTAACTAAAACAAAACCAGAAAATCCCTCAAATAATAAGGAATGCATTTACCAAATCCCGTGTGAGTGTGATAAATCATATGTAGGTAAAACGAAACGCCCTCTTCAGGTTAGAGTAAATGAGCATCTAAAAAGTACCCAATTAGGGGATATTGAAAAATCCGGTTTAGTGGATCATGCATTGTCAAATGATCACAGGATTCAGTGGTCAGAAGCTAAAGTTTGACATAAGGAGTCGCATTGGCGAAAACGAAAGTTTATTGAAGCTGCGTTTATAATGCAGAATAAAGAAGTTTTTAGTCAACCAAGCACGGACATACCAAACATATGGAAACCACTCCTTAAGGAAAACAGGCGTCTTAGGATTAAAAAGGGGGCGGGCCGTCACACCTGACTGCACACCAAGTAGTATAAGTATTAGCCTAGAGACTAGATTGTTTAGTTTACACTTGATAACGGTTAGAGATACTTACTAACCGAAACGTCGTGTTTTAAAATAAATAAAGACAATGGAAGTCCGAAATTTTATTTCTACTGACAGATATGTTTCGCCGCTTTTAAATCTTACTATTGTCATTTCAAATTTTGGTTTTTGCTGATCAACACAGAACTGATTTGAGCTAAAAAATTCGTCTTTATGTTTATTTGTGATAAATAACCGATGTCCAACATCAACCTTAAAATTTAACTGTTTAGAAAATTCGTTTTGTGCCATTGTTATAGTACTAAATTTTAAATTTCGAAAACGTTGATAAAGCCATGCTTGATGTGGATTAAAAGTTGGTTGCTGAAATGGTTTTTTTTTCTTTATTTAGAGCTTGTATACATGGACGGTTTTTTCTAAAATGAAACCTGTAAATTCAAGCAAAACACAGTCAAATTTATACTCTAAAAGCCCTTTTTACCGATACCCCTTGAAGTGCGAGATAGGAATCCGGAATATAGATGTATCCAACAAAAATAGCCTGACTTTTCTTTTTTTTCGCGACTCCGCCTTTTAAAGTGCAGGGCTCTCAACAGATAACCAGAAAAATAATATGAAAAATATGAAATCTTTTAATAAAAATATGAAAAACATGAAATGACGAAAAAAAAATATGAAGGAAAAATTTTGTCCCTTTCCATATGGCGGGTTAGTTTCTTTTTTGGAAAATATATGTACCAAAAAAAATGTTTTTTTTTATTTATAAAGAAATGTATTAACAACAAAAATAAGGTACATATTTTAAAAGGACATTTTCTGTGGATTTCACCTCACCTCTTTTTTCATCCAAACTTATTTTGAGAGAAAAAATGATGCTGCGAAATTTTTGACCGGTACAGTTTTTAAAATCAGTCATTGTTATAAATTTGGGATTATGCAATAACAATAAAATCTTTTTGACACTTTTAAAAATATTTTTTTGTTTTTAAATAAAAGATGCCAAAAAAATTTTGACAATGGCATTTTCTTCCGCAAAAAAAGTTACTATAACAATGCTTTTACAAAATTACGGTATTTTAAAAAAATTTCCGTATAATAAAAACTATAAAGTACGAAAAAAATCTAATAACACCATTTTTAAGAGCTCAAAAAAACAACACTGTAAGGTAAAATTAGCAGATCGCCATATTTATTAATAAGCGAGTATAAAAATAGGACATGCTGTACAGCGTGTCCCATTTTCGATGGGATTAAATGGGAAACTCGGTTATTATTAAAGATATCGATTTTCTGATTGCACCTTACCGTGCTCTTTTTTGGAGCCCTTAAAATCAGATTTTTGCTATACCCCGTGGTTTCGCTAATACAGGGAGTTTTTGAAAAAATTGCATTTTAATTAATTCCTTGTATCTCGCTTATTTTGCAAGATATTTTTATTCTGTAAAAACTTTTTTATGGCAACTTTTTTAGAGCAAAATAATGACGTTGTCAATCTTTTAAAATATTGTTTAGTTTTTGAGATATGGTATTTATCATAAAAAAATTAAATACGGACCTGGATTTTTTTTATTACTACTTTGATTCATTCATTTTATTACTACATGGTTCCATGCTATTATTACCTTAAAATGATAAAACTTTAATATTTTTTTGATTTAAGGTTAAAAAAAACTATTTAATATTTGAAAAAAAAAATTAAGTCAGAACCTGGAAATTTCCAACGTAATTATAAATTAAGAATTGCAAGACACACTAGTTGAACGATTTTTAGTTTATCTGTTTTGAAATGATAATTAAAAGATTTATAAATAAAGTAAAAAACGTTAAAAAGTTACAAAAATAATATCATGCTAATTATTTGATGGTAGCACAGCAGGTCGTGAAATTTACAAAACAAAAGCATGGAATTGACATTGTCATTTTACTTGTCATTTTTGTGAATGACTTACAATTATTTTAAACTGGCTAGAAATCGACCATATCCAGATTTTGAAAAATGTGATATGTTTGACTGCTTCATTCAAGCAACAAAATCCCAATATTTAAATGGCAGAAATATTTTTATGCAAAATGCGTTAAGAAAAATTACTCAAAAATGCCAACAATGTCTTACACATAATGGTAATCAGAAAAATTAGTTATTTTTTATAATTTGTTTTTTTTTGTATTTTTCGTAGACTTTGTTTCAAATAAACCTGTAAATTAACGTAAAACCATTTTAATATGCTAAGTATTAAAACAGTTAAACTAAAAATTGTTTATCTAGCAATTTTTAATTTATATTTATGTTGAAAATATCCAGGTTCGGACTATTTTTTTTTAAATATTAAATTTTTTTTTACCTTAAAACAAAAAATTTTAAAATTTTTATTATTTTATGATAATACTAGCATGAAACCAATCAAAATAGTAATAAAAAAATCCAGGTCCGTATTTAATTTTTTTATGATAAATACCATATCTCAAAAACTAAACAATATTTTAAAAAGTTGACAACGTCATTATTTTCTTGTAAAAAAGTTACAGTACAGAATAAAAATATCTCGCAAAATAAGCGAGATACAAGGGATTATTAAAAATACAATTTTTTCAAAAACTCCCTGTATTAGCGAAACTACGGGGTATAGCAAAAATCTGATTACGCCATTTTTAAGGGCTCAAAAAAAGAGCACGGTAAGGTGCAATCAGAAAATCAATATCTTTAATAATAACCGAGTTTCCCATTTAATCCCATCGAAAATGGGACACGCTGTACATTGAGGAAGGAAACAGGCTTAAGTATACTTTAAATGAAAAAGATTATTTTTAATTTATGTTTGCTTCAGCAGTAGTCACTACTGGAGCCAACATTAACCCCCTCAGTTGATCTTCATTGCAGAAAATTTGAAAACTATGAAGGGTTTTTCAAAAATATGAAGTTTTATGAAGCCTGAAAAAAATACTCTGCCAATATTTGGGCCCCTAAGCTCACACTAGGTACTTTAGTTATAGTTTACGTGTGAGCTAATATAACTAAAAACTGAAATATATTTTATTCAACTCCAGACTAAATTACCTTTTGTTTGATACCACACAAGTCATGTTTTGACTTAAACTCAAATTTTCGAAATCTACCCCCACCCTTAAAAAAACAAAAACTAAAATGTATTTTGTTAAATTCCGGACTCAATTACCTTTCGTTTGATATCACACACGCCATATTTTCACTTAAACTCTAAGTTTTGAAATCTACCCCCACCCTTAAAAAAAAGAAAAACTAAAATGTATTTTGTTAAATTCCGGTTTAAATTTAAGTAAGAGCCCTGTTAATTACACTAACTTACTGGCGTTTGCATGGACGCACCCAGGGGGGGGGGGCTCGGGCCCCCCCCCCAAGCCTTAAATTTTTTTACATATTTTCGACATATTTCAGAAAAAAAACACAAAAAATAGCTTAAAATTCGACATTGTGAGGCTTCGGGCCCCCCCTAAGAGGCCTCGGGCCCCCCCAAGACATATTCCCGTGTGCGCCACTGGCGTTTGCAACCAATTTTTAATACACTGTGACATTTGTTTGTACACTTTATTTGTAACACTCATTGTAATTTAGTTTATGTTTATTTTAAAAAATTTGGTTTAATTTATAATGAATACTGTTACCTGTCCGTAAACGGGTTGTAATTGTAAGCACAAAAATATGTGCCTTAGCACTACTATTTTAATGTTAAAATTTTAAATTTAAAGAATATATTAGGTATATATTACAAAATTTTCAAATATAATTTTTTTTAGAGAAAATTTAGTTTTTTTTTATAATTTAAGAAATTCCAGCATTTTAAAGTTTTTTAAAAACACTCAGTAAACTTGTTTTCGCTGGCCAATGCTGGTTGTTATATTTTTCAAAATATTATCGAAAAAATTAAGAGATGAGTAAAACACGACCAAATAACAGGTATTTATTTTGCAATTTTATTGAATACCCGGCATTTTATAATTTTTTCTGATAGGATTGTTTGTTGTCTTTTGATTTTTTTTTCTAAAGTGAAAATTATAAGATTTTTTAAATTCAAAATTACATATTGAAATTTTACTTGGTAGAATGAAGGCTAAGGGAATATATGCTGAAATGCTCAAATATGGATCAGAGAAACTACTCGAAAATCTCACATATTATATTATTAATCAATGCATACACGGACATATAGTACCTATTGATTGGAAAATTGCATTCATATCCTCAATACATAAAAAAGGAAACAAGCTGAATTGCAACAATTACAGAGGAATTTCAGTAACCAGTACTCTAAGTAGATTGTATGGTAGGATTCTTAGAGATCTAATAGAGAATGATTTTCATGAACAAGAAAAAGAAGAGCAAAGTGGATTTCGCGCAGGCAGATCTTGTAGTGATAATGTTTTTTGTCTTAAACAAGTAATTGAGAAAAGGAGCGCCAGAAATATAGAGACTCATGTTACCTTTGTGGACCTACAAAAAGCATATGATACCGTTCCAGTAGAAAAATTATGGACAGTTTTAGAGCAAACTAATATCAATCATATATACATAAAAGCGATAAAAGAACTATACAAAAGGTCAAAATCTAAAATTAAAATTGGAAATCGACTTTCAAAAGAATTCCTGGTAACAAAAGGCTTAAGACAGGGGTGATGTATCTCTCCAACTCTTTTTAAAATATATATCGCAGTAGCTCTAAAAAACTGGAAACGTAAAGTGCACGGCATGGGAATACAAGTTAACGACCGATTTACCATATACACACTACAGTTTGCTGACGACCAAGTAATTGTGGCTAATGATAAAGAAGACATGGAGTATATGATGAGAAAGTTAACAGAAGAATACCAAAAGTGGGGATTAACAGTAAACGTGGACAAGACACAGTACTTATGTATTGGAAACGAATCCAGTGAGTTAGTACTAGAAAATGGACAAACAATATCTCCATGCAATGAGTATGTATACTTGGGTGTCACATTTGATAAGACAGGAACAGACTGTAAAGAATTGGAAAAAAGAATAGTAAAAGCAAAAAAAGTTATTGGATGTCTTAACAGTATTTTATGGAGCAGAGAGATAAAAAAGAATGTAAAATTTAACATATATGAAACAATGGTCAAAAGCACACTGTTGTATGGAATAGAGACTTGTCGCGTAACAGAAAAATTCAAAACAAAAATGGAAAGTGTCGAAATGGATGCAATAAGAAGATCAATGAGAATATCTAGAATAGATCACATAAGAAATGAGATCATAAAAGAAATAATGGGAATCGAGGAAAGCATAACGGATGACATCACTAAAATGCAACTGATATGGTACGGCCATGTACAACGGATGAACGACGAAAAATTACCAAAGCAGGTCCTAGAATGGCAACCAATAAGGCGCAGAAAAAGAGGGCGTCCTAAACTAGAATGGCCACAGTCAATCCAAAAATCAATGAGTCAAAAGAATCTGACGGAAGATGACTGTCAGGATCGAAGGAGGTAGAAAAACGTTCTAGTAGTAGAATGAAGGATAAGCAGAATTTTGAACTGGGAATATCTTCGGTATTTTTATCTTTAGGAAAAAAAATCAAAAGATAATTTTTGTTTAGAATTGAAAGACCCATCAGAAAAAATTATAACATACAGGGTATTCAATTAAAATTTGTTTTCTTTTTTAAAATAACTCGTTTTTATCCAAAAAGTTTCCTCATTCTCAAAAACCCACATATCAATTTTCGAAATTGTATGAATTTAGCTATAGTACCATCCCCCACTACCTTTGGGGGAGGGAGAGGTAAACAC
The DNA here is from genome assembly GCA_963576565.1 of Aspidapion aeneum. Lineage (NCBI taxonomy): Eukaryota > Metazoa > Arthropoda > Insecta > Coleoptera > Brentidae > Aspidapion > Aspidapion aeneum. Next base: position 2,615,841 of record OY755039.1, read on the forward strand.
TTTTTAATAACATAGTATTGTATTTGTCACCACAACTATAAATGGGTACCAAATTTTAAGATAATCTGAAGTAAAAATCGACTTTCTAGATTTGTTACATGTTAGCTCCCGCTAAATTTCGCGGTTGTTTATATATTTTTAAAACCACACAATTGTATGAAGGACAGAGCGCATTTCGCGTATTTGGACATGCGCACCAACAACCAGAGAGATCCTTGTCGACCGCCTCGAGAAAATGGCGTATTAATTTCGTTCTCCAACTATTTCAAATTTCTACACCTGAAAGTGCTCGATTTTGGTGTACTGAAGCATAGAACTAGAAACTTCAGCCCTTCAGCTACGTGGTGACATCATTAGATCCAATCAGGGGCCCCTTAGAACGTGGAGAAAGTGGCTGCAAACTGGTGAGTGCATTTGTATCTGATTACCGTTGTGTGGCACCAATATTTTACCTATGGACGTTTGATTATTTCGTAATTTCATATCAATATATTTATGTTTGTTCGCGCATCATTTAATTAAATTATATACAGTCCATTGCATTTATCGTTTTTCTTACTGCGGGCATAACAGTTACATACACGGTGTTTCACGAATATCGAAACACAGGCCTTTTTGGGTATTTAGAGTGCGAATTTGGAGAAACGCTCGAACACGTTCATTTTGTTTGCGAGGAGGACACTTTTTGGCTATCTTGAAATTTTTGTAGCACGAAGCCCCTTTGAGGGATATACTTCACCCCTATATTTTGAATAGGGAAAGTGGGTCTAGTGATACCTCACTAAAATATCTTTACAACTGTGTAAAAATTTCGAAAATCCATCGATTAGTTTTTGAGATATTTGCTATAAATAAAAATTAAATCCGAAAAATAATAAAATTCTAATTCAATTTTTATTTTATCAGTCCATGTTAAATTTAAAAGTTTGAAGACAATTATCTCAAAAACTAGACCCACTTTGCCTATTCAAAATATAGGGGTAAAGTGTACCCCTCAAAGGAGGTTGGTGCTACAAAAATTTCAAAATATCAAAAAAGTGTCCCCCTCGCAAACAAAATTGACGTGTCTGAGCGGTTCTCCAAATTCACACTGTAAATGCCCAAAAAGGGCTCTGTTTCAATGTTCGTGAAACACTGTGTATATACAATCTTACAAGTGAAGCTAATAAAAGCGTGTTATAATAGGGTTTTAACCTTAACATACTTTTTGGCAGCTCTTCTTTAACTTGTGAAGCTTTAGCCTAGAATTGATTGGGTTCAAATTTAAATAAAAATACCATACAATTTATAAAATATCAAATAGAATTTAATATAAATCAAATAATTTAATAATTAAATCTACATAAAAAAAATTGATGATAGGGAGGGGGTGACACTATGAAGAAGTAACATAATATTTAGAATGCGGAAATAATAAAATGAAAAACTTACGAATCTATCTTAAGTCTTAAGAGCCTACAATAATGTTGTTGATTGGGATGTGAATGAGTTTCACAAAGAAACCGATAAATCCCATTATGCAGAATCCAATCGCAGTAGCAATGGCAATTTTTTGAAATTCTAAAAAAAAAGAAAAGATTTTTTAGTTTTACAAATAAATACAACAAAATTTTTTTTTTAGAAGCATTTGATATTACATAAACAAGTTTCGTGGCTAATCGGGTAAAAACGAGTTTTTGTTTCTCTCATATTTTTCCGTGGGTAGCTTGAAAGCTTAACCTTCTTTTTATCCGATTAACTTGTTAGATTTCTTAGTTTTACAAATAGATAAAAAAATTTGAAAAGGCTCTCCATTTTCGGTCTAGAAGCAAATCATATTAAGTACTTTTTGGCAACAGATCATTACCCCCTAATGCGACGAGTCGTTAAATACCGAGATGAATTCCAAGACGTGCGCAAGCGTTGATTTGTCACTTCTGCCAACCAATCATCTGAGAGATATTTCAGTATGGTTTTATACAGCAAAACTTTAATAATTCCCAGTTCTTTTTGATGAAAATTCGTCGTTTTTGTGCTGTGAAAATGCCGGTGACGTGCAAGTTGTGTGACAAATTATTTAGTGCCCAATTTAATTTGAATAAACACTGTCATCGGGGTTCTACTGTATGGCTATGCTACGATAAACATTTTTTAAGATTTAGCGCATTTAAATTTGTCAATACTCCCATGGCAAAACAAAATAAACGTGAAATGCAATATAGAAGAAATACTGCATATACCTCAAAAAATATTAATTGCAGCACAGATATTGTAAATTTTTAAAATCAAAAAGAAAAGACGAATCTTAAAATGCAAAAATATACAGGGTGTTCCCTCTCAAAAAATCGACTTCATTGTCATACCCTTTACAGGGTGTTCCAAATTCGTTGTTTTTTTGTGGTGTCGGGTATTTCTAGGGGAAATAGAAAAAAACTGAGCCCCTTTTGCGACGCTTAAATTTTAAGAGAAGCCTAAAGGTGAAAACCACATTTAGATATAGCAAGCCGTTTTTAAGCTACGGAGTGTTTTTGTCTGCATTTTGCTTTTGTGTAAATAGCTTTCTTATAGATCTTTTCTTGAAGAATTGACAGATGTAAACGGTTTTTATTTATCTGTTTTGGTTTTTAAAATATTGCATAAACTTGTTATTTTTCTTACAGAATAACTCTCTTTTTATTCGATTTTTAAAATCAGCTTAAAATTTCCTTTAAAATGATGTATCACACTCAATATTTTAATTTTAATTTTGTTTTTATTGTTTTCTTTATTTTTATTTTTTAATCACCTCTTTATTATTTTTTTATTTTTATAATTTTATAATATTAAAATATTTTAAACCCATTAAGCAAACTAAAATATGTGGTAAAAATAAAAAAAATTAATTTTATGTGATATCTCAAAAACTAAACGTGACAAATGAAATTTAATTTAACAGTTTAATTCCTCTTAAAAAAGTGTCTTAGGAATGTTTTCACAGAAATAAAAAATATTAATAAATAAACAAGTTATAGACCCCTTTCCAAAATGCAGACTTTTTAGAAACACCCCGTAGTTTAAAAACGGCTTGCTATATCAAAATGCGATTTTCACCTTTAAGCTTCTTTTGAAATTTGAGTGTCGCAAAGGGGGAGCAGGTTTGTTTAGCCCCTCTATAGATACCCGAAACCTCCCAAAAACATCGAATTTGGGACACCCTGTACATGGTGACGGATAGAAAAAAATTATGTTGGCTTTTAAAGTTGTCATAATTAACCAAAAAAATCTACAATTTATTATAGCCCTTTATTTTCAATGATAAAGTTGCTGAGTGCTCAGGTTATAAAAAACCACCCGATACCTACATAAAATCATACCTAAAAATTAGAATTGACCATTATTTTATACCTTGAATTTTTTATTATTAGTTAAGCTCTTTGATCTCGCGCCAATCCCGGTATTCGCGCCAATAATTTAAATTAGACATTTTGACGTTAATTTTGGCGCATGCTCCTTTGATGGAATTCATCTCGGTATTTAACGACTCGTCTAATGCGACCCCGCTGAATCCGAAAATCACTGTTGCCAGCTCGAAATATCGGCAGGGACGGAGAAAATCCCCCCAAAAACCTGTTTTTTTTTTCAGTTTTATTCAATTTTCTCGAAAACTGACCCTTTTGTTGAAAATTGCAAAGAACAGTTTTTTGTGGAGAACAAAATTCCCCTTCCAACGATGTAGTGGTCGATACGGTTAGGAAAAGCAAGTAGCTCTTTAGTGGCGTCCGTAAATTGTGATTATGTACAAGCATGTTTATTATGAATTTTATACAATTTTTTCAAAAACTATACTTCTTGGGAAAAATGTATAGTATACTTTCTTCTAGAAAATTTAAATTTCTTTATACCGCTGTGCTCTTTATAACGTAAATATAAAAACATAAAAAAAAAGACACCACTGGAGTGTTAATTATAAAATAATTTTTACTCTGTTATACACTGTTTAAAAGTAATTTTATTATCAACGACGTAGTACTTTCTTAAACATTTTTTGATAAAGAGATTTTTAGGAAAATGTAATTAAACATGTAAAAAACATGTTTTTCTTTTTCAATTTTTTTACAAACCCCCATTTACAGACGTCGCTGGCGAGTTTGTTATAAGTCAAACCCCACCGAGTTACACATTGTTAAAAAGGAAACTTCACTATCTACAATAAAGTGTAGAAGGAACTACAGAATTTTTGACACCATCTGAACGGTATTCGACCAACAATCAAATGCACCATGGAAATTGAAGAAGATTCGGCCTTACCATTTTTGGATGTTCTTGTCAAACGATTAGACAGAAACATTCAAACCACTGTATATAGGAAACCTACTCACACGGGACAGTACCTAAATTTTAAGTCTAACCATTCTGTTGCTACAAAACAAGGAGTTAAAAGAAGTTTGTATTTAAGAGCCGTACATATTTGTAGTAATAATGAAGAATTAACCACAGAAATTAACAACATTAAAAAGGACTTACAAGTCATTGTTTAAAAGTAATTTTATTATCAACGACGTAGTACTTTCTTAAACATTTTTTGATAAAGAGATTTTCAGGAAAATTTAATTAAACATGTAAAAAACATGTTTTTCTTTTTCAATTTTTTTACCAACCCCCATTTACAGACGTCGCTGGCGAGTTTGTTATAAGTCAAACCCCACCGAGTTACACATTGTTAAAAAGGAAACTTCACTATCTACAATAAAGTGTAGAAGGAACTACAGAACGGTATTCGACCAACAATCAAATGCACCATGGAAATTGAAGAAAATTCGGCCTTACCATTTTTGGATGTTCTTGTCAAACGATTAGACAGAAACATTCAAACCACTGTATATAGGAAACCTACTCACACGGGACAGTACCTAAATTTTAAGTCTAACCATTCTGTTGCTACAAAACAAGGAGTTAAAAGAAGTTTGTATTTAAGAGCCGTACATATTTGTAGTAATAATGAAGAATTAACCACAGAAATTAACAACATTAAAAAGGACTTACAAGAATGGTTATTCACTGTTTAAAAGTAATTTTATTATCAACGACGTAGTACTTTCTTAAACATTTTTTGATAAAGAGATTTTTAGGAAAATTTAATTAAAAAACATGTTTTTCTTTTTCAATTTTTTTACCAACCCCCATTTACAGACGTCGCTGGCGAGTTTGTTATAAGTCTAATAAATCATAGGAATTTTTTTTTTTACTTTCCTAGATTATTTTAATGAACAAATGATGCTTCCTAGTTTGTTATCAGTCTTACCTCAACAACTTATAAACTATTAAAAATTTTATATTCCACAATTAAGTCTATAAAATGTGTCTTCCTTAAAAACTTAGTTTTTGATTTTTTTTTTAAATAAAATTTGAAAAAACCCCTTTCTGATATATAAATTGATTGAGAAAACCTAAGAATTACAGATTTTGGGGGCTGAAGAGTTTTTCAACTGCTAATTTTAAAAAAATTATATAGTTTTATTTAATAAGAATAGCTACTGCTTTTGGGAAAAGTAAAAATTACAATTTTTTTTGCCTAGAAATTATTGCAAAATAAATAAATAAATTTTATTTCTTTATATCAAACTAGGTACTTACCTTTCCTGTCTGGTTTAGTACATCTTTTTACCAATCTGAGGGAATCTTTTGCAAATTGGCGGCCTGGTTCAATAAATTTGCTTACTTGATCCATTTTATTCTAAAAAGTGGATAATTTCAAAAATTATTATTGTAGCTAAGTACTACCAAAATGGATTTTTGTGCAAATTAGTTTTTTTTTAATTGGTTGTATTAGAGCAGTTGATAAACTACAATGCCTATGTGTCAAGAATTTGGATTTTGAACTATTAACAATGCTCGATGGATCTCCATCAAAGAACAGTATTAATAAGGGTGCATTTAAGCTCTTATATAAGCAATCATGTTTTGTTGTCAAGGGTATCCTGTCAAAACATGGTTGCTTGCTTAACAGTGTAAATCTGCCTTAACACAGACAAACAAGCTGAAAAAATAACAAAGTGTTTCAGTAAACACCTCAAAATCTCTTTCAAAATTAGGATAAATACATCATATAAATTTGCCAAACCTCATGAACTAAGGCCGCTTGACATGGTGCATGACAATAAAATTTGCAGGCAAATGGAGTGAAATTTTGCCCAGGTGCATGTGCAGTACACATCCAGCTGATTGTTGCAGGCAATCCATTTTTATCGGTCCGGTGCCATTCTTTTGCATGCAAACTGTACTTGCATGCAAACTGGGGAATTTTTACCTAGATTCTGGGGAATCAATGCATGGCCATGCACAATGTCAAATGAAAAGAAGATTTTTTGCAGGCAACAATTTGACCGAAATTTTTTGCTTGCAAATATTTGCAGCGCATCATGCACCATGTCAAGCGGCCTTTAGAGATGTTAAAAATTGTTAGTCATTTGAAATATTTGTACATTTGATTACTGTAATTAACTGTAACAGTAAGAGTTTTGTGTTACTAGTTTTAGAATATAAGCCCCAGCCAAAATAAAGAGTTCTTTGTCAAAAGATTTGTGTTGAGACATCTTGATTACCAATAAAAAACCCACAAATTTTCACCTGTTTCTAGTCTCATCCACACTTGGCTCTATGTAAAGTTCAGTTCAGCCTTGCAAATTACATTAGACTAACACCCTAAGCCATATTAAACTAACTTAAGGAGAAATTTTCTCGATTGTTACCATTTTTTTGAAGTTTTTGACCAGTATTTTCTGTAAAAATCATATTTTATGCGTTTAGGAACCTTCCTAAGCAAAAAACATCACTTTTAACACAAAACATTCTGTTAAGTTAGTCTAATTTGCCTTAGAGGGTAAGTTAAATTATGTTAATCTAAATTAACTTACAATAAGCCAAATTAGACTAACTTTAAGAGATTTTTTTGTGAAAAAAGTGTTGTTTTTTTACTTAGAAATGTTCCTTAAGGCATAAAGTAAGATCTTTACCTAAAAAAACAAGTGAAAACTGTTAAGAATCAAAAAAATGTCTCCTTAAGTTAGTCTAATTTGGCTTAGGGCAAGTTAATTTAAAGGCCACTTGACATGGTGCATGATGTGCTGCAAATATTTGCAAGCAAAAAATTTCGGTCAAATTGTTACCTGCAAAAAATCTTCTTTTCACTTGACATTGTGCATGGCCATGCATTGATTCCCCAGAATCTAGGTACAAATTCCCCAGTTTGCATGCAAGTACAGTTTGCATGCAAAAAAATGGCACCAGACCGATAAAAATGGATTGCCTGCCAGTTGGATTTGTACTGTGCATGCACCTGGGCAAAATTTCATGCATTTGCCTGCAAATTTTATTGTCATGCACCATGTCAAGCGGCCTTAAGTTAGTCTAGTGTAATTTGAGAGGCTGAGCCCACCTTAACCAGTACTCAAGTAGGAGATACTCATATTTTCAACACATCTATCATAAAATGAGAAGTAGATTGAAGTAAAGTTTAAAACGAGATTGAAATTTGTACAATATGGTTCCATATTTGGCAGGAATCTTCACTAGTGAACCAGCAAACCAATTCCTAGGAAATATAGTTCCAGAAATAGGTTTTAGACTTTCACTAAAAACATATGCAGTGAAAGGTTTTTAGTTCTTTAGATAAAAGGCTACCTGCACAGAAAAATACATAAGCAAAGTGGTCAAGCTTGTAACACCCGTAAAACCTAAAAAGATCCCTTTTTTGCATTCGCCTAGGTTCTTAAAAATTCAAAATAAAAACAAACCCAAGTATGTTTTTGGTAAAACTAGATATTCTTTAGAAGATAATGCCAATTTTGAAAAATAAAACAATAAAAACAAACATAAACTAATGCTTTACATACCTAATTGCTTCAACTTCAACTTCAATTTATAAAATTTGGATAAAATCCAATTTTTCTCAAGCGCAACACTTGTTAAACTAGCGGTAATTTTTTGCCAAATTGAAAACGTCAAAAGATGTAAGCCACGAAAGCAGGACACGTGGGCGATGCTGCCAGGTGTGTCGTGTATATTTTCTTTCATCAAAAATATTTTATATTTTAATTAAAATGCAAGCTCACAGTTTAATAAGCTCCAGGTAAATGATAAGTATATTTCTAAAACTTTATTACAATTTAAGTAATTTTTTTTTGGAGGGTTCTTAGAAAGTCAAAAACCATTCTAAAACCAAGAAAGTTCTAGATAAATCAGAGTTTTGCGTCAAAATGACAACATGGCAATGAACAACGTGTACAATGCAGTGCAACGTCAGAGGCAAGTGAATTTGTACCAGTGCAAATCCAGTGCACTAAATTAAGGCGACCAACTAGTTTTCTTGCCTAGATTACAATAATTTCTAATAACTTTATGACCACTCTTAAATTTTAGCCTTCATCAATCAACAAAATCAATGATTATTTTTGAAGTGTAAACTTCTTTAGGCGCGTTTAGCAGTTTTTGTGGGTAGTGAATTGAACTGAGCCGTTAGGCTCGGCTATGTACCGCTCATTCGGGTGAAGTCGGCTCGAGTCGACTAACTGTGAAAGGAACATTCAGCGAGCGATATGATGATGCAGATGAAGGCCAGTATTATTAATTTCGCCTTGTTGAAGCAAGGCCAACACAAAAATAGAGGCCACGACCCTGAAAACATCAGCTGTTCTCCCGGGGCTGAATTTTATATTGGGTCTTATGGGAGGTCAGACGTTTTTTTATGTTATTTTCAAAATGGCACTACAGATTTCCGCAAAATTTCAGTGAAATATTCTCAGACACCATCCCGATATTCCACCAAAGGTTTGTAAGGAAGCAACATGATTAAAAGGTTAAAATCTTCAAGATTTAGCATTCCTTATTTTGAATTCAAATTACCCGCCATGCACCACATGCCAACTGTTATATTTGACATGTATTTGACTTTGTCATATGTGATTGTCACATTCGCTTCTGCTTTACACTTAATTTTTGTGTGAGCTAATGAAGCGGCTATGAAAAATTAGGGCTTACTATACATTTAAAAAAAATTGTTCTGCCAGAATAAAGTAAAAACAATCTCAAAAACGGCTTTATTTAACAAAAAATCAAATATCCATGAACCGTCATTCCAACTTCAAAATTTTTAAGACAATCAGCTGTGTCGTAACGTGACCATCAAAAAAAAAACAGCCCCGGATGTGACGTCAACAAAGTGGAGGATCGTGGCCCGTCCATTTTGATAGCCCTGGTTGAAGTTTACACTTCTGCCGTGTGGTCTTAAGCACACACAATTTTTTTTTCTAGAAAATTCGATACGTATGTAGCGGTTGAGGGGGGTCAAAATCCTGAAATTAATTTATCTGCTCTTGGTATTAATCCTTGGCAAAACATTGATTTCATTGTAGTGAAACTAATGCAAAGTGGCAATAACGACACTAATGTTATGGAAAATAACTTTTCGCTTTCAGTGTAAACAAAATCCAAATTAATATGAAAAAAATTGTAAGTAGGTAATTTGAAAGAAACTTTGCTGACCAGTACTAAAAATTTTCGTGTAAAAATTTCTTCATGCATACTTCTAAAGTAAAATAAAAAATTCGGCACTATCTGGAAAACAAAACGTGAATCTTTTAGATATTGGTAAAAAATGGTAAATACCATTGAGTTGTATAACAGGGTATAGAAGTCAATGGTAAATACGAAAATTATTTAATTTAACCAAATTCCTGATCAAATTTTTGAAAATTTATTTATGTGTTTTAGAAAAATTGAGCATTTTTTAAAAGTTATTTTATTCGAAATTGACCCCTTTGACCAAGGTGTTGATAAGCTGATCATATTTTTTTTTTATTTATGAGTCTTTTCCTCGATCAGTAAATCGCCCTTTCTAAGTTTTAAATCAAACCCGTGCTTGACTATAATAGTGCTTCCGGACTTTCACCAGTTTGAATTCGTTGGAGGAGCTCCCTTTCGCATCAAAACTACCAACAGTTTTTGCCTGAAACAGGTTTTATATAATTGCAAAGTTTGTTTTAATATTGCGAGATTGCAAGTTATCGCTGTAACTTTGCTACTGAGCAATATCCGCCAAAATATTTCGAAAAGATCTCTTCTTATATGATACGGTTCTTTTAACAAAGAAGGGAAATGTTCAACAAAAGTTTGTGCAAAAAAATTAAACTGTGTTTTTAAATTGTAGAATTTATTTAAACAAATCGAAAATAAATAATTATCTCACATATTAGGTAGAGTTTATTAACATTCGGACCAAGGAAAACTAAGCCAAATCTCATTTGTTTAACAGTGGGAACCAACAGTTTTACTCTGTATCGCGACTATCATTATATTAAGACACCCTGTATAACCACCGATACTTTGGAGCAATTGTACACTCATTTATGGTGAGCGCACCCCAAAATCAGCTGATTAAAAGTTGGGTTAGAATTTTTGTTTATTTTTTCAAATTTGTTTTGTTTGATTTTTTATTTTCTTTTGAATTAATAAATTTCCTTAAAGTTTTATGGCTCAATACAATCACGGCCCCGACTTTTCGGACAGCGACGACAGCTTGTTTGAAGACGACGCCGACTATGAAAATTATAAGGTAAATTTTGTTCTAGACAAGACCTTCCTAAAGTGGACTCTACAGGAACAATAATATTGTTAATATTTTTCCTCTTGTCATTATCTTTAAAATGGTATAAACAGAGACATATAAAAATACTCTGCCAATATATGGGCCCCTAAGCTCACACTAGGTACTATAGTTATAGTGTACGTGTGAGCTAATTAACTAAAAACTAAAATATATTTTATTCAATTCTAGACTAAATTACCTTTTGTTTGATACCAAACAAGCCATGTTTTGACTTAAACTGAAATTTTTGAAATCTACCTCCACCCTTAAAAAAACAAAAACTAAAATGTATTTTCTTAAACTCCAGACTCAATTACCTTTCGTTTGATATCACACACGCCATATTTTCACTTAAACTCTAATTTTTTAAATAAACCCCCACCTTTTTTTTTAAATAAATTAAAATGTATTTTGTTTAACTCCAGACTCAATTACCTTTCGTTTGATATCACACACGCCATATTTTCACATAAACTCTAATTTTTGAAATCTACCCCCACCCTTTTATTTCGTTTGTGTTTGGTGGATTTTGTTCATTTTTAAATGGGACCATCTCGACCCAAGACCCAGCCTAGGTACCAAATTTCATTAAAATCGGCCAAGCGTTTTTTGGGTTATGCGTGTTGTTCGTTACAGACAGACAGACAGACAGATACAGACAGACAGACAGACAGACAGTGCAACAAAAAAGTTTCAAAATCATCTGAAACGCAAAGATATATAAAACTTTTGAAATCGGAGCAACTTTTTTTTTTTCAAAAAATTAGGATCACCATAGCTCACACTACTATAGTATAGTATATGTGTGAGCTAATATTGACAATATTATTGATCATGTGAGGTTTGATTAAAGTAAAACACAGTAGGACATTAATGCTCAGTCTGAGAGGGTGATCAGCTGTCCACAGTAGGTGTATAAAAATTGTCTACAGAACTTCACAGGACACTACAATACACTACAGGACCAATAATTGATTTAAAAGTCCTGTAGGATGGATTTTAAATATTAATTAACACTTTCCCTATTGGGGTCCCAACTAGGTTTGTCACTAATTTTTCCTTGGTTAAAATATTATGAAAACTTATTTCCTTTGATCTTTCTTGAAACCATATCTGCATTGTAAAAAGTGACTGTGTCTGATGCTTTTTTGGAAAGTTATTTTAAACACCTTTTTTAATAATTTACATATATAACTATACTGGTTTACCTACCTATGTAGTTCTTAAGCTCTTCATTTCTTTTAGAATCTAAATACATGTTTAAGTCAAGGTTTAAGTTAAATTGGCAGCTTTTTTAATTTTCAAAAATGTATTTAAAAAATTCTATTGTTTAGAAAAGTTTAAAATTAGATGTTTTCCCGCCTCTTCTCTTTTTGGTGCCACAATTTTCCTCTCAATTTTATGTATATTTCCTGAAAAGTATATCCTTTAACTTTTTTTGTAGCAAAAACTTAAAAACCTTAGAAAAGAGCAAGAAGTTGTTACCTTGACAGAAGAACAGAAACTTCAACAGGACTTGAATCAGTTTTTTAATGCAATATCCTGTGGTAACATCACACATGTCTTAGAGTTTTTAGGTAGGTACATACAAAATAATAGGTAAGGTAAAATGTTGTGCAAAAAAAAAAGAATTTTGTATTTTGTACAAAAAATCTTTGTTTAGCTAGGTCAAAGGCAGAGTATTTTCGACCACTTTTTGGTCATCATCAGTGCCTCTGAAATAAAGGGAGCATGTTTTTCTAATCTTTGGCTGGTTCCTTAAAATTGTTATACAAACACAAAACATGTTAAAATATACTACAACCAAAGAAGATATATATATTTTTATATATATATATATATATATATATATATATATATATATATATATATATATATATATATATATTTTCTTTGCTACAACTTTTACTAATCTTATTTAACCTAATCTGTGGCTACAACTGTGAAGTGACCTTTAGGAAGTGCTTTCAACTAAATACAATTATGTGACTTTTATAATTATATATTTTCGTCACCTAGGGTTACCAGATGAAAACCTCTCTAACCGGGACCAGCCGTCAAGAAAATCTGGACAAAATCCGGACGTCAAAATTTTTTCGATGCCACACACAAAAAATCAACTTTTTTTTTTATTGGAACAATAACTAATAAATAACATAATATACCTACTATTTTATAGGTACTTTCCACTGCTTTGTATTTTATTCAACAGCGTTGAATTTTTAGGCAGAAGTACAAAATCGTAAAATTCTGAGCAGCTCATATTTCTTAAATTGTATAAAGTCATGAGTATTCCTTTTACAGAAGATAAAAGCAGCCTATTTCTTTCTTTGGTCCACTGGGTAGAAATACTTGCATTAAAATATTTTGCCCATTTTTCGTGGGTAGGCAGATTGTGGTTATCAAAAGTAAAATTGTCTGATATGTACTTTTTTAGATTACAAACTTCATCAAAAAAATTGTGTGTGCTTAAGACCACACGGCAGAAGTGTAATTCAACAAGGTGAAATTAATAATACTACTTTAAGCGGGGTCTTAACATAACGTTTTACCTTACGTCTTGCCTGTCAGTCAAAAGGGTCAAGTATGACAGTTGAAAGACTAGCGTAGACACTTGATAGTTTTAACGTACGTTTTTAGATCAGTTTTTGATACAAAACGATGGTTTTATTGGAAAACAATGCGTGATCTGGTCAGTTCTCTAGGCGGTCTTCCGTGTTAAATCATTTCAAGTAAAACGTCCGTTTTTCCGTCTACACACAATTTACTTGATGCGTTTTGACTGAACAGGCAAGATGTAAGGTAAAACGTTATGTGAAGACCCCACTTAAAGGTGAATTCACATTGCTAAATTTATCGACGATTATTGTTTAATTACATTTTTTGAAACTAGTTTATTTTGCATTATTTGATGTTTATAAAGGCGGCTGCTTTAAAATCCGGACGTTTATGAAAAATCCACCCGGACGTAGTAAAAATCCGGACATGTCCGGATTAATCCGGACGTCTGGTAACCCTATCGTCACTTGACTATTATGTGCCATATTGTTTACCTTATTGATTGATGCACAATAAACGTGCTATTTCGTCAAGACTCATCTTTTAGTCAATAACCTCTCCTGTCATCCCCCAACCCTTTTATAACAACAAATTAAAATTTACTAAAACCATAAGGTACTTTGGTTTCAAACTTATTTTTCCAAACATAAGTTCCTAACCTAGAATTTAAGAATTGTTATAAACTATTTTCCAAAAGAAATTTAAACTTTTTGTGACACTACTGAAATTTGAATAATTTTAGTACATTTTAATTTGTTGTAGTGTATTTTAACATGTTCTGTGTTTGTATAACAATTTTATGTAGACTTAAGGAAGCAGCCAAAGATCAAAAAAACATGCTCTCTTTATTTCAGAGGCGCTGATGATGGCTACAAAGTGGTCAAAAGCACTCTAATACATTTTGCATGAAATACAAAATTCTTTTGCATTTGAAAAAATGTGCATGCAACCAACATGCCAATCCACAACCGGTTTCGGCCGAAACCTGTCGTGGATTGGCATGGATCCTTTGTTCCTGATTGTCAGGACGTGTTCCAGACGGGGATCATTCATATCCTTGTGATCGACGTTGGAGAGAGTGAAAACCAAACAGTCTTAACAAGTTCCCAATGGAAACATCAAACCATCAGTATAATTCAATGCTGGTAGGGGTATGTTCCCTCGGAGTAGTTGTTTCTGTTAGTTTCACACAACTTATGCTCTACACGGAGCTATCGCCTAGATTCACCTGAGGATGGCCCAAAAGGCCGAAACCAGTCGTAGATTGGCATGGATTATTCGTATCTTTGTGATCGACGTTGGAGAGAGTGAAAACCAAACAGTTTTAAAAAAATTAGTTTTTTGTAAAAAAATGTCCCCCTGTAATTTTTTTCAAAATCATTTTTATATCTGATTATTTTTCCTAGTTTTGGTACACAACTTCACCAAATTTCATAGTTTTGTTGTGTCAACTTTGATGCTCTGTATATTAAATAAACTTTTTTCTTATTTTGACCTCCATCACTGAATCATACCATTTACACCTACATGTAGAACAAGGAGGTAGAGAATCTTCATTTATAATTAATTTTAGATAAAGGATTCGACGTCAACACAGACGTCAGAGATAAATGGACACCAATTTTATTGGCCGCCAGCTATGGCAACCCGGATCTGACAACATTGCTTTTGACCAAAGGAGCTGATCCCAATTCCGATAGAGGTATTATTTTAGGTGTTACAGAAGGGACAAAAATTAAGAAGCACAATTTATATCACAAAACAAAATTACAAATATAGATAATGGTCAATAACATCAAGACCGATTACTGATACAATATTTTCCAACTACATTCCAAAGAAAAAATTCCTCGGAAAATGCTGTTAAGAAATTGTCCCGATCTGTAACACAGGGACAATTTATGTAACATCGAAAAGTAGCGTTTTTGAACGCGACAAATTGTGTTACAGATGGGACAATTTCTTTACATTTTGGCATTTTTCGGCCCAGCCAAATTTGAACAACTTTTTTTTTCAGTTTTGTTCAAGATTACTACAAGATAATACACTTCCCAGAAAGGACAACATCATTTGCCCCAAACCTATAAATTTAAAGACGATTTATTATCAATTATTCAAAAACTCTTCAACATTGTTCGACGCGGGCCTCTGTATTCCACTACTTCTGTTCATACTAAAACTCGAAATTGCTATTCTATTCTTTGCGGAAAAATTTGTTGTTACCGCCTGGGACAGATTTATTGTGACAAGTTATTTTACTACTACTATGTCGGTTTAGAAAGTTTTTCTACGTTGTCCGACGCCTATTCTCCACCTCCTTCGATCCTGACAATCATCCTCTGTCAGATTTTTTTGACCACTTGATCTTTGGATTGACTGTTGCCATTCTAGTTTAGGACGCCCTCTTTTTCTGCGCCCTATTGGTTGCCATTCTAGGACCTGCTTTGGTAAGCTTTCGTCGTTCATCCGTTGTTCATGGCCGTACCATATCAGTTGCCTTTTAGTGATGTCATCTGTTATGCTTCCCTCGATTCCCATTCTTTCTTTTATGATCTCATTTCTTATGTGATCTGTTCTAGATATTCTCATTGATCTTGTTATTGCATCCATTTCGACACATTCCATTTTTGTTTTGTATTTTTCTGTTAGTCTATATTCCATACAACAGCATGCTTTTGACCATTGTTTCATATATGTTAAATTTGACATTATTTTTTATCTCTCTGCTCCATAAAATACTGTTAAGACATCCAATAACTTTTTTGCTTTTACTATTCTTTTTTCCAATTCTTTACCGTCTGTTCCTGTCTTATCAAATGTGACACCCAAGTATACATACTCATTGCATGGAGATATTGTTTGTCCTTTTTCTAGTACTAACTCCCTGGATTCGTTTCGAATACATAAGTATTATGTCTTGTACACGTTCACTGTTAATCCCCACTTTTGGTATTCTTCTGTTAACTTTCTCATCATATACTCCATGTCTTTTTTATCATTAGCCACAATTACTTGGTCGTCAGCAAACTGTAGTGTGTATATGGTAAATCGGTCGTTAAGTTGTATTCCCATCCCGTGCACTTTACGTTTCCAGTTTTTTAGAGCCACTGCGATATATATTTTAAAAAGAGTTGGAGAGATACAACGTCCCTGTCTTAAGCCTTTTGTTACCAGGAATTCTTTTGAAAGTCGATTTCCGATTTTAATTTTAAATTTTGACCCTTTGTATAGTTCTTTTATCGCTTTTATGTATGTATGATTAATATTAGTTTGTTCCAACACCGTCCATAATTTTTCTACTGGAACGGTATCATATGCTTTTTGGAGGTCCACAAAGGTAACATGAGTCTCTATATTTCTGGCGCTCCTTTTCTCAATTACTTGTTTAAGACAAAGAACATTATCACTACAAGATCTGCCTGCGCGAAACCCACTTTGCTCTTCTTTTTCTTGTTCATGTAAATCATTCTCTATTAGGTCTCTAAGAATCCTACCGTACAATCTACTTAGAGTACTGGTTACTGAAATTTATGTATTGAGGATATGAATGCAATATTCCAATCATCAAACATAGAATTTACAACAGCTTAGTGAAAAGTGTCATCAGTTATGGTAGTGTATGGCCTCTGAAAGAAAAAAACTCGCAAATCTCTTGAAGTTACTGAAATGGATTATTACAGACGCGATGCCGGAAAATCAAAACTGGAAAGAGTAAGAAATGAGAGAATTCGAGAAATTATGGTGTTAAACACAAAATAACGGAAGACATACAAATTAACGAACTTAGATGGTATGGACACGTACAAAGAATGGCGGAAGACAGAATCCTAAATAAAATACTAAATTGGACATTACAGGGAAGAATAAAGAGAGAAGAAGATCCAGACTGAGTTGGAAAGAACGCATAGACAGAGACATCAGAGAAAGAGGAGTAGATGAGAATCTCTGGACCAACCGAGACCAATGGAGACTGGAAATCAGAAGACGGCAGAGAACGTTATAGAGTGATTTATATACAGGGTGTTCGGCATATAAACCGTCAAAATTTTTTGGGATATTGTTGAGGTCCTTTGCTACCTTTTCAACCTTGGAACTTGGGTCCTTAGAGTCACGGCTAAAGAGACATGAATTTTTTAATTTTTTCTCTCAAATTACGCAAAATCCCACCTTTAAACCCTCGTAAGCGTTTTATTAATATCTGGAAAAGCACCATTTTTTTTATAATTCTGTAATCTCATTGTTAGCTCCCGCTAAATTTCGCGGTTGTTTGTAAATTTTAAAACCACACAATTGGATGACGGACAGAGTACATTTTTCGCGCATTGGACATGCGCACCAAGAATCAGTGAGATCCTTTTTCTACCGCCTCGAGAAAATGGCGTGTTAATTTCTTTCTCCAACTATTTCAAATTTCTACACTTGAAAGTGCTCGATTTTGGTATACTGAAGCATAGAACTAGAAACTTCAGCCCTTTAGCTACGTGGTGCCATCATTAGATCCAGACAGGGGCCCCTTGGAACGTGGAGAAATTGGCTGCAAACTGGTGAGTGCTTTGTTTCTGATTTCCGTTGTGTGGTACCAACAATTAACCTATGGACCTTAATGATTTCGTGATTTCATATCAATATACCCAACAAACAATTAAAGTTGTAACGACGAAACCCCAACTAGAAAGAATTTCTTAAAAGTAACCGCAACGTACTCCCGCTACGTCTCAGTATACCATACAGCGACGTTATAATTCCCTAAGTGGGGAACCAATTTCTGGTTATAACTACTTGGCCAAGTGTTTAAAGTCACTGTAGTAACAACTACACTACTACGTCGTAGCCAGGTATCTACGACGTCGTAGAGGCTGTTTTTTTTCCGTAATGGCATAAAAGTTGCGATGTAGTTGCAAATAATATAATCGTTTCTTTTTGGTAGAATTGTTACACAATATGGTGGACACAACAGTAAACAGACTCGCTTAGTTTTTTTGTTTGGTTATGGTTATAATATGAACTATGTTATCCAAAAGTGTGAGAATTTACGAGCAGAGGATCAAAATTCGAGTGCGACGCAAAGTTTTTTGTATAAAATGCATTATATATATTGCAAAAAACCGGTGCGCCCGTAAAATTGAGCCGTTTTCTGGTAGCTGATGGAATTTTTGTGTTGTGATTTTGGAGGTTATGTTTTCATAATCGACAGTTAACTCCAACAAATGGTGCTCAAGAAGAGCATTTTTGGTAAGCTTTAACTAATTTGTTTATAAAATAGTATGGCTCTTTAATATGAGCTCATAAAACGACAACAAAAATATTAAATTTTCTTTCTTACATAAAAACATGGCGTCCCAAACTATATTCCCTGATAGTCGAAAAGGTTACTTGAAAGTAGTTGCGGCTTTAAAGTTGATCCAAAAAGTTATTTTGTCTACATTGTTACATCAGATGTTACTATGATGACACAAACTTTTGTGGTAAAAATTAAAGTTATAATGTAGTTGTCGGATACACTTGTTTGGGACTCCAATGAAGCTTAACTTTCTAGTGGTAATTAAGTAGGATATAAAAGTCAGGGCGACTACGAAATAACGACTAAAAAGAAAGTAAAACTTTAGCAACGTCCTATTGTGGTAGAGAAGACTATCAGAATCGACTATCAAGAAACATACCTATGAAGTAGTTTAGAGGGTCGTTTTTACGAAACATCTACTATTTCCTGATACTAAATAGTAGTTAGAACTAAAAAGTAACAAATTTTGGTTGGGATCACCACATTTCTACTATAAGAAAGTAGCAAAGCCTTTAGAACATGTAGCCGCTACTATAAATGTTAGTTGGGTATTTATGTTTGTTCGCGCTTCATTTAATAAAATATATACAGTCCACTGCAGTTATCGTTTTTCTACCTGCGGGCAAACATCTCATGCTACTTCAACTAATTAATAGATTTGTTAAAATGTATGTACCAAAGGTTTTTTATTGAAGAACATTAGTGATTTTGTGAAAGGAAATCAATTTCAAAATTAAAAATTAAAAAAAGTATTGACACTTGAAAACTTCATTTTCTTTTAAAAACTTCTCTAGTTGATGACCTTTCTAACGGTATGCTACTCATTAATAAAAAAAACAATTCTGCTTTAAAATACGGATATTCCGTGAGACGGGCAATAATCGTTCGGACTTCATAAGAAAAACAATTTGATGTTTATGATCGTTTCGAACAAAATTTATAAATAAAGAACACAATACATTATTGTTAAAAGTTTAACTTTTGTTTAAGTAGGTAAACGATCATAAACAACAAATTGTTTTTCTTACCAATTCCGAACGAGTCTCACTCTTCTGACGGAATATCTGTATTTTAAAGCAGAAATGTTTTTTTTTTATCAATGTGTAGCATACCGTTTAAAAGGTAATCAACTAAAGAAGTTTTTAAAAGAAAATGAAGTTCTCAATTGTCGATACTTTTTTTGATTTTTAATTTTGAAATTGATTTTCTTTGGTCTTATTTGTATTTAAAGTTAATGTGTTATAGTCAAACCAATCTTTTAGTTTTTTTAAATCTTCCTCAGCATTGTATTTTGTTTCGCACCAAGATTTAGTTTTTACAAAAAGAAAGGTGTCATCAGCGAAACTTCCAGCAATACCCTTTAAATCCAGCTCA
The DNA here is from genome assembly GCA_963576565.1 of Aspidapion aeneum. Classification (NCBI taxonomy): domain Eukaryota; kingdom Metazoa; phylum Arthropoda; class Insecta; order Coleoptera; family Brentidae; genus Aspidapion; species Aspidapion aeneum. The sequence goes on from OY755039.1 coordinate 2,635,655, forward strand.
AAGATATCATTCATATAAACAATAAACAACAGTGGACCAAGAACCGTGCCCTGAGGAATGCCGTATTCCACATTTTTCATAGAACTAAAATGTTCTTCAATTTTAACAGATTGTTTTCTATTATTTAAGTAACTTTTTATTAGTTCAAGGCACGAACCCCGAATTCCATGTTGTTCAAGTTTCTCAATAAGTTTTTTATGACACACGGTGTCAAACGCTTTAGCCAGATCAATAAATACGCAAAGTGAAGCTTCTTTTTTGTCAAGTGCTTCATAAATATTTTTTGTTAAGTACACTATTGCGTCCTCAGTTGATCTATCTGCACGAAAACCGAACTGGTTATCCGAGAGCTGTTTATACTTATCCAAGAACTTCACAATGCTATTTTTTAGTGCCATTTCAAAAATTTTAGCAAGAGTTGAGATGAGTGTTATTGGCCTATAATCGATTATTTCTTGTTTATTGCCCCCTTTGAACAATGGTTTGATGATTCCAATCTTTAAAACCCCCGAAAAGTATTAATATTCTTAATATTCTAGATTTAAACTTCTTAGAACTAAAGTGCAATTCGGCAGGAATGCACGTGGTGTTTATTCCATGAGAGACGCAAGTCAGCAGAATGGTCTTCGTATCTTGAAAGGTTCTGAGAAATAAAGTGCTGATTCGGCTTGAATGCACGTGTTGTTTATTTCATGGGAAACACAAGTCAGCAGAATAAGCTTCTTATCTGGAAGGTTCTCGGGTTTCATAGAAGGTTCTGGTTTCTACTAAGTGTAGGCAGGATATTTTCATATAATATATATATATATATATATATATATATATATTCATTAATTTCAGAGGCAACAACTGCTTTGATGATGGCCTGCAGTTGTCCAGACTACACGTCCCCTTTTGAAAAATCTTTCCAAACTGTCAAACTTTTGGTCGAAGCTGGCGCAAGCGTAAAAGCCACTGACAGAAAACGTATGAATGCCTTGATGTACGCTGCCTTTTCTGGTAATACGGAAGCAGTCAAATATTTGCTGTCTTTGTCTGAGAAAATTGCCCTGGATAACCAAAGATGGAGTGTGAGTATTGATCATCAACCTTCATCTAATGACACAAAACATACATTTTTTCTACTTTTCCACACATCTCCCTTCTCTGTTAATACACTTTTCCCAACGGTTTGACAGTTTCTTAATCCCGTTTTTATAAAAGGAAACTGTGCGGGTATCTAACCAGTTGCGCAGGAATACCTCCACCTCTTCATTGGTCTAAAATTGCTCGCCTCCCAGTGAATCTTGGAGTGGGCCAAACATATGAAAATCGCAAGGTGACAAATCTGGACTGTGTGGAGGGTATTCCAGCACAGTCCAGTGCGTTTCATTGATTTTGGCCTGTGTTAAAGCTGCCGTATCAGGTCTAGCGTTGTCATGCAGGAGCAACACGTCTTGGATGGGGGTGTGCTCTTCTCTTTTGGCGATAATCAAGCTTTACCTGGTCTAGTAAGTTGCAGTAGTAAGCTACCTTTATTGTTATTCGCTCGTGCAAAAAATCGACCAACAAAACTCCTCTCCAGTCCCAGAAAACGGTCGCTTAAACTTTGCCTGCAGAAATGTGTTGTTGTTGTCGACACGCTCACGGCCTTCGTTAATTTTTTTGCACCAAGTTTTTACAGGTACCCACTAAAACGTCTTATTTCCGAACTGTGCTCGCAATCTGCATCGAATTTCAGCTGGTTTGACGTTTTCGCGTGTAAGAAATTTAATGATTATTCTTTGCGCAACACTGCTGCATACGTTGTTCTCGCTCATTGCGATTGCTACCATAGATAAAGGATTTGCGGCGCGGTTCAGTGAGTTTTTATTAGATAGGCAACTCCGGCTGTTTGACAGGTCGTTAGTTCTGTGGCGCCCACTGCAGAGCTTAGTGACGAACTAAAAGGCGAGGCGGGAAATTTGAATCGCCTTTTATAATAAATTTTCTTTAATTTTAAAGTTTTTTTGAAATTTTAAAACATTTTGTTCGAAAACAGTTTCTTCAAACGGAAATTGGTCCGAAAACATTTTCTTCGAACGGAAATTTGTTCGAAAACATTTTGTTCGAACGGAAATTTGTTCGAAAACAGTTTCTTCGAACGGAAATGGGTCCGAAAACATTTTCTTCGAACGGAAATTTGTTCGAAAATATTTTGTTCGAACGGAAATTTGTTCGAAAAAAATTTGTTTAAACGGAAATTTGTTCGAAAACGTTTTCTTCGAACGGAAATTAGTTCGAAAACATTTTGTTCGAACGGAAATTTGTTCGAAAACATTCTCTTCGAAAGTCATTTTGTTCGAAAACATTTTGTTCGAACGGAAATTTGTTCGAAAACAGTTTCTTCAAACGGAAATTGGTCCGAAAACATTTTCTTCGAACGGAAATTTGTTCGAAAATATTTTGTTCGAACGGAAATTTGTTCGAAAACAGTTTCTTCAAACGGAAGTTGGTCCGAAAACATTTTCTTCGAACGGAAATTTGTTCGAAAAAAATTTGTTTAAACGGAAATTTGTTCGAAAACGTTTTCTTCGAACGGAAATTCGTTCGAAAACATTTTCTTCAAACGGAAATTAGTTCGAAAACATTTTGTTCGAACGGAAATTAGTTCGAAAACATTTTCTTCGAACGGAAATTAGTTCGAAAACATTTTGTTCGAACGGAAATTTGTTCAAAAACAGTTTCTTCGAACGGAAAGTGGTCCGAAAACATTTTCTTCGAACGGAAATTTGTTCGAAAACATTTTGTTCGAACGGAAATTTGTTCAAAAACAGTTTCTTCGAACGGAAATGGGTCCAAAAACATTTTCTTCTAACGAAATTTTTTTCGAAAATATTTTGTTCGAACGGAAATTTGTTCGAAAAAAAGTTGTTCAAACGGAAATTTGTTCGAAAACGTTTTCTTCGAACGGAAATTCGTTCGAAAACATTTTCTTCGAACGGAAATTAGTTCGAAAACATTTTGTTCGAACGGAAATTTGTTCGAAAACATTCTCTTCGAAAGTCATTTTATTCGAAAACATTTTGTTCGAACGGAAATTTGTTCAAAAACAGTTTCTTCGAACGGAAAGTGGTCCGAAAACATTTTCTTCGAACGGAAATTTGTTCGAAAACATTTTGTTCGAACGGAAATTTGTTCGAAAACAGTTTCTTCGAACGGAAATTGGTCCGAAAACATTTTCTTCGAACGGAAATTTGTTCGAAAATATTTTGTTCGAACGGAAATTTGTTCGAAAAAATTTTGTTTAAACGGAAATTTATTCGAAAACGTTTTCTTCGAACGGAAATTCGTTCGAAAACATTTTGTTTATTAAAAACAGCAACTTTTGACTAAGGGGTCTATTTCTAACATATTTTTTCAAAAAAAAAAACTTTCCTGACTTCTTTTGCGGGATCCTAGCAAAACCTCTAGGATGCCGGTTCGGTTCGGTTTGGTTTCACATCCTCTAGGATCCCACGAAAAAAGCCAGGAAAGTTTTTTTTTGAAAAAATATTTTAAAAAAGACCCCTTAATCAAACAGTTGCTGTTTTTAATAAATAAAATGTTTTTGAAAGAATTTCCGTTCCAAGAAAACGTTTTCGAACAAATTTCCGTTTAAACAAATTTTTTTCGAACAAATTTCCGTTCGAACAAAATTTTTTCGAACAAATGTCCTTTCGAACAAAATGTTTTCGAACAAATTTCCGTTAGAAGAAAATGTTTTCGAACCAATTTCCGTTCGAAGAAACTGTTTTCGAACAAATTTCCGTTCGTAGAAACTCTTTTCGAACAAATTTCCGTTCGAAGACACTATTTTCAAACCAATTTCCATTCGAAGAAAATGTTTTCGAACTATTGCTTTCAAAAAAATGGTTTTCGAACAACGTGTTTTCGAACAAAGTTCCGCGACCCATTTTACCTGAAAGTTTAATGAAAATTGGTTCAGCGGTTCAGTAGCTATCGTGTTACACATGCACACACACACAGACAGATGTCTAGACGATATTGCTAAGATAAGTTAAAACACACCCAAATAATACATTTTCGGCGTTATCTAAAAAAATATTTTTGTCGAAAACAATACCTTCAACGATTATAAACACACAGGATTGCCGATTAGCTCGAATCTTTCAGCGGTAGGCGGCGCCTTGCCTACGTCACTAGTGGACCTCTGCTCAGCGCGCTTCATTTAATACACATTGCAATCGTGAGTTTTTCCCGCTTTTTTCTTGCTTATTTGCAAACAAATTTTTTATTCGTGTTAGTAAATATAATTAATAATTTCATTCATTCAAAACAAATGATTTGATAAATCAAGAGTTTGCCCTGAGAGCTGAATTATCCTACCAGACGATATGTTGGAGTTTGTTTTTTAAATAGTTGAAAGTTTTAGCATAGAAGTAGGATTTTTTCTAAAAGTTTAATCAATTTAAATCATTAGATGTATAATGTATTGTTTTTGTTGCGGATATAATAAAATACACTTATATTATGTAGTAACAAATAGTACATTATATACCCAGGGACTAAAGTGATACTTTTTATCCCGAGGCGAAATGATTGTAGCCCGACCGCAGGGAGGGCTACAATTCGCTGAGGGATAAAAAGACACTTTAGTCAAGTGGTATATATACTATTTTTTGCAATTCTGGGCATAGTTTCATTCAAATTTTTAATTAAATTTTTCGAAAAGAAAGTCATCTCCACTGCACTATTGATTGGCCTATAAAATGTGACAACCAATAAAGTACCATTCATTCTCTGACGTTAAGTCAGTTGATATTTCTTAGATAGCCTTGGATAATACTTGGTTGTCAGGGTGTTGTCAAGGTACCATAAAATAACTGTTAAAATACAAACAACGCCGTGGAGATTTCTGCGATTTGCTAGTGCGTTCCCAAAAGTAAAAAAAATGGCGAAATCGATTCAGATCCACGATCATTGATTCATTTAGTTGGCTGTAGCGGCGCTATTTTGAATATCAATATAACAAACAATAATAATGTCAAATAACGTAGGAATGTATAGATTAGGCTAGGTAGTTTATTTTGATAGTGTATAGGCCTATTTTTAGATGCTCCCAAATACAAAAATACAAAATTTGAAAAAACCATGAATTCGGGTCCAGGGACTAAAATATTTTAGTCCCCGGGAGTAAAATATTTTAGTCCCCGGGATAAAAAGTACTATTTTAGTCCGTAAAATGAGGGACTAAAATGCGTTTTTAGTCCCTGAATTGCAAAAAAGGTATTTTTTTGATATTACAGATCTAAAATTGCATTATTTATTATATTATTATGTCAAAAACCAGTCAGTTTTTGGAGAAAACAGCCAAATAAGATGTGTTTTTCAATTTGTTATGCTTTAAATCAATAGATTTTCATAAGTTTTTTTCAAATGATATGTGTTATGAGTTGTTTTTATCCCACCCAGCGCACGTTTTCACTCCTTCTCCTGTAACATGTTTCTGAAAACTTCTATAAAAAGACTAAAAAAACTTAAGAAAAAAACTGAAACTAAACTTAGAGAAACTGTCTACAAAATAAATTTCCAAAAATCAGTTTAATAAAAGAAGTACGTTTGCGGCATAATTACCAATTTTCTTCAATGTGATTAATTTAATGAGCAAGGAGTTTCCAAAAATCCAAAAAAAAATCAAAGTTTATATAAATATAATAATATAAAAGTATATATATTTATATTTCTACACTGAAAGAGGGAACACAAAGCTTTTATTTCAACAATAAATTAATATGCTTTCTTTATATTAATTCACTTAATTCACATTTTTAAAGGTTTATTTACCTCCTAAATAGTCCACACCGTCAAATTAATGAAAAAACGCAAAAAAACGGAGATAAAAACGTCATAAACACCATAAAATCCTACGAATTCTCAATACAAACAAAGCAACTGGTCCGTTGGTGACGTAAGGAGGCGTGTTCGTCTCCCTTGAGCGCGAAATAAGCAATCCTGTGTGTTTAGGATCGTTGACCTTCTCTAGCCATTACTGCGCGGGCTAGGAAGGTAAAAAGTACGGCAGATAAATTTTAATTACTTCTACTGCAGGCGCTGACATGGGCAGTAAGTTACAACCAACTCGAAATAGTCAAACTGCTACTCGAAAATGATTTCAATATCAACTTGGTTGACGTCAGGGGCAACACGCCGATCGACATTGCTCGGGAATTTAATTTTGAGGAAATTCTTAATTTGTTTCCTCAAGACAAAGAGGAAATTGTTTTGGATATAATCAATAACAGCAAGTTAGAGTTTGAAGAACATTTTGATCGTCTGGAAAAGGGACAGAAGTAAGTGGAGCGTTTTCACTCTCTTTAATTATTTTAGAATATTATTTATTTTTATTTTTTGTTTCTTACTTTTACCCTTTTTTCTGGGTTGTACTATTTGTGAATTTTACAATTAAATTATTCTCAAAATAGGGTTTTTTGGGTCTTTAGTTTATAAGATATATTAAAAAAAATTATACTTTACAAAATAGGTATTGCTGCTAGTGCCTATTTAATTAATTAATACTTACATACTAAAATTACGCGATTTGTCTTGACCCCTTGATTCCATTCCCGGAATACCTAGTTATTACTTCCTTTTTGACCGATCCTGTAGAAGCATTCCTTTTTTACCTATAAAGGAGCAAAAAAAAAGAAATCCAAATCGAGGCGTAATTTGGGTCAACCAAGACAAATCAGTATGCTATAAATGTCGACGGAGGATATACGCTTTTCTCGCCGGTGCATATTCACAAATTTTTACGTTAAATACCTACTATTTTATGCGGGCTCGCGAGCCGGGTTTGTGCCTATTACTTAGACAATTTGGATTATCTACGTACCCTTGTACACTCCAAAACCGGTAAGTCAAGACAAATTTGTTTCATTACGTTCTTTTACTTCAAGTTAGTAACTTATCCTTAGGGTGGTGATTTAGGATAGTTTGGAGGTCTCAACCAGTAGAGGAGTCAGAAAGATCTGGAATTTTTTACAGTCCGGTCTGTGACTGGTACCATTATCAACGCGGACAAGGACTTTTCAGTAAGTACTGAAATAAGTGAATACAGCTAGCTGAATACTCAGCTAATTGTGATTCAAAAGTGTGGTATTCCTTTATTTGATAAAATTACAAGTTACACAGATACAGGCTGTCAAAATAACCTCCAAAAATTTATAAAAAATGTTTTTTTTTTAAATTAATTTTTGCTTTCTAGTTCTTTTAAAAAATATCAATAATATTTTTTTTTAATTAATTTTTGCTTTCTAGTTCTTTTAAAAAATATCAATAATATTTTATTATTATGTCTCGCTAGAAACTTGTTTTTATTAACAAAAAATATAAAAAAAAACATTGCGTTTAATATGGCATTTATAAAAGTTCATACCAAAAAAATAGTTTTAAAAAAATAATAAATTTACCAACTAATTTTTTTCAAAATTTTTATTTCCGTTTATTGCTCTTGTTCTAGTACACGACTTTATCCAGTTTCATATTTTTACTGCGTTTTTTAAAAAGTTATTATCAAAAATGTTTAAAAAATTGCCAACTTTGATGTTCTGTATCTCGACAAGGAAAGAGTTTTGACCCATGCTATATGATAACTTTTATATCAGAAATGACCTCTTCTATCACCTGTTGGCCTGTGACCCCTAAGTTATGGGACACCCTGTATACACGGTGGTTCACGAACATCGAAACAGAGGCCTTTTTGGGTATTTAAAGTGCGAATTTAGTGAAACATTTTGGCTATCTTGAAATTTTTGTAGCACGAACCCCCTTCGAGGGATATAGTTTACCCCTATATTTTGAATAGCGAACGTGGGTCTAGTGATACCTTGTTTTGAGGGCCTTTTGAATGTCCTTATAACCGTGTAAAAATTTCAAAAATCAAGAGAGCTTCAAAACAAGGTCTCTTAATAGTTATTTACCTAACTAGTGCGGAAAGTGATACTTTTACGCAAAGCGTTCGTTAGTGTTCGAGCATGCCGTCAAGGGCGGAAAAGGCACTTTCCGCAAGAGTTAGGTACAACATTTTTCCTAATTGCATAAAAAGCTTGATTTTACATTTTAATATATTTGGTATTTTTTACATAAAAACAGCAAAAAACAAATTTTGTTTAAATTTTTAATTTAATCGATTTTATAAATGGGTTAATAAGTCTGATTAGGCCTAAAACTCAATTTGAAATTTAGCGTGCGTAAAAGTATTTCTTACGCACGCTAACTTATAATTAAAGTTTTATATAAATTGCAGTCACTCTATATATTGCTTTTATGTCACTTAATATACTAGATGACACTGACAAGTTTATTTGATATTTACCATCAGGCGTCAGGTTTTTAGTTTGATTTGTCTTGGCGACGCGGCGTCAAAATGGATTTTGGAATTTGTTCTGGAAATAAAGATTTTGAACTGCAAAGGTTAATATTTGTTATTTTTACTAAATAAAATTATAAATATATACTGTTATAAAACCAAATAATTTGGCTCGAATTTATACCGATTATAAAAATTTCATTTTTTATTGTTATTATAATTTCTATTTGGTCCAAATAGTATCATTTTTTACAAAAAAACAGCGTGCGTAAAAAAAATTTTCACGCACGCCAAACTAGTTTTTTACGCAAGCCGTGCGTGAACTTTTTTTTACGCACGGCATGCGGGAAGTTAAATTTTCTACATGAAGATTGGTGCGGAAAAACGCGTTTTACGCTCGCAAGTAGGAAAATATCTTTACAACCGTGTAAAAATTTCGAAAAAGCATCGATTAGTTTTTGAGATATTTGCTTTCAAATTTAACATTGAATGATAAATTAAAAATTAAATCCAAAAAATAATAAAATTCTAATTAAATTTTCATAAAAATCAGTCCATGTTAAATTTGAAAGTTTGAAGGCAATTACCTTAAAAACTAATGGATAGATTTTTGAAATTTTTACACTGTTGTAAGGACATTCAAAAGGCCTTCAAGACAAGGTATCACTAGACCCACTCTCCCTATTTAAAATATAGGGGTAAAGTATACCCCTCGAAGGGGGTTCGTGCTATAAAAATTTCAAGATAGCCAATAAATAATAAATGTTCGAGCGTTCCTCCAAATTCGCATTCTAAATACCCAAAAAGGCCTCTGTTTCGTGAAACACCGTGTATAATAAATTGTTACCAACCACTCATTATATGATTTAGGCATACCCGTTTACACCCTGTATGTAGGGGAAAGATGGACAAAATGGGATACTTAATTTTATGTGTTGTGTTCGTCATTTGGAATTTAAAAAATAAAAAGTTGTAATAAAACATTCATTTATAATAATTAAATTTCGTAGTTACAAAATATATGACACGAAAACTAATAGAAGAGTACAATAAGTGGGGACTAGAGGTTAATCTCAATAAGACAGAGTATATGTGTATCGGTGGAATGAAACAGGATCTAATCCTAAATACCGGGCAGCGAATTCAGTCGTGTGATGGGTATAAATACTTAGGTCTAAAAATTACAGCTGACGGAACACTAGATAAAGCTATAAAAGATCGAAACGTACAAGGAAGAAAAGCAATAACTTTATTAAATGGAATAATTTGGGACCAAAGTATATCAAAACATAACAAAAAACTTATATATAACACCATTGTAAAAAGTATTATTACATACGGCTCAGAAGTATGGCCAATCAAGGATAGAACAGAAAAAATGCTTTTCGCTACGGAGATGGACTATTGGAGAAAAGCAGCAGGAAAATCAAAAAGAGAGAGTTACAAATCAAAGAATAAGAGAAATTATGACAATGGGTGAACGTACTTTAGTGGATGATATAAGAACAAAACAGCTGGTGTGGTACGGACATGCACAAAGAATGAATGATGAAAGACTACCTAATCAAATACTACAATGGAAACCAACTGGCCGAAGAAAACGAGGACGGCCAATGAGAAGCTGGAGAGAAGGAATAGGCAGTGAAATAAGAATAAGAGGCCTAGATGATGAATTATGGGCAAAGGAGAAACGAGTGGAGATTGGGTATCGGAAGACATAGAACGTTGTGAAACCGATAAATATATAGTTACAAAATTTATAAAGAATTACAGTGACGTAGTCTTCGCTGTCGACTCTCCTACACGAATTTTGCGCCCATTTCTTGCAAAGACAACATAAAATAGAGGCAAAATGGAGGCAAAAAATGGAGCAAAATTGAGGCAAAATGGAGTATAGGGTACTAGGTATAACAAGGTACCCCGTTTTGCCCCCATGAAAAAAACCCGTTTTGCCCCAAACCACCAGTTAAATTCAAACAAAAATCATACACAGTAAAAAGGCTAATTTTACAGACAACGCGTTTAATACGCGTTTAATTATGAATAATACTTAAACACACTATTTTTTAAATGTAAACAAAATTTTGAAAAGTCTGTACTTGTCACGAAATGCACAAGCTATTTTTACAATAAACAGCGCACAACATCACATGTTAAGCAAAAACCAATTTAAGCTCAGCCGACCGGCACCAATCATATTGCAGAAAGTTGAACCAGGCATGGGGATAAAATATCTGATATTTCGAGGTTTTATTGTTGCGCAGTTTAGCTTTCTCCTATAAATGTAACCGAAAAAATATTTTAATAAAAAATTCGTGTATCGCGACCTTCTCAAACCTATAATAAATAAATAAAAATAGAGCTTTTGTTTTTAAGATTTGAGAAAAACTTTTTGGGCAGATTTCACTTAAAATTCTTTCAGTAGAGAAAGCAATTTGATTTACTCATTTCTTATATTATCTGTTCTAGATATTCTTATTGATCTTCTTATTGCATTCATTTCGAAACTTTCCATTATATTTTTCTATACGCAACAAGTCTCTATTCCATACAACAACCGTCTTTTCACCATTGTTTTATATATAATAAATTTTACATTATTTTTTATCTATCTGCTCCATAAAATACTCTTAAGACATCCAATAACCTTTTTTGCTTTTACTATTCTTTTTTCCAGTTCTTTACAGTCTGTTCCTGTCTTATCAAATGTGACACCCAAGTATCCATTGCACGGAGATATTGTTTGTCCATTGTCAAGTTCTAAATCACTTGATTCGTTTCCAATACACAAGTACTGTGTCTTGTCCACGTTTACTATTAACCCCCACTTATAATATTCTTCCGTTAACTTCCTAATCATATAAGCAACAATTTGATCCACCATTTATATTTTTTTAGACCACAGTTTTTTTTGGACATCTGCAAAATCCTTGTCTCCGTGAAATGTGATAACCTCATTCCGCTATTTCACGAGAAAAGCGTCACTTTGGACCAATTTCTGGCCATGTCCGATTCTGACTTAAAGGCGGTCGGTGTTCTGATGCCTTACCAACGGCACCGAATTTTGACAGGTTTGCACCGCTTGCACAAACGCCCGTTCCATCCCAAGTCAATACACATCTGTTTGGACAAGAAGACTTATAGGTAAGTACCAAGAACTGTAAAGAGACAGGACTGGTCAATTAAGTAAAAGTATCCCCCGTATTTACGCGATCATTCTGGAAAACTCTCGCTATTTGCAATGGTTACAAGACAGTTGTATAATCAAAGCTTTTAGGATCAATTTGGCTACATAAAGGTAATTTATATTGCCAAATTACCTAAAGATGTGTTATACAACCAAAAAGTGATTTATAAAAGGAATATAATAAAACTGATATTCCTTCTAGCCTTTTTAGATAGATACTTTTGGTTCTATTGATTTCTGATTTATAAAGATGGTCCTATAAAACCCTTTTACCTTAAAGGTTTTAAAAAGAATTGTTAAACTTTTGTCATTTAGTTTTTTTCATTACTTTTGGTCATAACAAAAGTATTTTATAATAGAGCTAAAATGTTACCTTGAATCCTTTTGTTTTATAGTTACTAGTAGTTTAATAGTAAATATGATTTATATAGGCGGGGCTATATAAAACCTTGTTTCCTTAAGGTTTTTAAGAGTAGTAAATATAAACTTTGACTTTTGGTCATTACTTTTAGATATTTTAAAAGGGTTTTATACGACGACTTAAAGGTAACCTTTAATTCTTTTTTAATTCAATTTATTAGTTTAATAAGGGCACTCGAAAATCCTTGTTGCGATACGGTAACAAATAAAACCAAGTGACCACTATAAAACAATAATGGCGTATATAAAATTATTTAAAAAAATATTGTAAAGAGAAATCAGAAAATATTTATCTAGTCGTTTTAGCAGTATTTTTAAAAATTTATTTTACTTTACTTATTTTAGCTCACACTACTACTATAAGTAGTGTGAGCTATGGTGATCCTAATTTTTTCGAGAAAAAAAAAGTTGCTCCGATTTCAAAAATTTTTATATATCTTTGCGTTTCAGATGATTTTGAAACTTTTTTGTTTTGCTGTCTGTCTGTCTGTCTGTCTGTCTGTATGTCTGTCTGTATGTCTGTCTGTAACGACCAACCCGCATAACTCAAAAACCGCTTGTCCGATTTTAATAAAATTTGGTACCTAAGTTGGGTCTTGGGCCGTGATGGTCCCATTTAAAAATGAACAAAATCCACCGAACGCAAGCCAAATAAAAGGGTGGGGGTAGATTCCAAAAATTAGAGTTTATGTGAAAATATGGCGTGTGTGATATCAAACGAAAGGTAATTAAGTCTGGAGTTAAAAAAAAATGAATTTTAGTTTATTTTAAAAAAAAGGGTGGGGGTAGATGTCAAAAATTAGAGTTTAAGTGAAAATATGGCGTGTGTGATATCAAACGAAAGGTAATTGAGTCTGGAGTTAAACAAAATACATTTTAGTTTTTTTCAAAAGGGTGGGGGGTAGATTAAAAAAATTTGAGTTTAAGTCAAAACATGGCTTGTGTGGTATCAAACGAAAGGTAATTGAGTCTGGAGTTGTATAAAATATATTTCAGTTTTTGATTATATTAGCTCGCACTATAACTATAGTACCTTGTGTGAGCTTAGGTGCCCATAGATTGGCAGAGTATTTTAATGGTGAATGGTGTAAATAATGTCTTTTTTATTTTAAATATTTGTTATTTTTTACAAGCTTTTATTTAGCTTCAGATGTTCTATCTAACTATCTATCAAATCTTGTGAAGCGTTTTTGACACACTTCCCATTATCCGATTTGGATGAAATTTGGTACACACATAGTGGTCCCATGACAATACAACATTAAGAAAAAAATATCCTCCCACCCCTTCTATAGAAAAATGTGTTTTTGACAAACTTCCCGTTATCCGATTTGGATAAAATTTGGTATACACATAGTGGTCCGATGATAACACAACAATAAGAAAAAAAATATCTTCCCACCTCTACCCCCACCCCTTCTATAGAAAAATGTGTTTTTGACACACTTCCCGCTATCCGATTTGGATAAAATTTGGTATACACATAGTGGTCCGATGATAATACAACAATAAGAAAAAAATATCCACCTATCCCTACCCCCACCCCCTTTCATAGAAAAATGAGTTTTTGACACACATCCCGTTATCCGATTTGGATGAAATTTGGTATACATATAGTGGTCGATGACAAAACAACATTGAAAAAAAAATCCTACCACTCCTACCCCACCCCCATCTATAGAAAAATGCGTTTTTGACACACTTCCCATTATCCGATTTGGATGAAATTTGGTATACATATAGTGGTCCGATAACAATACAACAATAATGAAAAAATGTCCTCCCACCCCTACCCCCACCCCCTTCCATCAAAAATTCTGACACACTTCACTTCAAATGACTTTTATAAAATTTGGTATATGCATAAAGGTCCGATGGCAATACAGCCCAAACAAAAAATATATTTCTACCTCTACCCCCACCCTCTCCTTCCCCCAATAGAAAAATGAGTTTCCAAACAACTCACGATCAGCGATTTCATTATAATCTAGAATAAACTCTTCTGTTCTGTTATTGAACAAATATTTTCATTTAATAGAGTAGATAGCTGAGACTAAAAAGTAGAAAATAAATTGGTAAAATTTTTTTTAAGTCACAAGCTTTTATAAAATGCACTAAAAATTCAAAAATTATTTTCTAACATTCTAATATTATCAATAATAAAAGCGATGGCCGCAAATCAAAGCATAAGTTAATCTAAATTTGTAATCTAAACACTTAAAGAATATTCAACATAGCAGGTCATCAAAGATATGTTTGATGTGCCGCAATGTTATGCCATTGCCATACCTATGTCAGAGAAATGCTGGGGTATCTTGGGTCGGGTTGGGTGGGTTTGGTACCTCTGCATTTTTCTGGTACATTGATTGTTGCAAATAGTGATATTTAATTGATACGGATATTTTATCGTGCTAACATCGTCAAAATTTCCATCAGTCGGCCATCGCTTTTATTATTATGATAATATTAGAATGTTAGAAAATTATTTTTTAATTTTTAGTGCATTTTATAAAAGCTTGTGACTTAAAAAAAAATTTACCAATTTATTTTATCAAAAAGCGATCAGAAATATTTTTTAAGGTGGCGCGCTCCTTTGTAGAGCTTTTCGGATACGATTTTATCAGTAGAATAAGTCCGGCAGGTAATTTTGATGATCAACAAAACGACAAACTCCTCATAAAATATGTGATAAAATAATTTTGGGACATTTTTGGCAATGCTATTATATAAGTAGTCATTCTGAATCTAAAACATCGCCAAAGCTTTTATAGGAAAAATTATTAACTTTACAGATTCATCAGAATCCCAAGGATACCGAATCTAGTTTTATAATAGGATAGATGACGTTTTTGAGTTGCTTTTAGAACCAGGCAAAGTAGCTTTAGGCTCTAAAAGGTTTTATACTGGTAAAACCGCTAGAGGGCGAAGCTGGAGTTTATTTATTATAGTTTTATTGTGAGTTTAATATATAGGTTGCCACCACCAGTTTATGAGGTTTAAGGGGTATATAAGGATAATGGGAACGTGCTAGCAATCAAACATTGGAACTAATGGTTTTAAGAAAAGGCACTGGCAACCTCTTAAATTCTGCTCAACGATTATAAACACACAGGATTGCTTATTTCCATTTAACTCTATGTTAGCGTCGCTTAGCGAGACGAACAGTGTCTGCTTACGTCACCAGCGGACCAGTTGCTTTGTTTGTATTGAGAGTTCGTGTGATTTTAAGGTGTTTTTGACGTTTTTACCTCCGTTTTTTTGCGTTTTTTCATTTATTTGACGGTGTGGTTGACTATTTAGGAGGTAAATCTGAGGGCACGGCAGTGCCTCGCCAAGTTCACGCGCCGTACCATCTTTTCTTGAAACATTTCAGCCGATATTTGAACTATCTAAAACTCTACTTCGAAATGAGCTACGAATCTCAAACTTTGCACAGTCGTAGATCTCCATGGAGTTAACAATCCCTTCATGTTTAGTTAGTACTGAAGTAGTTACGAAATTTCAAAAAACGTCGAAATTGTCACTCACTCACTCACTCACTCAAGTATAGATCATCAAAATTCTACTGTACTTCCAGACATGCTACCAAGCTGAAATTTGGCAGACTGATAGAAATTATGACCAAACCCTTGGAAAAAATCAAAAAACCCCAAAATTCTAATTTACTTCCCTCCCCTATACATGTAAAGTTATGTAAAAGTAACATTGCCCACTTTCAGATATGGCAGACTGATAGGAACTATAATAAAACTATAGAAAAAAATTTAAAAATCCCAAAATTATAATTTACTTTCCTCCCCCTTATAAATGTAAATATTGTCTACTTCCAGGAAAAATATATTGATTTAAAGCATAAGAAGTTGAAAAACACATCTTATTTGGCTGTTTTCTCCAAAAACTGACTGGTTTTTGATATAATAATATAATAAATACCTTTTTGTTATTACATAATATAAGTGTATTTTATATCCGCAACAAAAACAATACATTATACATTTAATGATTTAAATTGATTAAACTTTTAGACAAAATTCTACTTCTATTCTAAAACTTTCAACTATTTAAAAAATAAAATCCTTATTAATTAAAAAAATATGGTAGGAAAATTCAGCTCTCAGAGCAAACTCTTGATTTATCAAATCATTTGTTTTGAATGAATGAAATTATTAATTATATTTACTAACACGAATAAAAAATTTGTTTGCAAATAAGCAAGAAAAAGGGGGAAAAACTTACGATTGCAATGTGTATTAAATGAAGCGCGCTGAGCAGAGGTCCACTAGTGACGTAAGCAAGGCGCCGCCTACCGCTGAAAGATTCGAGCTAATAAGCAATCCTGTGTGTTTATAATCGTTGGGGTGAGATGGCATGGATTTTCGGAAATCGGTGCAAATCATCAAGCTTTATTCTACCTCGATGGTGCAAATCCAACGAGTCGTTAAATACCGAGATGAATTCCAAGACGTGCGCAAGCGTTGATCTGTCACTTTTGCCAACCAATCAACTGAGAGATATTTCAGTATGGTTCACCACGACCTGTGGTGGTGTATGGTTTTATACAGCAAAACTTTAATAATTCCCAGTTCTTTTTGATGAAAATTCGTCGTTTTTGTTCTGTGAAAATGCCGGTGACGTGCAAGTTGTGTGACAAATTATTTAGTGCCCAATTTAATTTGAATAAACACTGTCATCAGGGTTCTACTGTATGTCTATGCTACGATAAACATTTTTTTTTTAAGATTTAGCGTATTTAAATTTGTCAATACTCCCATGGCAAAACAAAATAAACGTGAAATGCATATAGAAGAAATACTGCATATACCTCAAAAAATATTAATCGCAACACATAGATATTGTATATGTTTAAAATCAAAAAGAAAAGACGAATCTTACACCCTGTACAGGGTGTCCCAAATTCGTTGTTTTTTTGTGGTGTCGGATATTTCTAGGGGAGAAAGAAAAAAACTGAGCCCCCTTTGCGACGCTCAAATTTTAAGAGAAGCCTAAAGGTGAAAACTGCATGAAGATATAGCAAGCCGTTTTTAAGCTACGGAGTGTTTTTGTCTGCATTTTGCTTTTGTGTAAATAGCTTTCTTATAGATCTTTTCTTGAAGAATTGACAGATGTCAACGGTTTTTATTTATCTCTTTTGGTTTTTAAAATATTGCATAAAGTTGTTAATTTTCTTACAGAATAACTCTAAAACTCTCTCTAAAATTTCCTTTAAAATGATGTATCACATTCAATATTTTAATTTTTAATTTTTTTTATTGTTTTCTTTATTCTTATTTTTTAATCACCTCTTTATTATTTTTTTATTTTTATAATTTTATAATATTAAAATATTTTAAACCCATTAAGCAAACTATAATATGTGGTAAAAATAAAAAAAAAACAAAAATATAAAGAAATCCCACTAATCCCATAAAGAAAAATTAATTTTATGTGATATCTCAAAAACTAAACGTGACAAATGAAATTTAATTTAACAGTTGAATTCCTCTTAAAAAAGTGTCTAAAGAATATTTTCACAGAAATAAAAATATTAATAAATAAACAAGTTATAGACCCCTTCCCAAAATGCAGACTTTTTAAAAACACCCCGTAGTTTAAAAACGGCTTGCTATATCAAAATGCGATTTTCACCTTTAAGCTTCTTTTGAAATTTGAGTGTCGCAAAGTTTGATCAGGTTTTTTAGCCCCTCTAGAAATACCCGAAACTCTCCAAAAACATCGAATTTGGGACACCCTGTACATGGTGACGGATAGAAAAAAATTATGTTGGCTTTTAAAGTTCATCATCATTATAATTAACCAAAAAAAATCTACAATTTATTATAGCCCTTTATTTTCAATGATAAAGTTGCTGAGTGCTCCGGTTATAAAAAACCACCCGGTACCTACATAAAATCATACCTAAAAATTAGAATTGACCATTATTTTATACCTTGAATTTTTTATTATACGTTAAGCTCTTCGATCTCGCGCCAATCCCGGTATTCGCGCCAATAATTTAAGTTAGACATTTTGACGTTAATTTTGGCGCATGCTCCTTTGATGGAATTCATCTCGGTATTTAACGACTCGTCAAATCCATGTCCCATCACGTGATACGGCTAAAGCCTAGTTTGCACCTATGTGTGCCCACTCGGATTCAAAAAACGCACCACGTGACGGGACATGGATTTGCACCGGTTTTAAATGCAGCGTCACCTGATGCGTTTTTTGAAACAGGGTGGGCACGCATAGGTGGAAATCGGGTATGAAGGCTTTTCGCCAAGCGCCTCCTGTCGACACTTACACTGTTGCCAGATGATATCCAGTTTCTAAATAAACACTATTTTGCTATCTTTGACGCTATGGGGTCTCAGCTGAATTGACTTTTTATTTTGGAGCTGCGCTACTGGTTTGAGGTTAGTTAGAGAAACGTTACATGAAGTTTAAAACGTTTTTGCGGCAGCCAGCCCTGCTACGACCAGCACAGCAACTGGCTCCTAGATTACGAAACTTCAAAACTCCAACTTTAACTTTGTACTCAACTCAATCAACTGAACTGATAACCCAAGATCTTAAAATTTATGCAAATTCATTCGTTTTTTAAATTTTAGTAATGTAGACGTGGCAGTGCAAACCTTATCAGCAATCAGACAAATTATCGCAATGGAAAGTGGTTTGGTATTTCTCAGAAAATGTCGGCAACAAGGCACTTTTACAAAAGAAGAGAATTGGCAACAAGGCGCTTTTGCAAAAGAAGAGAACGACACTATTAAACGAAATATAGCTAATATTGAAACGAAGCTAAAGTTCTGTAAACTGATTGCTGAAAATCTTACTGACAGATTTAAACAGGTAAACATTAGCCCGAAAACTTACCATCTGACAACACTGATATTCCATTTTTTGCCAAAACTGTATCCTAATAAAAGTAAAAAACGAAAAAGCGGGACGCGTCGAAATTTTGTGGGGTGCATTTCTAAAGTATTCTTAACAAACGTATCTTTGTAGTTTTTCGCTAATATATCTTATTAAAAAATACTCTGCCAATCTATGGGCACCTAAGCTCACACTAGGTACTATAGTTATAGTGTGAGCTAATATAATCAAAAACTGAAATATATTTTATTCAACTCCAGACTCAATTATCTTTCGTTTGATACCACACAAGCCATGTTTTGACTTAAACTCAAATTTTTTAAATCTACCCCCCACCCTTTAAAAAAAACTAAAATGTATTTTGTTTAACTCCAGACTCAATTACCTTTCGTTTGATATCACACACGCCATATTTTCACTTAAACTCTAATTTTTGACATCTACCCCCACCCTTTTTTTAAAAATAAACTAAAATTCATTTTTTTTAATTCCAGACTTAATTACCTTTCGTTTGATATCACACACGCCATATTTTCACATAAACTCTAATTTTTGGAATCTACCCCCACCCTTTTATTTGGCTTGCGTTCGGTGGATTTTGTTCATTTTTAAATGAGACCATCACGGCCCAAGACCCAACTTAGGTACCAAACTTCATTAAAATCGGACAAGCGGTTTTTGAGTTATTCGGGTTGGTCGTTACAGAAAGACATACAGACAGACAGACAGACAGCAAAACAAAAAAGTTTCAAAATCATCTGAAACGCAAAGATATATAAAAATTTTTGAAATCGGAGCAAGTTTTTTTTTTTTTGAAAAAATTAGGATCACCATAGCTCACACACTACATATAGTAGTAGTGTGAGCTAATATGAAAAAAGACACAACAAATATTTTTTAAAAATTGTTGCCATTTTAGTGGCCTAGTTGTGTAATGGAAAACTTTGGCGAAATTGTTTCATTTTTTGTATTTTTTAAAGAGACAAAAGAAAATCAAAATTCTTTTTATGAACAGAAAAAATGTTTGAGGTCTATTAAGATTTATAAAAGCATGGTCAATTTTATATTTAATGCAGGACATCAAAGCAGACAAGAGCCATCATCTGTGTGACTGTAGCGCCACCCCCATATACTGGGGGTGAGTCAATTCGCTTGAGAAAATTTAATTAAAATCAAGTTTTTTTTTTATTATATACACACTGTGTTTTTTTTATTACAATCAGTCAGTAAGACTAATTAGCAATTTTGTTTTAACTTAATTTACTAGAAAAGTCAGATTTAAACTTAGGGTTCACTCAACAGTTCTCCCCGCTTTGTTTAGTCTGTAACTCACAATTGTGTTGTGTTTATAGCATTATTTTGTTTTATGTGTAATTCACTTAGTTTACTAGCTCAAACGGCTTCACTCTTTTTAGTCTTCGAACTAGCATAGTATTGTCTAGAAGCTGAATTGCTTCCACATTCACATGCCGATGGAGTCTATCTTCATGGCTTTTTGCGTACTTTTTTATAGTCTCTGCTACAGTTTCGATTTTTAGATCTCGATGAAGGTCACTATTTCGAACGTACCAAGGTGCATTCACAATGTTTACCTTAATACTTTATTTTGAAATCTCTGTACAACTAAAATGTACTCTCTTTAGCACAACCCCATAGTTGAATATCATATGTCCATACTGGTTTCAGTATTTGTCTATAAAGCAGTAACTTATTATGAATTGTTAAATTGGACTTCCTTCCAATTAGCCAGTTCATTTTTCTATACCTTATCTCAAGTTCTTCTTTTTTTTTCTTAACATGTGCTTTCCAGCGCAATTTGGCATCAAGTGTCATACCTAGATATTTTGCCTGATTCGAATATGGTACTGGAATGTTGTTAATTGTTATTTGTATGTGATTTATATTTTTGTTTGTAAAATCAACATGAATTGATTTGGTTTCATTAAATTTTATTCGCCACTTTGTGGTCCAACTGTGAACTTGGGTGACTGCATCCTGAAGTTTTTCTATGCATTTTTCAATAGATTTTTCTACCGTCAATAAACCAGTATCATCGGCAAATGTTGCTAAGTGACAATTTTCTGGCTTTGGGATATCACAAGTGAATAATAAGTATAGATAAGGGCCTAGTACGCTACCCTGGGGCACGCCTGCTTGAATTTCTCTTAAATTTGAGTATGAGTCTTCCTGTTTTACTCTAAAATGTCTATCAGATATGTATAATTCCAAAATATCCGAATATTGTTTTGGCAGAAACCTTTTTAGTTTAAAATTAAGGCCTTCATGCCACACTTTGTCAAATGCTTGTGCTACATCTAGAAAAACTGCAGAACAAACTTTTCCCGCTTCTAGTGCTTTTTCTATTATATTAGTAATTCTGTGTACCTGATCTATCGTGGAATGCTTGTCTCGAAAACCAAATTGATGAGATGGAATAATTTCTTGTCTTTCTATGATGGGTTTTATTCTTTTAAGCAATAATTTTTCATAGAGCTTGGATATAATTGGCAGCAAAGATATTGGCCTGTAAGATGACACGTCATGGAGTGGTTTTCCCGGTTTTGGAATCATGATAACTTCTGCAACTTTCCACAGTTTAGGTACATACCTAAGCCTAAAAGACGCATTAATTAGGTTGCATAGTTTTACGATAGCTTTTCTGGGGAGTTGTTTTATGACTACCCCGTTAATAAGATCATACCCTGGGGCTTTTTTCGAATTAATATTTTTGATTTCTGTTAATATTTCTTTTGGTGATGTAAGCTTAATATGGTCCTCGATTTGATGGGGTTCATTTAAATGAAAGTGTTCATCTGGTGCTTCGTGGGGCTGAAATGTTTTTTCTAAATGACTTGCAAAAATATCTACTTTTTCTTCGTTACTCCTTGCCCACTGGTTGTTAGATTTTCGTATGGGTGGATAAAATCAAGTGATTCGGATTTTTAGAATACTTTTAGAGTTATTTTGAACAAATAAACTGTTACGATATCAGCTGCGTTTGACATATTTAGCACCAAAGATAATTTTAGAAACGCGTCGGGATTTTTTACCATAGATTTAGAATATTAAATAAATTTAAACTATGTTTTGTTTTTTCAGTGGGACAAAATTGTGGAACCTGCAGACCTTATAACAAAAAAATCGAGAAAAAAACAGTTGCCCTGGAAAAAAATCATACTATCATTAGGTGTTTTATCGATGGCTGTGTTAATAGGCTTAAAAAATACCTAATCTGGAATTTAAACTTCCAATCTATTTATTTGATTTTGTGCCCAGGTCTGGGCTCCATATGTGAGTGCAGGAAGAATACACTTTCGTTTTGAGATACTGAGGATATTTTTTATTTTGAAATATTACAGAAAGTTTATTATTTTTACGCTGATTTTTAAATTTGAATAAAAAGTGAAGTGGAGTCCGTTTTTTTCTCTAGAAGTAGATACCTGAACCCCCACAAGTGTCGTAAATGGGTCATCCTGTACAGCGTGTCCCATTTTGGATGGGATTAAATGGGAAACTCAGTTATTATTAAAGATATCGATTTTCTGATTGCATCTTGCCGCCCTCTCTTTTTGTGCTCTTAAAAATGCTGTAATCAGATTTTTGCTATACTTTGTAGTTTCACTAATACAGGGAGTTTTTAAAAAAATTGCATTTTCAATAATCCCTTATATCTTGCTTATTTTGCAAGATATTTTTATTCTGTAAAAACCTTTTAATGGCTCCTTTTATGGAAGCAAATAATGACGTTGTCAATTTTTAAAAAATATTGTTTAGTTTTTGAGATATGGAGCTGGATTTTTTTATTACTATTTTGATTGGTTTGGTCTATTATGTTTACAAAATAATAAAAATTTAATATTTTTTTGTTTTGAGGATAAAAAAAATATTTAATATTTTAAAAAAATTTCAGTCCGAACCTGGAAATTTCCAACGTAAATATAAATTAAATATTGCTACTTAAACGATTTTTAGTTTAACTGTTTTGATACTAAGCAAATTAAAATGGTTTTACGTTAATTTAAAGATTTATTTGACACGACAAATCCAAAAAAAAAAGAATTACAAAAAATAATAACTATAATTTTTCTTTAACGATATAAATTTTCAAACTGATTGCCATTATGTATAAGACATTGGCGGAAGGTTTTCAAAGTAATAATGACTATCGGAAATACTCTACTGTCGGTGTCTGGAAAGAGAAACGATCGCCTTTCTTTATTTGACAATAAGAGTAATATTTTAAAAAATAATATTTGCCAGATGAGACAAATAGATACTGAATCCATTAAAATCCATCCATTCTACAAATGGATATAGGTTGTTTTATTTTCCTAAAAATAAAATTCTGCATCAATCTGTAAAAGTTGGAAATAACACCCAACTAACATTTATAGTAGCGGCTACATGTTCTAAAGGCTTTGCTACTTTCTTATAGTAGAAATGTGGTGATCCCAACCAAAATTTGTTACTTTTTAGTTCTAACTACTATTTAGTATCAGGAAATAGTAGATGTTTCGTAAAAACGACCCTCTAAACTACTTCATAGGATTGTTTCTTGATAGTCGATTCTGATAGTCTTCTCTACCACAATAGGACGTTGCTAAAGTTTTACTTTCTTTTTAGTCGTTATTTCGTAGTCGCCCTGACTTTTATATCCTACTTAATTACCACTAGAAAGTTAAGCTTCATTGGAGTCCCAAACAAGTGTATCCGACACCTACATTATAACTTTAATTTTTACCACAAAAGTTTGTGTCATCATAGTAACATCTGATGTAACAATGTAGACAAAATAACTTTTTGGATCAACTTTAAAGCCGCAACTACTTTCAAGTAACCTTTTCGACTATCAGGGAATATAGTTTGGGACGCCATGTTTTTATGTAAGAAAGAAAATTTAATATTTTTGTTGTCGTTTTATGAGCTCATATTAAAGAGCCATACTATTTTACAAACAAATTAGTTGAAGCTTACCAAAAATGCTCTTCTTAAGCACCATTTGTTGGAGTTAACTGTCGATTATGAAAACATAACCTCCAAAATCACAACACAAAAATTCCATCAGCTACCAGAAAACGGCTCAATTTTACGGGCGCACCGGTTTTTTGCAATATATATAATGCATGTTATACAAAAAACTTTGCGTCGCACTCGAATTTTGATCCTCTGCTCGTAAATTCTCACAGTTTTGGATAACATAGTTCATATTATAACCATAACCAAACAAAAAAACTAAGCGAGTCTGTTTACTGTTGTGTCCACCATATTGTGTAACAATTCTACCAAAAAGAAACGATTATATTATTTGCAACTACATCGCAACTTTTATGCCATTACGGAAAAAAACCAGCCTCTACGACGTAGTAGATACCTGGCTACGACGTAGTAGTGTAGTTGTTACTACAGTGACTTTAAACACTTGGCCAAGTAGTTATAACCAGAAATTGGTTCCCCACTTAGGGAATTATAACGTCGCTGTATGGTATACTGAGACGTAGCGGGAGTACGTTGCGGTTACTTTTAAGAAATTCTTTCTAGTTGGGGTTTCGTCGTTACAACTTTAATTGTTTGTTGGGCACAAATATCTGCGTATCTAGGTACTATAGTTATAGTGTACGTGTGAGCTAATATAACTAAAAACTGAAATATATTTTATTTAACTCCAGACTAAATTACCTTTTGTTTGATACCACACAAGCCATGTTTTGACTTAAACTCAAATTTTTGAAATCTACCCCCACCCTTAAAAAAAACAGAAAACTAAAATGTATTTTGTTAAACTCCGGACTCAATTACCTTTCGTTTGATATCACACACGCCATATTTTCACTTAAACTCTAATTTTTAAAATATACCCCCACCCTTTTTTTAAATAAATTAAAATGTATTTTATTTAACTGCAGACTCAATTACCTTTCGTTTGATATCACACACGCCATATTTTCACATAAACTCTAATTTTTGAAATCTACCCCCACCCTTTTATTTGGTTTCTGTTCGGTGGATTTTGTTCATTTTTAAATGGGACCATCTCGACGCAAGACCCAGCCTAGGTACCAAATTTCATTAAAATCGGCCAAGCGGTTTTTGAGTTATGCGCGTTGGTCGTTACAGACAGACAGACGGCGCAACAAAAAAGTTTCAAAATGATCTGAAACGCAAAGATATATAAAAATTTTTGAATTCGGAGCAACTTTTTTTTTCTCGAAAAAATTAGGATCACCATAGCTCACACTACTATACTATAGTATATGTGTGAGCTAATATGTGAGTGAAATTTCTTACCTTTTAGCTCCCACATATACTATACTATAGTAGTGTGAGCTATGGTGATCCTAATTTTTTCGAGAAAAAAAAAGTTGCTCCGATTTCAAAATTTTTTATATATCTTTGTGTTTCAGATGATTTTGAAACTTTTTTGTTGCGCCGTCTGTCTGTCTGTCTGTCTGTCTGTCTGTCTGTCTGTATGTCTGTCTGTCTGTCTGTGTGTCTGTATGTCTGTCTGTAACGACCAACGCGCATAACTCAAAAACCGCTTGCCCGATTTTAATGAAATTTGGTACCCAGGCTGGGTTTTGGGTCGAGATGGTCCCATTTAAAAATGAACAAAATCCACCGAACACAAGCCAAATAAAAGGGTGGGGGTAGATTTCAAAAATTAGAGTTTATGAAAAAATATGGCGTGTGTGATATCAAACGAAAGGTAATTGAGTCTGGAGTTAAACAAAATACATTTCATTTTATTTAAAAAAAAGGGGGGGGTAAATTTCAAAAATTAGTGTTTAAGTGGAAATATGGCGTGTGTGATATCAAACGAAAGGTAATTGAGTCTGGAGTTAAACAAAATACATTTTAGTTTATTTAAAAAAAGGGGGGGGGGTAAATTTCAAAAATTAGTGTTTAAGTGGAAATATGGCGTGTGTGATATCAAACGAAAGGTAATTGAGTCTGGAGTTAAACAAAATACATTTTAGTTTTTAAAAAAAGGGTGGGAGTAGATTTGAAAAATTAGAGTATAAGTCAAAACATGGCTTGTGTGGTATCAAACGAAAGGTAATTGAGTCTGGAGTTCAATAAAACATACTTCAGTTTTTAGTTATATTAGCTTTCACGTAGATACACTATAACTATAGTACCCAGTGTGAGCTTAGGTGCTCATAGATTGGCAGAGTATTTTATCTTGGCTCCACCTCTAATTAGGAGAAGCGGCTAATTCCCACTATGTGTATCGTTTGCATATTGGTTCTAATATTTTGAAGTTAGATGGCGCTGTACTTTCTTTCAATGTAAATTGTGAACGCAAGTGTTCACTAAACACATTTATTTATTGCTAAAATTCAAATTCAAGTTTTTGACGTATGTCACGTCAACACTGGGCATAGAATCAAAAATAGGTAAAGCTTTTCACAACAATTTCAATTTGAACCCCTATTCCTGAGAAATCTATGACCCACACTTTGTTTGAACACACATCCTTAAAATTAAGATCCAACAAATTGTTTCCTTTTTCTTTTTCTCACACTGCACTTATGTATTAAAAAAACAAATTTCTAAACACTGATTTTGACCTTCCAAAAGAAAGGATTAATATTTATAGAATTTTAGTTGCAAAAGTGATGTAGTCGCGATTTTGACTATCTTGTTCACAATGGAGTTCTCAAAAAAAATTGAGTTTTCCCCCTTATCTTGGATTTAGTGTCTACGAAAAGGGTTTTTCTAAAATTATTAGGTTCCTGTACATTTTAGAAAAAAAAGTTTTAAACAGACGTTGAAGACAGTACAATTTCCTACAAAAGCGCTTTTAGAAGTTTTTTCGTCAGACGAATGGTTTTTGAGTTATAAGGCTAAACATTTCGTCGCCATTTTGGATTTTGACCATTTTTTTTTTAGTGGCCTTTAAATTAGAAACGGCTTATTTTTGAGAAAATATGTAATAACCTTTGAGTAGTATAAGGCCCTGAAAGGGCCTTTGAGTATAGAAGTAGCAGTTAATGTTGATAACAAACCATTCATCTGATAAAAAACTTATTAAAAGACTTTTGTCGGAAATTTCATTGTCTTCAACTTTTCTTGAAATTTTTTTTTTCTAAAATTTACAGAAACCAAATAGTTAAAAAAAACACTTTTTGTGCACATTAAATCCAAGATACTCACATTTTTTCTAGAATTCAAAATCGCGACTATAGTATAAATCATACGCATTTGTAATGACGTCGCCAGGTGAGAAAAAAACGTATGGCGTAGATTCTTTTTCATATTTACTATCGTTGTTGGGCTCAATTTTGTTGCATCTACGGCTCGCTGTATCACATTCTCAAATTGAAGTGCGATTCCATTTCGGACTTGTTCCATTTTCAGTTGAAAAAAGCCAATATATTTAAAAGTATCAGCTGCGATTGTTCACTGTACTTATTATATTTGTTTCTCGGCATTTTACAACTTTTTAAAATAATTTCCGACAAGTTGACAAACTCATGTTTTTGATTGACAGTGACGGATATTTCACAAAACCAATTACTTACCTATTTAAAAAATGAATTAATCATAGACACTACTTTTTTTTTAAGTTTATTGTCACCGCTGTTTATAATATACTAAACAAAGATAAACAAAAATGACGTCATTACAAATGCGTATAATTTGGACTATACACCACTATGAACCTTTTGCAAGCTGGGGGTCTTTATTTCGCTATAATGACTGGCCTATTGGGTTTTAGACGGTTTGTATTGGTGTATTTAATATTTTCCGTAAGTTTTGTTTAAAAAAAAAACGATTTAAACAGACTTCTAGGACACACTACAGTTGTCTATATTTAATTATAATTACAAAAAATTCACAATAAATTTGTAATTCTTAAACGAATAAAATAAGTCACTCTAAAACGACTGCGTCTCTACAAAAGTCAGTAATTGCCCACTACTGAAATACATAATATATACATAGCTTTTAAAATATGTATTTTTATAAAATAAACCATTCTTTGTAGAATTTAACTTTCAAATTCAACTTGTCACTTAAATTACTTTAGACACAACAGAAAATTGAAAACCTTCCTGACAGTACGGCCACTGATCGTATAACATCTAACATCACTTGGCATGGTTTCAGAAGTTTTTCCGTGTCATAAATTCTATAAATTTTAAATTTATATTACATTAATTGGCCAATCAGTTATCAAGTCAATAAAAATAGAAAGGTTAACATTTTTTGTCTGCTTTTGTAAATATACAGGGGGAGACTTTCAATGAAACGCTGACTCTAGCAGGTTAATTTTTGGTCTTTGGGAACGAAACCAAACTGAGTTTTTTCATAAAAGTTTGTCGAAATGCAAAACATTTTTGGTAGGACTCCTGGAAAGGGGTCTAATCATATACAAATACAGAGGATAAATCTCACTTGTGGTATATCACCCAAAAGCTTATTAAAAAACAAAAACAACGCAGTAATTTTTTTTGTCATACGACAATAAAAATGTAAAAACAACATATTTAAAAAAAAATCACTTTTGGTACTACATTTATAAGCTTACATAAAAAAAACAACGGTATACATTTTTTTCACATAAGTCAATTACAATGTAAAACAAATAATTTGTTAAATTTTTTCACACTTGATTTTTTGAAAAAGAAACATTTTTTGATATTTTTATTAACGTATGTCAAAAAATTATTTCGTTGTTTATATTTTTTCATAAGGTTTATATTTTTTCATAAGCTTTTAAGTCAATTCAAGACTCTAATGTAAACAAAATATATCAAAATCGCGATTGCACCACCTTTTGCAAGCTGGGGGTCTTTTTTTCGCTTTAATGACTGCCCTATTCGGTTTTAGGCTGTTACTAATGGTGTATTTAATATTTTCCGTAAGGTTTGATTTTAAAAAAATCGATTAAAACAGATTTCTAGGACACACTACAGTTGTCTATATTTAATTATAATTACAAAAAATTCATAATAAATTTGTAATTCTTAAACGAATAAAATAAGTCACTCTAAAACGACTGCGTCTCTACAAAAGTCAGTAATTGCCCACTACTGAAATACATAATATAAACATAGCTTTTAAAATATGTATTTTTATAAAATAAACCATTCTTTGTAGAATTTAACTTTCAAATTCAACTTGTCACTTAAATTACTTTAGACACAACATAAAATTGAAAACCTTCCTGACAGTACGGCCACTGATCGTATAACATCTAACATCACTTGGCTTGGTTTCAGAAGTTTTTCCGTGACATAAATTCTATAAATTTTAAATTTATATTACATTAATTGGCCAATCAGTTATCAAGTTAATAAAAATAAAAAGGTTAACATTTTTCGTCTGCTTTTGCTAGTATACAGGGGGAGACTTTCAATGAAACGCTGACTCTAGCAGGTTAATTTTTGGTCTTTGGGAACGAAACCAAACTGAGTTTTTCCATAAAAGTTTTTCGGAACGCAAAACATTTTTGGTAGGTCCCCAGAAAAGAGGTCTAATCACATACAAATATAGAGGATATGATCTCACTTGTGGTATATCATCCAAAAGCTTATCAAAAAACAAAAACAACGCTGTAAAATGTTTTGACATACGACAATAAAAATGTAAAAAAAAACATATTTAAAAAAAATTTCTACATTTGTTACTGCATTTATAAGCTTACATCAAAAAACAACGGTAAACATTTTTTTACATAAGTCAATTAAAATTAAATTTTTTAACACTTGATTTTTTGGAAAAGAAACATTTTTTTATATTTTTATTGATGTATGTCAAAAAATTATTTCGTTGTTTATATTTTTTCATAAGCTTTTAAGTCAATTCAAGACTCTAATGTAAACAACATATATCAAAATCGCGATTACACCACCTTTTGCAAGCTGGGGGTCTTTTTTCGCTTTAATAACTGCCCTATTCGGTTTTAGGCTGTTACTAATGGTGTATTTAATATTTTCCGTGAGGTTTGATTTTAAAAAAATCGATTAAAACAGACTTCTAGGACACACTACAGTTGTCTATATTTAATTATAATTACAAAAAATTCACAATAAATTTGTAATTCTTAAACGAATAAAATAAGTCACTCTAAAACGACTGCGTCTCTACAAAAATCAGTAATTACCCACTATTGAAATACATAATATATACATAGCTTTTAAAATATGTATTTTTATAAAATAAACCATTCTTTGTAGAATTTAACTTTCAAATTCAACTTGTCACTTAAATTACTTTAGACACAACATAAAATTGAAAACCTTCCTGACAGTACGGCCACTGATCGTATAACATCTAACATCACTTGGCTTGGTTTCAGAAGTTTT
This sequence comes from Aspidapion aeneum, assembly GCA_963576565.1. Classification (NCBI taxonomy): domain Eukaryota; kingdom Metazoa; phylum Arthropoda; class Insecta; order Coleoptera; family Brentidae; genus Aspidapion; species Aspidapion aeneum. The sequence continues at coordinate 2,665,776 of OY755039.1, forward strand.
TCCGTGTCATAAATTCTATAAATTTTAAATTTATATTAGATTAATTGGCCAATCAGTTATCAAGTCAATAAAAATAAAAAGGTTAACATTTTTTGTCTGCTTTTGCTAGTATACAGGGGGAGACTTTCAATGAAACGCTGACTCTAGCAGGTTAATTTTTGGTCTTTGGGAACGAAACCAAACTGAGTTTTTTCATAAAACTTTTTCGGAACGCAAAACATTTTTGGTAGGTCCCCAGAAAAGAGGTCTAATCACATACAAATATAGAGGATATGATCTCACTTGTGGTATATCATCCAAAAGCTTATCAAAAAACAAAGAACGCTGTAAATTTTTTTGACATGCGAAAATAAAAATGTAAAAACAACATATTTTTAAAAAAATTTACATTTGGTACTACATTTATAAGCTTACATAAAAAAAAACAACGGTATACATTGAAGTCAATTAAAATGTAAAAAAATAATTTGTTAAATTTTTGCACACTTGATTTTTTGGAAAAGAAACATTTTTTAATATTTTTATTGGCCTATGTCAAAAAATTATTTCGTTGTTTATATTTTTTCATAAGCTTTCAAGTGAAAAATTTAAAAATGTGAAAAAAAAAATTATAAACTTTCAAATGAGGTACTACTAGAGGGGATGACTACTATTTAATAGTAGTCATCCCCTCTGAAAAAAAGTTATGAGTAAATGAATTGTCATGTTGACAAAAATAGATAAACCAATTTTCGACTTCATGAAATTTAAACTTCTTTTTTAAAGAATATGAGTCCAACATGTCCAATGTTTTTACATAGTTAAATGTCGTGGGCCCCCTGTACCCCCACCATTTTGGTATTCCCGGGTGCGATGTTTTATTTGAATACTTGTCCTCTGAACTATACGCTTTTTTGCAGTTAAAGTATTATGTGTATACGATCAAGTTCGTATGGAATTTACAATTACAGTTTAATCATCTTGTATAATCATGTTCTTGATTCAAGTTTTTCATATCTCAAAAGCTGTTACTCTGATGTGCTTAAAATTTATGAACTTTTATAGAGCTTTCAAAAAAAACTCCAAATATCTCCTCATAGTTTTGATCTTTTCTTGGTGGTACAGCGTGTCCCATTTTCGATGGGATTAAATGGGAAACTCGGTTATTATTAAAGATATAGATTTTCTGATTGCACCTTACCGTGCTCTTTTTTGGAGCCCTTAAAAATGGTGTAATCAGATTTTTGCTATACCCCGTAGTATCGCTAATACAGGGAGTTATTAAAAAAATTGTATTTTAATTAATCCCTTCTATCTCGCTTATTTTGCGGGATATTTTTATTCTGTAAAAGCTTTTCATGGCAACTTTTTTAGAAGAAAATAATGACGTTGTCAATTTTTTAAAATATTGTTTAGTTTTTGAGATATCGTATTCATCATAAAAAAATTAAATACGGACTTGGATTTTTTTTATTACTATTTTGATTGGTTTCATGCTAGTATTATCATAAAATAATAAAAATTTAAAAATTTTTTGTTTCAAGGTAAAAAATATATTTAATATTTCAAAAAAAAAATAGTCCGAACACGAATATTCCCAACATAAATATAAATTAAAAAATGCTAGTTAAACAATTTTTAGTTTAACTGTTTTGATACTTAGCATAATAAAATGGTTTTACGTTAATTTACAGATTTATTTGAAAGTCTACGAAAAATACAAAAAAAAAACAAATTACAAGAAATAACTAATTTTTCTGATTACCATTATGTGTAAGACATAGTTGGCATTTTTGAGTAATTTTTCTTAACATATTTTGCATAAAAATATTTCTGCCATTGAAATATTGGGATTTTGTTGCTTGAATGAAGCAGTCAAACATATCACATTTTTCAAAATCTGGATATGGTCGATTTGTAGCCAGTTTAAAATAATTGTAAGCCATTCACAAAAATGACAAGTAAAATGACAATGTCAATTCCACGCTTTTGTTTTGTAAATTTCACGACCTGCTGTGCTACCATCAAATAATTAGTATAATATTATTTTTGTAACTTTTTAACGTTTTTTACTTTATTTATAAATCTTTTAATTATCATTTCAAAACAGATAAATTAAAAATCGTTCAACTAGTGTGTCTTGCAATTTTTAATTTATAATTACGTTGGAAATTTCCAGGTTCGGACTATAATTTTTTTTTCAAATATTAAATAGTTTTTTTTAACCTTAAATCAAAAAAATATTAAAGTTTCATCATTTTAAGGTAATAATAGCATGGAACTAATCAAAGTAGTAATAAAAAAAATCCAGGCCCGTATTTAATTTTTTTATGATAAATACCATATCTCAAAAACTAAACAATATTTTTAAAAATTGACAACATCATTATTTTGCTCTAAAAAAGTTGCCATAGAAAGGTTTTTACAGAATAAAAATATCTTGCAAAATAAGCGAGATACAAGGAATTAATTAAAATGCAATTTTTTCAAAAATTCCCTGTATTAGCGAAACCACGGGGTATAGCAAAAATCTGATTACACCATTTTTAAGGGCTCCAAAAAAGAGCACGGTAAGGTGCAATCAGAAAATCGATATCTTTAATAATAACCGAGTTTCCCATTTAATCCCATCGAAAATGGGACACGCTGTACAATAATATACTTTAAGATATATCAAATTGTTCTGCGTCTGCCTGCGACTTACTTAGTTTGAATTTTTTTTCAATTTAAAAATCTCGATATTGCCAAAGTGTACAGAAAACGGGTCATATTTAACAAATTATTATTCTTGTTGTTGCACAATTTATGTCTCAATGTTATATACTTCAAAATACTTTAAAACTACGTCACCTGTTTTCAACCCTTTAGGTATTAGCGACCCCTATTATTATAGCAACCATTATAGCTAAATGACCACTAAACATTGTTGCCAAGTTTAGTTAAAATCCATCAAGCAATACTGGAAATATGATTTTTGTTCCGCATCTCCATATCCTTACAAAAAAGTTTAACTTAACTTCACCCCTGTTCTACACCTTAGGAATCGGCGACCCCTTTCATAGTGGTACGAAATATTGCTGAAGGACCAAAGAAATTTTTTTCCAATTTTGGCTAAAATTTGTTTAGAGGGATTTAAATTATGACCCGAATTCTCATATACTCCAAAATTACGCTACCTTTTTTTAACTTTTTAGGTGCAAGCAGCCCTTTTCATTAGATTACAGCAGTGTAGCTATAAACCAATAAACATTGTTGCCAAATCCGCCAAACCATACTGGAAAATCTTTTCATTAAAATCCGCTCAGCGGTTCTGAAAATACGGTTTTTGATAATTTGTTTTGGGTCAGACCAAAAGTTTTTTTTCCAGAAAAAGAAATTTTAACCCGACAGAGGCAGCAGTTTCTTTAAAGTCGCCAGTCTGTATATTAGGATAAAACATGCCAAGCCCCCCAACCACCATAAAATTTTCTTAGTTTAACCTGTCGATAAATAAAAATGGGACTGTCCCCCTATATCCACTTAAAAATAAAAATAAAAATTTTTGCCTGTCATTGTTTAAAATGATATTTTAAAAAATTATTCAATAATAATTAAGTCCATCTACCAATTTAATAACCGTTTGAGAATAAGAAAAACGTTTTAAAAACTAAGTTGTCAGTCACCTTTTTGTATAGGGTGAGCCAAATTTGGCATTTTTGGTGGGTATAGTTCTTCCAAGAGTGACAGAGAAAGACTGACCCTTTTTGAGACTCTCAAGTTAAAAATGAAAACTTCAAAATATTTAAAGCGGTTTTCGAGCTGTATGTATCTCAAAAACTAAAAGTGAAAGATAAAATTCAGTTTGACAGCTCAAAAAGAACTTTATATTTAAAGACGTCTTATGCCGGGTCCACATCAAACCAGAAAACAAAAACATCAACAAATCAGCACCACAACAAAACTGCACGTTTTCGAAAACACGAATAAATTGTAAACTGCTGTCCACCTATAGGAAAAGAAGTAGTGAAATTAGATTACAGCAGTGTAGCTATAAACCAATAAACATTGTTGCCAAATCCGTCAAACCATACTGGAAAATTTTTTCATTAAAATCCGCTCAGCGGTTCTGAAAATACGGTTTTTGATAATTTGTTTTAGGTCGGCCCAAAAGTTTTTTTTCAGAAAACGAAATTTTAACCCGACAGAGGCAGCAGTTTCTTTAAAGTCGCCAGTCTGTATATTAGGATAAAACATGCCAAGCCCCCCAACCGCCATAAAATTTTCTTAGTTTAACCTGTCGACAAATAAAAATGGGACTTTCCCCCTATATCCACTTAAAAATAAAAATAAAATCTTTTGCCTGTCATTGTTTAAAATAATATTTTAAAAAATTATTCAATAATAATTAAGTCCATCTACCAATTTAATAACCGTTTGAGAATAAGAAAAACGTTTTAAAAACTAAGTTGTCAGTCACCTTTTTGTATAGGGTGAGCCAAATTAGGCATTTTTGGTGGGCATAGTTCTTCCAAGAGTGATACAGAAAGACTGACCCTTTTTGACACTCTCAAGTTAAAAATGAAAACTTCAAAATATTTATAAAGCGGTTTTCGAGCTGTATGTATCTCAAAAACTAAAAGTGAAAGATAAAATTCAGTTTGACAGCTCAAAAAGAACTTTATATTTAAAGACGTCTTATGCCGGGTCCACATCAAACCAGAAAACCAAAACATCAACAAAGCAGCACCACAACAAAACTGCACGTTTTCGAAAACACGAATAAATTGTCAACTGCTGTCCACATATAGGAAAAGAAGTAGTGAAATTAGATTACAGCAGTGTAGCTATAAACCAATAAACATTGTTGCCAAATCCGCCAAACCATACTGGAAATTTTTTTCATTAAAATCCGCTCAGCGGTTCTGAAAATACGGTTTTTGATAATTTGTTTTGGGTCGGACCAAAAGTTTTTTTTCCAGAAAACGAAATTTTAACCCGACAGAGGCAGCAGTTTCTTTAAAGTCGCCAGTCTGTATATTAGGATAAAACATGCCAAGCCCCCCAACCGCCATAAAATTTTCTTAGTTTAACCTGTCGACAAATAAAAATGGGACTTTCTCCCTATATCCACTTAAAAATAAAAATAAAAATTTTTGCCTGTCATTGTTTAAAATAATATTTTAAAAAATTATTCAATAATAATTAAGTCCATCTACCAATTTAATAACCGTTTGAGAATAAGAAAAACGTTTTAAAAACTAAGTTGTCAGTCACCTTTTTCTATAGGGTGAGCCAAATTTGGCATTTTTGGTGGGTATAGTTCTTCCAAGAGTGATAGAGAAAGACTGACCCTTTTTGACACTCTCAAGTTAAAAATGAAAACTTCAAAATATTTATAAAGCCGTTTTCGAGCTGTATGTATCTCAAAAACTAAAAGTGAAAGATAAAATTCAGTTTGACAGCTCAAAAAGAACTTTATATTTAAAGACGTCTTATGCCGGGTCCACATCAAACCAGAAAACAAAAACATCAACAAAGCAGCACCACAACAAAACTGCACGTTTTCGAAAACACGAATAAATTGTCAACTGCTGTCCACATATAGGAAAAGAAGTAGTGAAATCAGATTACAGCAGTGTAGCTATAAACCAATAAACATTGTTGCCAAATCCGCCAAACCATACTGGAAATTTTTTCATTAAAATCCGCGTTGAAAATACGGTTTTTGATAATTTGTTTTGGGTCGGACCAAAAGTTTTTTTTCCAGAAAACGAAATTTTAACCCGACAAAGGCAGCAGTTTCTTTAAAGTCGCCAGTCTGTATATTAGGATAAAACATGCCAAGCCCCCCAACCACCATAAAATTGTCTTAGTTTAACCTGTCGACAAATAAAAATGGGACTGTCCCCCTATATCCACTTAAAAATAAAAATAAAAATTTTTGCCTGTCATTGTTTAAAATAATATTTAAAAAAATTATTCAATAATAATTAAGTCCATCTACCAATTTAATAACCGTTTGAGAATAAGAAAAACCTTTTAAAAACTAAGTTGTCAGTCACCTTTTTGTATAGGGTGAGCCAAATTTGGCATTTTTGGTGGGTATAGTTCTTCCAAGAGTGACAGAGAAAGACTGACCCTTTTTGACACTCTCAAGTTAAAAATGAAAACTTTAAACAAAATATTTAAAGCGGTTTTCGAGCTGTATGTATCTCAAAAACTAAAAGTGAAAGATAAAATTCAGTTTGACAGCTCAAAAAGAACTTTATATTTAAAGACGTCTTATGCCGGGTCCACATCAAACCAGAAAACAAAAACATCAACAAAGCAGCACCACAACAAAACTGCACGTTTTCGAAAACACGAATAAATTGTCAACTGCTGTCCACATATAGGAAAAGAAGTAGTGAAATTAGATTACAGCAGTGTAGCTATAAACCAATAAACATTGTTGCCAAATCCGCCAAACCATACTGGAAAATCTTTTCATTAAAATCCGCTCAGCGGTTCTGAAAATACGGTTTTTGATAATTTGTTTTGGGTCGGACCAAAAGTTTTTTTTCCAGAAAACGAAATTTTAACCCGACAGAGGCAGCAGTTTCTTTAAAGTCGCCAGTCTGTATATTAGGATAAAACATGCCAAGCCCCCCAACCGCCATAAAATTTTCTTAGTTTAACCTGTCGACAAATAAAAATGGGACTTTCCCCCTATATCCACTTAAAAATAAAAATAAAAATTTTTGCCTGTCATTGTTTAAAATAATATTTTAAAAAATTATTCAATAATAATTAAGTCCATCTACCAATTTAATAACCGTTTGAGAATAAGAAAAACGTTTTAAAAACTAAGTTGTCAGTCACCTTTTTGTATAGGGTGAGCCAAATTTGGCATTTTTGGTGGGTATAGTTCGTCCAAGAGTGATAGAGAAAGACTGACCCTTTTTGAAACTCTCAAGTTAAAAATGAAAACTTCAAAATATTTAAAGCGGTTTTCAAGCTGTATGTATCTCAAAAACTAAAAGTGAAAGATAAAATTCAGTTTGACAGCTCAAAAAGAACTTTATATTTAAAGACGTCTTATGCCGGGTCCACATCAAACCAGAAAACCAAAACACCAACAAAGCAGCACCACAACAAAACTGCACGTTTTCGAAAACACGAATAAATTGTCAACTGCTGTCCACATATAGGAAAAGAAGTAGTGAAATTAGATTACAGCAGTGTAGCTATAAACCAATAAACATTGTTGCCAAATCCGCCAAACCATACTGGAAAATCTTTTCATTAAAATCCGCTCAGCGGTTCTGAAAATACGGTTTTTGATAATTTGTTTTGGGTCGGACCAAAAGTTTTTTTTCCAGAAAAAGAAATTTTAACCCGACAGAGGCAGCAGTTTCTTTAAAGTCGCCAGTCTGTATATTAGGATAAAACATGCCAAGCCCCCCAACCGCCATAAAATTTTCTTAGTTTAACCTGTCGACAAATAAAAATGGGACTTTCCCCCTATATCCACTTAAAAATAAAAATAAAAATTTTTGCCTGTCATTGTTTAAAATAATATTTTAAAAAATTATTCAATAATAATTAAGTCCATCTACCAATTTAATAACCGTTTGAGAATAAGAAAAACCTTTTAAAAACTAAGTTGTCAGTCACCTTTTTGTATAGGGTGAGCTAAATTTGGCATTTTTGGTGGGTATAGTTCTTCCAAGAGTGATAGAAAAAGACTGACCCTTTTTGACACTCTCAAGTTAAAAATGAAAACTTCAAAATATTTAAAGCGGTTTTCGAGCTGTATGTATCTCAAAAACTAAAAGTGAAAGATAAAATTCAGTTTGACAGCTCAAAAAGAACTTTATATTTAAAGACGTCTTATGCCGGGTCCACATCAAACCAGAAAACCAAAACACCAACAAAGCAGCACCACAACAAAACTGCACGTTTTCGAAAACACGAATAAATTGTCAACTGCTGTCCACATATAGGAAAAGAAGTAGTGAAATTAGATTACAGCAGTGTAGCTATAAACCAATAAACATTGTTGCCAAATCCGCCAAACCATACTGGAAAATCTTTTCATTAAAATCCGCTCAGCGGTTCTGAAAATACGGTTTTTGATAATTTGTTTTGGGTCGGACCAAAAGTTTTTTTTCCAGAAAAAGAAATTTTAACCCGACAGAGGCAGCAGTTTCTTTAAAGTCGTCAGTCTGTATATTAGGATAAAACATGACAAGCTCCCCAACCGCCATAAAATTTTCTTAGTTTAACCTGTCGACAAATAAAAATGGGACTGTCCCCCTATATCCACTAAAAAATAAAAATAAAAATTTTTGCCTGTCATTGTTTAAAATAATATTTTAAAAAATTATTCAATAATAATTAAGTCCATCTACCAATTTAATAACCGTTTGAGAATAAGAAAAACGTTTTAAAAACTAAGTTGTCAATCACCTTTTTGTATAGGGTGAGCCAAATTTGGCATTTTTGGTGGGTATAGTTCGTCCAAGAGTGATAGAGAAAGACTGACCCTTTTTCACACTCTCAAGTTAAAAATGAAAACTTCAAAATATTTAAAGCGGGTTTCGAGCTGTATGTATCTCAAAAACTAAAAGTGAAAGATAAAATTCAGTTTGACAGCTCAAAAAGAACTTTATATTTAAAGACGTCTTGATTGAGTTGCTGTTTTGTTTTTGTTTTGTTGGTTTGGTGTGGACCCGCCATCATAAATTATTTTTATCTATCTCGGCTAGAAATACCTAAAACCCTCAAAAACACATCAACTTTGGCCCACCCTGTACCTTGATCACAGCCTACCCAACAACCACCTTACAGACTCTAGTCGGCGCCTTTCATCTATGAATAAAAATATGACGTCAGTGACATCATTACGGGTTAGAATACAGGGCCTGACTACGAAATATTGTATTTTAAATAGACAGGATTGGACTTTCAATAATTAATTACAATTTTATTTTTTTCGATTTTGTTGTTGATTGATATTAAATTTAATCAATAGTTTTAGTTAACTGTTTTGTTTTAAATAAACATAGCTATACTTACTTCTTTAGGTAAAAGTTCAAAATATTCTGAAAATGTTTAGGAAATAACGAAACTTTAAACAAAACAAGTTTAAAATCTTGTAAAGTTAAGATACCCTTAAAGTTAAAACTCTCTTAAATGTAACGGACCGCTAACTTTGAGATATTTTTTATTTTAACTTTTGTTTAACGCTTCTTTCTATACTTCTTCTAGACTAATATTTACAAAGGGAGGAAAAGAACCCAAATTGTCACGTTTACATAATGTGATAAGATAACTAAAAAGGCATAATTAAATAAACGGTATTTTTTTTTAAATTAACATTATTTTCATTCAAAATAATATGTAAAATCCTAGCTTACTAGTTTCACCAAGATAAATACAATAAAATATTTTTACTTTTGTCAAATTACATTAATTAATAATAATTGTGTCCTTTAAACGTTCGAAAAAATTAACAGCGCGGCAACCTCGCCAACAACAGCGTGGTCGATGATGTACTGTCACTTGTTGTTGATGGCCGTCATTGTATTTTGAACCCTTGTGGACTAAAAGGTGATCCGTGCTAAAAAGCTTGTGTTTCTGTGATTTTTTATTGTTTTTTGCATTAAAGCCAATATGGTAAAAAATTGCGAGGTGTGTAAAACATCCTATGCCGTAGAAAATAAACGGTCCTTTTACAAGTAAGTAAACAGCTTATTTATCTGTAAACAAAACATAGACGTAGTTAAATATTTTAAGCATTGTTATGTAAACAAACATCCGGTTCTTAAGCTGCCACATTGTTTTAAATGTATTATACCTGCAAGATTTTGTATTATTACATTAATTAATAATAAGTGTGCCCTTCAAACGTTTGAAAAAATTAACAGCGCGGCAACCTCGCCAACAACAGCGTGGTCGATGATGTACTGTCACTTGTTGTTGATGGCCGTCATTGTATTTTGAACCGTTGTGGACTAAAAGGTGATCCGTGCTAAAAAGCCTGTGTTTCTGTGATTTTTTATTGTTTTTTTGCATTAAAGCCAATATGGTAAAAAATTGCGAGGTGTGTAAAACATCCTATGCCGTAGAAAATAAACGGTCCTTTTACAAGTAAGTAAACAGCTTATTTATCTGTAAACAAAACATAGGCGTAGTTAAATATTTCAAGCATTGTTATGTAAACAAACATCCGGTTCTTAAGCTGCCACATTGTTTTAAATGTATTATACCTGCAAGATTTTGTATTATTACATTAATTAATAATAAGTGTGCCCTTCAAACGTTCGAAAAAATTAACAGCGCGGCAACCTCGCCAACAACGGCGTGGTCGATGATGTACTGTCACTTGTTGTTGATGGCCGTCATTGTATTTTGGACCGTTGTGGACTAAAAGGTGATCCGTGCTAAAAAGCCTGTGTTTCTGTGATTTTTTATTGTTTTTTTGCATTAAAGCCAATATGGTAAAAAATTGCGAGGTGTGTAAAACATCCTATGCCGTAGAAAATAAACGGTCCTTTTACAAGTAAGTAAACAGCTTATTTATCTGTAAACAAAACATAGGCGTAGTTAAATATTTCAAGCATTGTTATGTAAACAAACATCCGGTTCTTAAGCTGCCACATTGTTTTAAATGTATTATACCTGCAAGATTTTGTATTATTACATTAATTAATAATAAGTGTGCCCTTCAAACGTTCGAAAAAATTAACAGCGCGGCAACCTCGCCAACAACGGCGTGGTCGATGATGTACTGTCACTTGTTGTTGATGGCCGTCATTGTATTTTGAACCGTTGTGGACTAAAAGGTGATCCGTGCTAAAAAGCCTGTGTTTCTGTGATTTTTTATTGTTTTTTTGCATTAAAGCTAATATCAAGATAAATACAATAAAATATTTTTACTTTTGTCAAATTACATTAATTAATAATAATTGTGTCCTTTAAACGTTCGAAAAAATTAACAGCGCGGCAACCTCGCCAACAACGGCGTGGTCGATGATGTACTGTCACTTGTTGTTGATGGCCGTCATTGTATTTTGAACCGTTGTGGACTAAAAGGTGATCCGTGCTAAAAAGCCTGTGTTTCTGTGATTTTTTATTGCTTTTTTGCATTAAAGCTAATATCAAGATAAATACAATAAAATATTTTTACTTTTGTCAAATTACATTAATTAATAATAATCGTGTCCTTTAAACGTTCGAAAAAATTAACAGCGCGGCAACCTCGCCAACAACAGCGTGGTCGATGATGTACTGTCACTTGTTGTTGATGGCCGTCATTGTATTTTGAACCGTTGTGGACTAAAAGGTGATCCGTGCTAAAAAGCCTGTGTTTCTGTGATTTTTTATTGTTTTTTTGCATTAAAGCCAATATGGTAAAAAATTGCGAGGTGTGTAAAACATCCTATGCCGTAGAAAATAAACGGTCCTTTTACAAGTAAGTAAACAGCTTATTTATCTGTAAACAAAACATAGGCGTAGTTAAATATTTCAAGCATTGTTATGTAAACAAACATCCGGTTCTTAAGCTGCCACATTGTTTTAAATGTATTATACCTGCAAGATTTTGTATTATTACTATTGAGATTCAAAAAATAATATACTTGCTACAATAGAATGTTGAATGATTTTTAATATAAAAAAATATTCTCTGGTTCATTGTTGTATTATGGTTTTGTACTATTTTTAAGATTTACAAAGAAATGTTCGTATCATTAAAGGTTTAGGAATGTTTTGAAATTGACTTGACAACAATGTCTGGAGATCATTTACTCAAACAAACCTGCCTATAGTTTGGTTGGTTGGTTGGGTTCATTGGACCTTTTAATTTTTGAAAGCAGAGATACCTCACTTGTGTGGGGATACTTTGAAGCCAGTATGGGCAACCACCCTGTGCTTCAAAGGATTCTTCTCTTAAAAAAAAAAAATGCTGCTTTTAGTAGTTCAGTGTTCTAAGTTTTAAGGGTTTCTTAAAATATTTTCAAAATAGAGGAAAGGGAGGATACTTGATCATTTTGTAATATCGTCTTAAAAAATATTTATGTTATTCTCCCATGAAATTAGAAAGATAGCATGAGTTTGGCAATATTGCATCATAGGCTCTCGATTCCCACCCGCCCCTGCTTTATGATTCTCCTTGTCAGCACTGTCAGTAAAATAACAGAAAACTAATCGCCTGCGACCTCACAAAAAAATACTCGTTAGCACACGTTACTTAATCCGATCCGAACTAAATAACACCTAAAAGCCCGGTGGCACCTGACATGATAGCTTCTAATACGAAATGGCCGGCTGCACGAAGATCGGCGCAAAGCGTTCCCGTCGAACAAGTCTGTGAACTGGTTGTTAGGTTAAACTAATTTCGACATCAGTAGCCTTAGTGTAAACTCTTTAACAAGTCTCCGGTAACTAGAGAACTTAACTTACTGGTCAAACCGAATCGGTTAAGGCCTGTCTCCACGTCGCATGAAAAGGTATCTTCAAAATTTTCACCCTGGTTGTTGGCAAACTGTTCAGGAGCAATTTTTGAAGGTTCGGGAGGGGTAGGATTTCTACCTGAGGCGGCACGCACGCCACTGGGATCTCTTTCGAATGTGTAAGGTCTGGCACTGGTTTTAGTACTGGTATGCTGTCACCGTTGCCTGTGAAGAGAAAAATTAAAGGTAAGCTCAAATACATTAAAAGATAAAGTAGATAAAGATACGTTTGTAGTATTTTAGGCTTACACTCCGCTGACTCGACATAAAACGTCGCGAAGGCGGCAAAAATGCAATATGCATTGACCCGACATGAGGGACAAATTATGTCACGGTCATGGGTACTGTTTATCGTTTAATCTGCCTGTATTTTGTTTTTACTCCGGTAGTTTTTTTGTATTTGGAGATATCTTTAATATTGATACGGGATCTGGAAACTTTTTTCTCATTTAAACAAACTCGTATCTCTAACCTCCTATCCCCATGTAGTTGCTTTTATCTGGGACACCCTGTATATACACACTAAGAAAATATTCCGCCAATACATGGGCCCCTAAGCTCACACTAGGTACTATAGTTATAGTGTACGTCTGAACTAATATAACTAAAAACTGAAATATATTTTATTCAACTCCAGACTAAATTACCTTTTGTTTGATACCACACAAGCCATGTTTTGACTTAAACTCAAATTTTTGAAATCTACCCCCACCCTTAAAAAAACAAAAACTAAAATGTATTTTGTTAAACTCGGGAGTCAATTACCTTTCGTTTGATATCACACACGCCATATTTTCACTTAAACTCTAATTTTTAAAATATACCCCCACCCTTTTTTTAAAAATAAATTAAAATGTATTTTGTTTAACTGCAGACTCAATTACCTTTCGTTTGATACCACACACGCCATATTTTCACATAAACTCTAATTTTTGAAATCTACCCCCACCCTTAAAAAAACAAAAACTAAAATGTATTTTGTTAAACTCGGGACTCAATTACCTTTCGTTTGATATCACACACGCCATATTTTCACTTTAATTTTTAAAATATACCCCCACCCTTTTTTTAAAAATAAATTAAAATGTATTTTGTTTAACTGCAGACTCAATTACCTTTCGTTTGATACCACACACGCCATATTTTCACATAAACTCTAATTTTTGAAATCTACCCCCACCCTTAAAAAAACAAAAACTAAAATGTATTTTGTTAAACTCGGGACTCAATTACCTTTCGTTTGATATCACACACGCCATATTTTCACTTTAATTTTTAAAATATACCCCCACCCTTTTTTTAAAAATAAATTAAAATGTATTTTGTTTAACTGCAGACTCAATTACCTTTCGTTTGATACCACACACGCCATATTTTCACATAAACTCTAATTTTTGAAATCTACCCCCACCCTTAAAAAAACAAAAACTAAAATGTATTTTGTTAAACTCGGGACTCAATTACCTTTCGTTTGATATCACACACGCCATATTTTCACTTAAACTCTAATTTTTAAAATATACCCCCACCCTTTTTTTTAAATAAATTAAAATGTATTTTGTTTAACTCCAGACTCAATTACCTTTCGTTTGATATCACACACGCCATATTTTCACAAAAACTCTAATTTTTTAAATCTACCCCCACCCTTTTATTTGGTTTGTGTTCGGTGGATTGTGTTCATTTTTAAATGGGACCATCTCGACCCAAGACCCAGCCTAGGTACCAAATTTCATTAAAATCGGCCAAGCGGTTTTTGAGTTATGCGCGTTGGTCGTTACAGACAGACAGACATACAGACCGACAGACAGACGGCGAATCAAAATAGTTTCAAAATCATCTGAAACGCAAAGATATATAAAAAATTTTGAAATCAGAACAACTTATTTTTTTTTGCGAAAAAATTAGTATCACCATAACTCACACTACTATAGTATAGTAGTAGTGTGGTCATGGTCATGGTCTCTTTACTTACCAGTTGGTTTTTTCTCTTTCTTCTCTTTGGGTTCCTCGCATTGGTCCACAAACAACTCAGTCACTCTTAAAAGTTCCAAGGTCACTCCCCAGACGAAATGCGTCAAATTTCCTTGTAACCTCAACACACCGGAAAGCACCATGTTGTTTGTGGTTGCACTTTGCGAAATGTAAGTGGGGATGATCATGAGTTTTTTAATATTTGTGCACGCTCCCAGGGCTTTGTCGAAGCCGGCTTTGATGTCGAAGTTGACTAGTTCCAGTTGCTCCAGTCTGGGCATGTTTTTCACAGCGTCCAATATGTCGAAGGTGTGACATGAACCTAAAATATTCATTAAACATTTTTTAAATTCCGTTGATTGACGCTCACTGTCTTGATGACGGGTAAAAATGCAAAATGCGTTGATCCGGCCTGAAAAGACAAAGAGCTGTCGTAGGTCACGGACTATAGTTGTTTTCTTTTATTTGCATTCGATCTTTTCATTGATCGATATTGTATAGCAGTGTTTTCCCTGCTTTTGGTTTTTTGTTTCTCTTGTATCTCGGTAGATGGCGCCTCTTGCTATAGTTCGCTCACTAATTACATTTAATTAGAGACAAAACCGTCTGATTAACTTCGCAAGATTTGTCACTTGACCAGCAGTGTTCTGAGGAGTCCCATAAGGACGAAACGGTTAACTGTCAACACTTATTAGGTGTCCATTAGATCTTGGACCCCCGTGAGGTTAAGCTTTCAGGCTACCCACGGAAAAATATGAGGGAAACAAAAAACTCCTTTTTGCCCGATTAGCCACGAAACTTGTTTGATTATTATTTATAATAATAATAAAGACAATTTCATAATAAAAATAATATAAGCAACTGAATCCAAATAAAACCCAGTGGTTGAGATTTAATTTTTATTTAAGAAAATATTGTTTTGTATACTTTTTTAATAAATGAAAAGGTTAATGTCTTTAATGCTTTGTGGTAGATTATTGTTCTGAATATAATAAAAAATTTGTGCCAATATTAGTTTTAAACTGTATTAATTTAAAAAACAACAATTTCTCGTGGCTAAGAGGGCACAGAAAGTTTTTGTTTCTCTTGTATTTTTCCGTGAGCAACAGTACTCATGACCGTGACATAATTAGTTTCTTTTGTGTTTGTAGATGTCGTCACTTATGTGAAAGCATACGGTATCGCAGGTATTATTTATTCATTTCTCTTATCGTCAGATGAGATTCATAAACCGTCTCTGTAGCTTTACAAAAGTGTCACATTGACCATGCAGTGTTCTGAACAGTCCCTTAAGGACGAAACAGTTAACTGTCAACACTTATTAGGTGTCCATTAGATCTTGGACCCCCGTGGGTGTACAGCGTGTCCCATTTTCGATGGGATTAAATGGGAAACTCGGTTATTATTAAAGATATCGATTTTCTCATTGCACCTTACCGTGCTCTTTTTTGGAGGCCTTAAAAATGATGTAATCAGATTTTTGCTATACCCCGTGGTTTCGCTAATACAGGGAGTTTTTGAAAAAATTGCATTTTAATTAATTCCTTGTATCTCGCTTATTTTCCAAGATATTTATGTTCTGTAAAAACCTTTCTATGGCAACTTTTTTAGAGCAAAATAAAGACGTTGTCAATTTTTTAAAATATTGTTTAGTTTTTGAGATATGGTATTTATCATAAAAAAATTAAAAACGGATCTGTATTTTTTTTATTACTACTTTGATAAGTTCCATGCTTTTATTATCTTAATATGATAAAACTTTAATATTTTTTTGATTTAAGGTTAAAAAAAACTATTTAATATTTGAAAAAAAAAATTATAGTCCAAACCTGGAAATTTCCAACGTAATTATAAATTAAAAATTGCAAGACACACTAGTTGAACGATTTTTAGTATATCTGTTTTGAAATGATAATTAAAAGATTTATAAATAAAGTAAAAAACGTTAAAAAGTTACAAAAATAATATCATACTAATTATTTGATGGTAGCACAGCAGGTCGTGAAATTTACAAAACAAAAGCGTGGAATTAACATTGTCATTTTACTTGTCATTTTTGTGAATGGCTTACAATTATTTTAAACTGGTTAGAAATCGACCATATCCAGATTTTGAAAAATGTGATATGTTTGACTGCTTCATTCAAGCAACAAACCAATATTTAAATGGCAGAAATATTTTTATGCAAAATGCGTTAAGAAAAATTACTCAAAAATGCCAACAATGTCTTACACATAATGGTAATCAGAAAAATTAGTTATTTTTTATAATTTGTTTTTTTTTATTTTTCGTAGACTTTGTTTCAAATAAATCTGTAAATTAACGTAAAACCATTTTAATATGAAAAGTATCAAAACAGTTAAACTAAAAATTGTTTATCTAGCAATTTTTAATTTATATTTATGTTGAAAATATCCAGGTTCGGACTATTTTTTTTTAAAGATTAAATATTGTTTTTTACTTTAAAACAAAATTTTTAAAAATTTTTAATATTTTATGATAATACTAGCATGAAACCAATCAAAATAGTCATAAAAAAAATCCAGGTCCGTATTTCATTTTTTTATGATAAATACCATATCTCAAAAACTAAACAATATTTTAAAACGTTGACAACGTCATTATTTTCTTCTAAAGAAGTTGCCATGAAAAGGTGTTTACAGAATAAAAATATCTCGCAAAATAAGCGAGATACAAGGGATTATTAAAAATACAATTTTTTCAAAAACTCCCTGTATTAGCGAAACTACGGGGTATAGCAAAAATCTGATTACGCCATTTTGAAGGGCTCGAAAAAAGAGCACGGTAAGGTGCAATCAGAAAATCAATATCTTTAATAATAACAGAGTTTCCCATTTAATCCCATCGAAAATGGGACACGCTGTACAGCTTTCGAGCTGCCCACGGAAAAATACAAGAGAAACAAAATCTCCCTATGCCCGCTTAGCCACAAAAAATTGTTGTTGTTTTTTATTCACGGGTACTAAACTTCACGTATCTTCTATTAATTTAATTAAATATTTAAATTTGATATTTTTTGTTTTGTTAATATTGAGTGAATGAATATTGATATTTTTAAATTATATAATTTAAGTTTAGATAACCAAGTGGTTCATACAAATGAACTGTTGGTTCTAAAAATGGAAGTTAATTAATACATTTAATATTTTTATTTTGTAGCTTTTTTAATGGCTTTATATTGAGTTATTTGCGGATCACCAAATTGAAATTAGATATTGAATTGCCTTATATAGTACACCCACTAAACAAGATAAACTTAATATCATATTATTTATATGTTTTTTCCGTTTTAAATTTTTATCTATGCGAAGTTCTAAAAATTTTATTGAATTTTTATATACTATGGTATTGTTTTTAAATTTAATTGTATTTTTTTGTTGAATTTGAAATTGTTGTTTTATCAATAAACATATAAAATGATATTTGAAGTATTGGTTTTTATTTCATCTGCAAATAATCTAATATTTCTATTTAATTTTAGTTTTTCTGTTGAATTGATGTATAGTAAAAATAAAATTGGCGCAAACACTGAACCTTGTGATACACCAAGAGTAATTTTTTAAGTACACTTTGATTTTTATTATTTTTTATAAATTGTTGTCAATCCAAGTAGCTCTTAAATCAGTCGTCAATTTTCCCCCTTTTTCCCGTGTTACATAATTTTTTTAATCAAATATTGTGATTAACAGTATCAAATGCTTTTTTTAAGTCTAAAGAGACAACGCAAGGTTTCTGGCTCTTATCAATACTTATTTTTATATCTGTCATTGAATCCAAGGCAGCCGTTTCTGTGTCCTTTGACTCACGAAAACCATATTTCGCTATACTGTCATCTACATGACGTCACGGAAAGCGAAAAGTGACAATCGAGTATCGCCACCGGTATACTTAGTGTATCGTGGTGTCCATTAGATCTCGAACTCTCGTGAAAATAAGCTTTCGAGAACCCCAAGGTAGAATGCTAGGTCAGGCTTAGCACAAATTGTCTCCTCCCTTTACCTTTATAGCTGAATCGAGTTTAAAGACTCACAAAGAGGGAAAAAATTAAAAAGTGTTGCCTAAAAGAATTCTTCAAAATTTCTTGTCATTAGATCTTGGATTGGAAAATAAGCTTTCGAGGTGCCCACGGAAAAATACGAGAGGAACAAAACTTTTTTTACCCGCTTAGACAAGCAAATTTGTTTGATTTATAGAATTACCTTGGCCCTTTTCCAGTCGTAGTCTTTCCAGACGCTTAAGTTTGCTGAGTATGTCCTTTCCGAAACTTTTCGAGAAGTCCGTGCACTCTCCTAAATCCAACTGCTCCAGACTGGTCAGTTCACCAAAAACGTTTAAATTTAATCTA
Organism: Aspidapion aeneum; assembly: GCA_963576565.1. NCBI lineage: Eukaryota > Metazoa > Arthropoda > Insecta > Coleoptera > Brentidae > Aspidapion > Aspidapion aeneum. The sequence continues at coordinate 2,684,571 of OY755039.1, forward strand.
TGCAATTCGTTGACAGATGTCAGTGAAAGCACTTTTAAAGTTTTTAAGTCACTCAAGGAATTAATCGAAGATATATTCAGTCCGTTGGTGGCTTTTAGCCGTAGTTCTTTAATGTTTTGTAGTTTTTTTGGGGTATTCAAATACTTACTTTCTAGGTGCCCACGGAAAAATACAGAGAGAAACAAACCCTTTTTTACCCGCTTAGCTACAAAACCTTGTTTAATTTCTAGATTTACCTTGGCCTTTTTCCAGTCGTAGTCTTTCCAGACGTTTAAGTTTGCTGAGTATGTCCTTCCCGAAACTTTTCGAGAAGTCCGTGCACTCTCCTAAATCCAACTGCTCCAGACTGGTCAGTTCACCAAAAACGTTTAAATTTAATCTATGCAATTCGTTGACAGATGTCAGTGAGAGCACTTTTAAAGTTTTTAAGTCACTCAAGGAATTAATCGAAGATATATTCAGTCCGTTGGTGGCTTTTAGCCGTAGTTCTTTAATGTTGGGTAGATTTCTAAGGGTATTTAAATGCTTACTTTCTAGGAGCCCACGGAAAAATACGAGAGAAACAAACCCTTTTTTACCCGCTTAGCTACATAACCTCATTTAATTTCTAGATTTACCTTGGCCTTTTTCCAGTCGTAGTCTTTCCAGACGTTTAAGTTTGCTGAGTATGTCCTTCCCGAAACTTTTCGAGAAGTCCGTGCACTCTCCTAAATCCAACTGCTCCAGACTGGTCAGTTCACCAAAAACGTTTAAATTTAATCTATGCAATTCGTTGACAGATGTCAGTGAGAGCACTTTTAAAGTTTTTAAGTCACTCAAGGAATTAATCGAAGATATATTCAGTCCGTTGGTGGCTTTTAGCCGTAGTTCTTTAATGTTGGGTAGATTTCTAAGGGTATTTAAATGCTTACTTTCTAGGAGCCCACGGAAAAATACGAGAGAAACAAACCCTTTTTTACCCGCTTAGCTACATAACCTCATTTAATTTCTAGATTTACCTTGGCCTTTTTCCAGTCGTAGTCTTTCCAGACGTTTAAGTTTGCTGAGTATGTCCTTTCCGAAACTTTTTGAGAAGTCCGTGCACTCCCCTAAATCCAACTGCTCCAGACTGGTCAGTTCACCAAAAACGTTTAAATTTAATCTATGCAATTCGTTGACAGATGTCAGTGAGAGCACTTTTAAAGTTTTTAAGTCACTCAAGGAATTAATCGAAGATATATTCAGTCCGTTGGTGGCTTTTAGCCGTAGTTCTTTAATGTTGTGTAGATTTCTTAGGGTATCCAAATCCATAACCTCACACTTTATTGTCACTGCGTTTATTACTTCGAGTTGCGGGTTAGTGACAGCTAGTTGTTCAACTACACTTGCAGGACACCTGTAAAACAAATGATTGTTAGGGTGAACAAAGCAAAAACATTGCAAAAACGAGGAAAAATTTGTTTTTTTCGTTTTGTTTATAGTGATGCGAAAAAACCACACCCTGAGTTAAGATTCGGAAAAACGTAATTTAGCGAATTTTAGGGTAGGGAATCCCATGAGACCAAAATAGCCAAATTTTTGAAAATTCATTTCAAAAACTATACAGTTTACCAACAAAAGCATCGAGTTGCAGTATGACGGGGCCATAGAGATGCGAAAAAACCACACCTTGAGTTAGGATTCGGAAAAACGTCATTTAGCGAATTTTAGGCTAGGAAATCCCATAAGACCAAAATGGTCAAACTTTGAAAATTCATATTTCAAAAACTATACAGTTTATCAACAAAAGCACCGAGTTATAGTATGGTGGGGCCATAGAGATGCGAGAAAAGCACACCTTGAGTTAAGATTCGGAAAAACGTCATTTAGCGAATTTTAGGCTAGAAAATCCCATAGGACCAAAATGGTCAAACTTTGAAAATTCATATCTCACAAACTATACATGTTATCAGCAAAAGCACCGAGTTACAGTATAGTGGGGCCATAGAGATGCGAAAAAACCACATCTTCCTTGTAGATTCGGAAAAACGTAATTTAGCGAATTTTAGGCTAGAAAATCCCATAAGACCAAAATGGCCAAACTTTGAAAATTCATATTTCAAAAACTAAACAGTTTACCAACAAAAGCACATAGTTACAGTATGGTGGGGCCATAGAGATGCGAGAAAAGCACACCTTGAGTTAAGATTCGGAAAAACGTCATTTAGCGAATTTTAGGCTAGGAAATCCCATAGGACCAAAATGGTCAAACTTTGAAAATTCATATTTCAAAAACTATACAGTTTATCAACAAAAGCACCGAGTTATAGTATGGTGGGGCCATAGAGATGCGAGAAAAGCACACCTTGAGTTAAGATTCGGAAAAACGTCATTTAGCGAATTTTAGGCTAGGAAATCCCATAAGACCAAAATGGTCAAACTTTGAAAATTCATATTTCAAAAACTAAACAGTTTACCAACAAAAGCACCGAGTTGCAGTATGATGGGCCCATAGAGATGCGAAAAAACCACACACTGAGTTGAGATTCGAAAAAACGCCATTTAGCGAATTTTAGGGTAAAGAATCCCATAAAACCAAAATGGCCAAACTTTGAAAATTCATATTTAAAAAACTGAACAGTTTACCAACAAAAACACCGAGTTCCAGTATGGTGGGGCCATAGAGATGCGAAAAAACCACACCTTGAATTAAGATTCGGAAAAACGTCATTTAGCGAATTTTAGGCTAGGAAAACCCATAAGACCAAAATGGTCAAACTTTGAAAATTTATATTTCAAAAATTATACAGTTTATCAACAAAAGCACCGAGTTACAGTATGGTGAGGCCATAGAGATGCGAAAAAAGCACACCTTGAGTTAAGATTCGAAAAAACGTCATTTAGCGAATTTTAGGCTAGGAAATCCCATAAGACCAAAATGGTCAAACTTTGAAAATTCATATTTCAAAAACTATACAGTTTATCAACAAAAGCACCGAGTTATAGTATGGTGGGGCCACAGAGATGCGAGAAAACCACACACTGAGTTGTGATTCGAAAAAACGCCATTTAGCGAATTTTAGGGTAAGGAATCCCATAAGACCAAAATAGCCAAACTTTGAAAATTCATATTTAAAAAACTGAACAGTTTACCAACAAAAACACCGAGTTCCAGTATGGTGGGGCCATAGAGATGCGAAAAAACCACACCTTGAATTAAGATTCGGAAAAACGTCATTTAGCGAATTTTAGGCTAGGAAAACCCATAAGACCAAAATGGTCAAACTTTGAAAATTTATATTTCAAAAATTATACAGTTTATCAACAAAAGCACCGAGTTACAGTATGGTGGGGCCATAGAGATGCGAAAAAAGCACACCTTGAGTTAAGATTCGAAAAAACGTCATTTAGCGAATTTTAGGCTAGGAAATCCCATAAGACCAAAATGGTCAAACTTTGAAAATTCATATTTCAAAAACTATACAGTTTATCAACAAAAGCACCGAGTTATAGTATGGTGGGGCCACAGAGATGCGAGAAAACCACACACTGAGTTGTGATTCGAAAAAACGCCATTTAGCGAATTTTAGGGTAAGGAATCCCATAAGACCAAAATAGCCAAACTTTGAAAATTCATATTTAAAAAACTGAACAGTTTACCAACAAAAACACCGAGTTCCAGTATGGTGGGGCCATAGAGATGCGAAAAAACCACACCTTGAATTAAGATTCGGAAAAACGTCATTTAGCGAATTTTAGGCTAGGAAAACCCATAAGACCAAAATGGTCAAACTTTGAAAATTTATATTTCAAAAATTATACAGTTTATCAACAAAAGCACCGAGTTACAGTATGGTGGGGCCATAGAGATGCGAAAAAAGCACACCTTGAGTTAAGATTCGAAAAAACGTCATTTAGCGAATTTTAGGCTAGGAAATCCCATAAGACCAAAATGGTCAAACTTTGAAAATTCATATTTCAAAACCTATACAGTTTAACAACAAGAGCACCGAGTTTCAGTATGATGGGGCCATAGAGATGCGAAAAAAGCACACGTTGAGTTAAGATTCGAAAAAACGTCATTTAGCGAATTTTAGGCTAGGAAATCCCATAAGACCAAAATGGTCAAACTTTAAAAATTTATATTTCAAAAACTATACAGTTTACCAACAAAAGCACCGAGTTGCAGTATGGTGGGGCCATAGAGATGCGAAAAAAGCACACCTTGAGTTAGGATTCGGAAAAACGTCATTTAGCGAATTTTAGGCTAGGAAATCCCATAAGACCAAAATGGTCAAACTTTGAAAATTTATATTTCAAAAACTATAAAGTTTATAAACAAATGCAGCGAGTTACAGTATGATGGGGCCATAGAGATACGAAAAAACCACACACTGAGTTGAGATTCGAAAAAACGTCATTTAGCGAATTTTAGGCTAGGAAATCCCATAAGACCAAAATGGTCAAACTTTGAAAATTTATATTTCAAAAACTATAAAGTTTATAAACAAATGCAGCGAGTTACAGTATGATGGGGCCATAGAGATACGAAAAAACCACACACTGAGTTGAGATTCGAAAAAACGTCATTTAGCGAATTTTAGGCTAGGAAATCCCATAAGACCAAAATGGTCAAACTTTGAAAATTTATATTTCAAAAACTATAAAGTTTATAAACAAATGCAGCGAGTTACAGTATGATGGGGCCATAGAGATACGAAAAAACCACACACTGAGTTGAGATTCGAAAAAACGTCATTTAGCGAATTTTAGGCTAGGAAATCCCATAAGACCAAAATGGTCAAATTTTGAAAATTCATATTTCAACTTGCATTGCTTCTCTACCGAATATTTTTGAGATTTTACTAGCAGCAGCGCCACCTATTGTCGGGATTTTTCACTTTGACGAAATCTATCAGGCAGTGCTTTGGCGTCTAAACTCCAAAAACCTGTTAAGGAACTGATCCCTGATCCACGATAAAGAATAATTAATATTCTTTGAAAGTGTTTACTGTTAAAAAATCTGGTTTAGCTTTAAAAAAAAACATAGTGTATATAGATAGATATATAGATATTTTATATTGCCTTGAGCGCCATCTTTAAAATTGTCTTGAAGTGTTGTAGTCTTAAACTAGTGAACTTTTATAACTTCCTTTCGCGTCTCTTTTAAGTTAAAAAAATGTTATTAAAAAAACGTGGCCAAAAAAGACGCAGAAAGTTAGTAGGTTTGAGAAGTCTTAATCTAGTGGCGTTTTAGAACATGTTGTGGAGGACTTTTCAAGTGTGAATTTGGTACATAAAAATAACAAGGGTAAAAAACACGTTGTATACACAGCACCAAAAACTTCTTTGTTTGAAACTCGTAGACAATGATTGTGTAGAAATAAAATTTCGGACTTCCATTGTCTTGGCCATGCGATCAACACAGCAAGAGTCAAACCAAAACTATGGCTACGATACATGGATGACACATTTATTATATGGCCGGAAAATGATGACGAACTACAAAATTTTCTACACCATTTAAACGGTATTAGACCAACAATCAAGTGCACCATGGAAATTGAAAAAGATTCGGCCTTACCTTTTTTGGATGTTCTTGTCAAACGATTAGACAGAAACATTCAAACCACTGTATATAGGAAACCTACACACACGGGACAGTACCTAAATTTTAAGTCTAATCATTCTGTTGCAACAAAACAAGGAGTTATAAGAAGTTTGTATTTAAGAGCCGTAAATATTTGTACTGATAATGAAGAATTAACCACAGAAATTAACAACATTAAAAAGGACTTACAACAGAATGGTTATTCCGAGAAATTAATAAACTCAACGATATTTAAAATTAAAAACAAACTAAATGTACCAAATTCTCAAAATAATAATCCGTTAGGTGTTATTAACATTCCATATGTTCAAGGGATTTTAGAAAACATAAAACGAATAGCTAAACACTATAATATAAAAACAGTATTTTCTTCGGGAAATACGATAAGAAGTTTTGTAACTAAAACAAAACCAGACAATCCCTCAAATAATAAGGAATGTATTTACCAAATCCCGTGTGAGTGTGGTAAATCATATGTAGGTGAAACGAAACGCCCTCTTCAGGTTAGAGTAAATGAACATCTAAAAAGTACCCAATTAGGGGATATTGAAAAATCCGGTTTAGCAGATCATGCATGGTCAAATGATCACAGGATTCAGTGGTCAGAAGCTAAAGTTTTACATAAGGAGTCGCATTGGCGAAAACGAAAGTTTATTGAAGCTGCGTATATAATGCAGAATAAAGAAGTTTTCAGTCAACCAAGCACGGACATACCAAACATATGGAAACCACTCCTTAAGGAAAACAGGCGTCTTAGAATTAAAAAAGGGGGCGGGCCGTCACACCTGACTGCACACCAAGTAGTAGCCTAGAGACTAGATTGTTTAGTTTACACTTGATAACGGTTAGAGATACTTACTAACCGAAACGTCGTGTTTTAAAATAAATAAAGACAATGGAAGTCCGAAATTTTATTTCTACCAAAAACTTCAGCAAAAAGTACATTTTTAAAGCTTGATTTCTCCTTGTTTTTAAGTTATCTTTAAGCATGTAGATTTAACTAAATAAATATTACATGGTATGCGATTGTTTTCAAGTTAAAAAAAACTTTGTTATTTTTGTTCACGTTAATTTAACGTTGATGTGATTTTTGTGCTATGTGGGTTAATGGGTCCATTTATTTGTACTGAAGTGAAGTGAAGCTTGTTTTAAAAATTAGCGAAAAGCCCAAACAAAATCAAGAAAAAATGGATAATGCCGAATTATTTCAGGATAGCCATGCTAGAACACAAAATGAAGAAGTTTTATACAGCGAATAGAAAAAATCCCAAAACGAAAAAAATTCACTTAGTGTACAGCGTGTCCCATTTTCGATGGGATTAAATGGGAAACTCGGTTATTATTAAAGATATCGATTTTCTGATTGCACCTTACCGTGCTCTTTTTTGGAGCCCTTAAAAATGGTGTAATCAGATTTTTACTATACCCCGTGGTTTCGATAATACAGGGAGTTTTTGAAAAAATTGCATTTTAATTAATTCCTTGTATCTCGCTTATTTTGCAAGATATTTTTATTCTGTAAAAACCTTTTTATGGCAACTTTTTTAGAGCAAAATAATGACGTCAATTTTTAAAAATATTGTTTAGTTTTTGAGATATGGTATTTATCATAAAAAATTAAATACGGACCTGGATTTTTTTTATTACTACTTTGATTAGTTCCATGCTATTATTACCTTAAAATGATAAAACTTTAATATTTTTTTGATTTAAGGTTAAAAAAAGCTATTTAATATTTGAAAAAAAAATTATAGTCCGAACCTGGAAATTTCCAACGTAATTATAAATTAAAAATTGCAAGACACACTAGTTGAACGATTTTTGTTTATCTGTTTTGAAATGATAATTAAAAGATTTATAAATACAGTAAAAAACGTTAAAAAGTTACAAAAATAATATCGTACTAATTATTTGATAACCAAACAGCAGGTCGTGAAATTTACAAAACAAAAGCGTGGAATTGACATTGTCATTTTACTTGTCATTTTTGTAAATGGCTTACAATTATTTTAAACTGGCTAGAAATCGACCATATCCAGATTTTGAAAAATGTGATATGTTTGACTGCTTCATTCAAGCAACAAAATCCCAATATTTAAATGGCAGAAATATTTTTATGCAAAATGCGTTAAGAAAAATTACTCAAAAATGCCAACAATTTCTTACACATAATGGTAATCAGAAAGATTAGTTATTTTTTATAATGTGTTTTTTTTTGTATTTTTCGTAGACTTTGTTTCAAATAAATCTGTAAATTAACGTAAAACCATTTTAATATGCTAAGTATCAAAACAGTTAAACTAAAAATTGTTTAACTAGCAATTTTTAGTTTATATTTATGTTGGAAATATCCAGGCTCGGACTAATTTTTTTTTTAAATATTAAATTTTTTTTTTATCTTAAAACAAAAATTTTTTAAATTTTTATTATTTTATGATAATACTAGCATGAAACCAATCAAAAAAGTAATAAAAAAAATCCAGGTCCGTATTTAATTTTTTTATGATAAATACCATATCTCAAAAACTAAACAAAATTTAAAAAAATTGATAACGTCATTATTTTCTTCTAAAAAAGTTGCCATAAAAATGTTTTTACAGAATAAAAGTATCTCGCAAAATAAGCGAGATACAAGGGATTATTAAAAATACAATTTTTTCAAAAACTCCCTGTATTAGCGAAACTACGGGGTATAGCAAAAATCTGATTACGCCATTTTTAAGGGCTCAAAAAAAGAGGACGGTAAGGTGCAATCAGAAAATCAATATCTTTAGTAATAACCGAGTTTCCCATTTAATCCCATCGAAAATGGGACACGCTGTATAAGTGGAATATCTCCGAAGCCAACTGGAAAGTATGCAAAAAAAGTTTGCAGACAAAAGTCACTAAAAAAGAAGAGTCTGACATGGACTACGTTACTGATGAGGACGATCTGGCACGAGAAATTGAGTGGATCAAATATCTAGGTATAACACTTGATGCCAAATTGCGCTGGAAAGCACATGTTAAGAAAAAAAAAGAAGAACTTGAGATAAGGTATAGAAAAATGAACTGGCTAATTGGAAGGAAGTTCAATTTAACAATTCATAATAAGTTACTGCTTTACAGACAAATACTGAAACCAGTATGGACATATGGTATTCAACTATGGGGTTGTGCTAAAGAGAGTAACATTCTAGTTTTACAGAGATTTCAAAATAAAGTATTAAGAAACATTGTGAATGCACCTTGGTACGTTCGAAATAGTGACCTTCATCGAGATCTAAAAATCGAAACTGTAGCAGAGACTATAAAAAAGTACGCAAAAAGCCATGAAGATAGACTCCATCGGCATGTGAATGTGGAAGCAATTCAGCTTCTAGACAATACTATGCCAGTTCGAAGACTAAAAAGAGTGAAGCCGTTTGAGCTAGTAAACTAAGTGAATTACACATAAAACAAAATAATGCTATAAACACAACACAATTGTGAGTTACAGACCAAACAAAGCGGGGAGAACTATTGAGTGAACCCTAAGTTTAAATCTGACTTAAATTAAGTTAAAACAAAATTGCTAATTAGTCTTACTGACTAGATTGTAAAACAATAAACACAGTGTGTTTGACAAAAAAAAAATAAAAAAAATTATTTGCACTTACCTACACAATTCAATTTTACGCAAAGTGTCTACTTTTGCAATTGCTTTCGAGAATTCTGGCCAAATTTCGTCGCCGCTATTAGGCAACAGCATTTTCCTTAAATCTAGGTTGACTGTACCGTGACTCTTTAATGTGTTTGCCAAACCCTCGAAACTGTGAACTTGCGAGTTTTTCATCCTGTCGAAAGTTAAAAATAACAAGTTAAAATTTTTACCGGGTGAACTAAAAAAAAACCGGAAAATTTTTTTTCATTATAACTTTTGAACTATACCATCGATTTTAATGGGACAAACTGCACTTGATAGAGAATTAATCAGAGTTTTGACAAAATATATTTTTTTCAAAATGCTTGTTTATTCTTGTGTTGTGAACATGTTTTAATTATTTATTTAAATCAGTAAAAAAGCTGCATTCTTACCACCCACAACAATGTACGAATCAGCAAAATCGGTTCGATGGTTCTAAAAAAAATATTTTTGTTTGTTTTAAAACAATGGTTAAAACAAAATCAAATTTTGTGAGAACCACTTAACCGATTTTATTAGTTTGTACCTTGTTAAGCGGGAGAAAAGTAGTGCTTTTCTATAGATTATAAAAAAATAAAATTTTTACTTTTGTCAATTAATATCAATTGTGTCTTTTAAACGTTCGAAAAAATTAACAGCGTGGCAACCTCGCCAACAACGGCGTGGTCGATGACATACTGTCACTTGTTGTTGATGGCCGTCATTGTATTTTGAATCGTTGTGGACTAAAAGGTGATCCGTGTTAAAAAGCCTGTGATTTGATGATTTTTTATTGTTTTTTTGCATTAAAGGTAATATGGTAAAAAAGTGCGAGGTGTGTACAACATCATATGCCGTAGGAAATAAACGGTCCTTTTACAAGTAAGTAAACAGCTTATTTATCTGTAAACAAAACATAGGCGTAGTTAAATATTTTAAACATTGATATGTAAACAAACAGTCGGTTCTTAAGCTGCCACATTGTTTTAATTGTATTATATTGTATGTATTGAATTAAAAAGTATTCTCTGGTTTAATGCTGCATATGGTTTTGTACTATTTTTAAGATTTACAAAGAAATGTTTGTTTCATTAAAGGTTTAGGAATGTTTTCAAATTGACTTGACAACAATGTGTGGAGATCATTTACTCAAACAAACCTGCCTATGATTTGAGGTTATGCTGCTTCTAGTAGTTCAATGTTCTAAGGTTCTTACCTAACAGTTTTCCACAAAATATGATGACTCGCAATATCCCTCCACATCGTACACACGCATCCTGCCCGTAACATATCTTGTACTTTCAGGTACTGAAAAACGTACAGCAACGTGTTGTAACCGAACGACAGGTTCTGTAAATAGTTCTCCATGAATTTCGCCACGGGTTTTTCAACCGTTGAGTCATTTGTGGAATTGGCGTTGATTGCCTTTTTGCCTCTAAGGACTGGCCGAACAAGCACACGTGATGCTGAACGTCCAGGCCGCCCGGTTGAGGTTACTACACCAGAAATGATCGAAAAATTCCACGATATGGTTATGGAAGATAGACGATTAAAAGTGCGTGAAATTGCTGAAGCTGTAGGCATCTCGACTGATCGCGTAAATTATGTTTTATATAAACATTTGGAATTGAATCCTTTCCGCAAGATGGGTGCCGCGTTTACTCACAATTGACCAAAAACGTGAACGGCTGGTCCTATCTAAGTGCAATTTGGAGCTGTTTCGACGAGATCCACATGAATTTTTGCGTCGCATAATTACACTGGATGAAACTTTGATTCATTTCTAAGAACCTGAGATAAAGGAACAATCCAAACAGTGGGTCAAATCCGGGGAATGAGCCTCCAAGAAGACAAAAACAGCTTTATTTGGGGAAAAGGTTATGATCACAGTTTTTTGGGACGCCCATGGTATAATCCTAATAGATTATTTACAAAGGGGAAAAATCATAACTGGGGTGTACTCTGCCTCTTTACTACTACTACTACCTGTAAAATTAAGATAAAACGACCACATTTAGCAAAGAAAAAGGTTCTTTTCCATCAAGACAATGCTTCAGCATATTCCTCGGCAATTGTGATGGCAAAATTAATGGAGTTGGGGTACGAAATCGTTTGCCGTCCCCCGTATCCTCCAGATCTGGCTCTCTCAGATTATTATCTGTTTCCGAACCTAAAAAAATGTCTCGCAGGCAGGAAATTTGGATCAAATTTGAAACTGACCAATGAAACAGATGCCTATTTTGCAGAGTTGGACAAAAATTACTATGCTGACGGCATCAGAAAGCTTGAGACCAGGTGATCTAAATGTAACGATGTTGCGGGAGATTATGTAGAAAAATAGTAAGAAAGGGTTTCAAAAAAAACTTTTGCCACCGATTTATCAAACCTTGTACAATCTTATTCCGCAATTTGATAACCTTAAATTTTTGACAATTGTCAAATAATAAAGTGACGTAACGGAGTGTTCCAAAACCACCAAAGATGACACATGCGCAGTTACCGAAATCCTGTCTACCCGAAAAAGGAACATTAAGAATTAAATGGGGTCTAATATTTATAAAGGGGCCAGGGGGGGGGGGGCAAGAACCCAAACTGTCACGTTTACATAATGTGATAACCAAAAAGGCATAATTAAATAAACAGTATTTTCTTTAAAAATTAACATTATTTTCATTCAAAATAAAATATAAAAGCCTATCTTACTAGTTTCACCAAGATAAATACAATAAAATATTTTTACTTTTGACAAATTACATTAATTAATAATAATTGTGTCTTTTAAACGTTCGAAAAAATTAACAGCGTGGCAACCTCGCCATCAACGGCGTGGTCGATGACATACTGTCACTTGTTGTTGATGGCCGTCATTGTATTTTGAATCGTTGTGGACTAAAAGGTGATTCGTGGTAAAAGCCTGTAATTTTTTGATTTTTTATTGTTTTTTTGCGTTAAAGGTACTATGGTAAAAAAGTGCGAGGTGTGTAAAACATCCTATGCCGTAGAAAATAAACGGTCCTTTTACAAGTAAGTAAACAGCTTATTTATCTGTAAACAAAACATAGGCGTAGTTAAATATTTTAAACATTGTTATGTAAACAAACAGTCGGTTCTTAAGCTGCCACATTGTTTTAATTGTATTATACCTGCACGATTTTGTATTATTACTATTGAATTAAAAAGTATTCTCTGGTTTAATGCTGCATATGGTTTTGTACTATTTTTAAGATTTACAAAGAAATGTTCGTATCATTAAAGGTTTAGGAATGTTTTGAAATTGACTTGACAACAATGTCTGGAGATTATTTACTCAAACAAACCTGCCTATGATTTGAGGTTATGCTGCTTCTTATGTTCAATGTTCTAATGTTCTTACCTAACAGTTTTCCACAAAATATGATGACTCGCAATATCCCTCCACATGGTACACACGCATCCTGCCCGTAACAAATCTTGTACTTTCAGGTACTGAAAAACGTACAGCAACGTGTTGTAACCGAACGACAGGTTCTGTAAATAATTCTCCATGAATTTCGCCACGGGTTTTTCAACCGTTGAGTCATTTGTGGAATTGGCGTTGATTGCCTTTTTGCCTCTAGGACCTTTTTGAGTTTTGTTGTTGTTAATTACTTTGGTGAATCTAAAACACAATATGTAAATAATTAATTTATAGCAAAATGATTTCATATGGAATTAAGTAAAAAAAGGAGATTTTGATAATTTTTTTGCTACTCATGAAAGTAATGAAAAATGGAAATTTTAAATTTATCTAAATACAGGCTTTTTAAGATCTACTAGAGTCCTTGTATGTTGAGTTGACACATTTGGATTATTATTTCCAAATATGTCAACATATAGGGACCCTAGCTTACCCCAGTGACAGCCATGACAACGTGAAGTCAACCGCAAATTAACTTTTTACCGAAATTTTTCCGTAAATTATGTACAAATTTTCGAAACTTCATCTATAAACGCCTTTACATTTTGATAAAAAATATACTGCAGGCTAACATTTCTACAATAAACAAATAAGTAACAAAAATATACTATAACATAAAGTTTTCTCATTTAGCGACGGATGAAACATCAAAACGAAAATATCGAAATTTCGAATTGTTACAAAATGTCGAAAAAACAAAATATCGAATTGCAAAATGTCTAAATTAAAAATTGTGGAAATTACAAACTATCGGAAATACAAAATGTCGAAATGACAAATATCGAAATGCAAAATGTCGAAAACAACAAATTTCGACAAATATTAAAAAAAAGAAGGTAAAAAAAGAAATTAGAACCTAACCTGGACTGGTTAGATTGGTATACGAAAAAAAACTAACCTGTTCTGGTTAGATTATACTAAAAAAACTTAAAACTTAAAACATCAGATTTAAAATCTAACCTGACTTCGTTAGGTCAGAGAACCCATTTATTACACAAACAAAATCTAATCTGACCAGATCGAGTTTATTTTTTTTTGCAATTTAACATTTTGTTTTTTTGACATTTTGTAATTTCGACATCTTGCAATTTCGAGATTTTGGAATTTAACATTTTGTAGTTTTGACATTTTAAATTTTGTTTTCGCCATTTTGTTCTTTCGGCATTTTGTGTTTCGAAATTTTGTCCGTCGTCCCTTAAATTTGTGTTTTGTTCATATATTGATTTAATCAAAGTCATGTCATTATCAATTTAAAGTTATACGCAAAGGAACTTAAATTTAGGTAAGAAAAATAAATAAAAAAGCAGTTATAGTATTCTTTAAACGCCATAAACATTCTAAGACAAATATTTGGCAGAAAGATAGTAACAAAACACAAATCTATAAAATATATGTAGTGATCCAAAAAAAAACTTTTTGATTGTGTTCAATAAGATTTTCATCATCATGACTAATTTAAAAAGACTTTGACTAAAAGAATTTGACATCTCTAAAAATTCTCAAGGTTGTAAATGACTTGTAAAAAACTATTGCAGTACTTAAAAACAGTAAAGAGTTCATTTTGTTTGTTACAACACCCAAAATAAACTTTTCACAACATGCAAATTCCTAAATTTTTAAAGCTTTTTTAATGACTAAATCTGTCAAAATTCTCTTGGCAATCAAACGATTTCTGTGTTTATTTTTGAACCACCCTATTGATCATTTTGGGATGACGTCTCAAAAAGATCATCTGAGCATATCGTGGATGACAAACAAAGCATCTTTTAGTATATGTAGTTGAGGCAGTTTTACTTTTATTTTTTTTTGTAAGAATTGTGCCTTTTTAAGGTTGATAGGGACAAAATTCTATTTTATAGAATTCCCGCTGTTTTCCAAAACAATGAGGAAAAGTAACAGGTGCTTTCATTGGAGGCACGAAAAAGTTGGGTTATAACTTAAAGTAACGCTTATAAATGCATTCTTACCTAAAAATTTAGTCAATAATGCATTTAATCCTTAATTTGCTTATAGAGGGAACTTTTAAATGTCCAATTTTCACTTTATTTGAGGAGATGTGCAGTTACCTGGTTTGAACTTTATGCCTTACTAAAGGATAATGTTTGAATAACGCAGGCTACCAGTTCCTTTATTTAGAAACACTGTTGCCACCCATATAAATTAATTAGATTAGTAGACAATTATTTCAAATAAATGCGGGTAATCCGCAGATTTAATTTTATGCAAATGTGTTTGGCAACAGTGTTTACCAACTAACCAAAAGTCATCAATGTTCTGTGAATTGTGTAAAAACAAAGAAGAAAAAGTACACAGTACACAGACCTAATCCTATATTTTCTTGGCGGTTTTTTACTCGTATTGGTCTTTCAGTTTTCCCCTAGTTGTTTTCGGAACTTTTTAAATAATTTTGCCTACAGAACACAAAAATTGTGTCTGCAAAAGGTAAAAATTGAACTTCTTAAATATCATGTGACATCTGTCGTTTAATGTTATATTAATACAGGGTGTTCGGCACATGAACCGTCAAAATTTTTGGGCTATTGTTGGGGTCATTTGCTATTTTTTCAACCTTGGAACTTGGGTCCTAAACACGGCTAAAGAGATGAATTTTTTGATTTTTTTCTCAAATTACCCAAAATCACTCCTTTGAACCCTCGTAAGCTTTTTATTAATGTCTGGAAAAGCACCATTTTAGCTCTACTATACTATAGTAGTGTGAGCTATGGTGATCCTAATTTTTACGAGAAAAAAAAAGTTGCTCCGATTTCAAAATTTTTTATATATCTTTGCGTTTCAGATGATTTTGAAACTTTTTTGTCTTGTCGTCTGTCTGTCTGTGATTTTGTGAAAGAAAATCAATTTCAAAATAAAAAGTAAAAAAAAGTATCGACAATTGAGAACTTCATTTTCTTTTAAAAACTTCTCTAGTTGATTAACTTTCTAACGGTTTGCTACACATTGATAAAAAAAAACATTTCTGCTTTAAAATACGGATATTCCGTGAGAAGGGCGAGACTCGTTCGGAATTGGTAAGAAAAATACTAAGCTGTAGTTAAAACTCGACTGCGGTTCGTATTTACTTTTTTTTGTAATATTAGAAATGTTTGTCTTTTTTGTTCAAACGGAATTTGTAAACTGGAGAATAGTGAGGTATAAAATTATTGTGAATTTTTAATTTTTATTTAAAAAAACAATCATAAACATCAAATTGTTTTTCTTATCAAGTCCGAACGATTATCGCCTGTCTCACGGATTATCCGTATTTTAAAGCAGAATTGTTTTTTTTTATTAATGTGTAGCATACCGTTAGAAAGGTCATCAACTAGAGAAGTTTTTAAAAGAAAATAAAGTTATCAATTGTCGATACTTTTTTTAATTTTTAATTTTGAAATTGATTTTCTTTCACAAAATCACTAATGTTCTTAAATAAAAAACCTCGTATGTCCCTTTGGTACATCAATTTTAACAAATCTATTAATTAGTTAAAGAAGCATAAGATTACAGAATTATAAAAAAATACTCTGCCAATCTATGGGCACCTAAGCTCACACTAGGTACTATAGTTATAGTGTACGTGTGAGCTAATATAACTAAAAACTGAAATATATTTTATTCAACTCCAGACTCAATTACCTTTCGTTTGATACCACACAAGCCATGTTTTGACTTAAACTCTAATTTTTAAAATCTACCCCCACCCTTTTTTTAAAAACTAAAATGTATTTTGTTTAACTCCAGACTCATTTACCTTTCGTTTGATATCACACACGCCATATTTTCACTTAAACTCTAATTTTTGACATTTACCCCCACCCTTTTTTTTAAATAACTTAAAATCCATTTTGTTTAACTCCAGACTTAATTACCTTTCGTTTGATATCACACACGCCATATTTTCACATAAACTCTCATTTTTGATATCTACCCCCACCCTTTTATTTGGCTTGCGTTCGGTGAATTTCGTTCATTTTTAAATGGGACCACCACGGCTCAAGACCCAGTCTAGGTACCAAATTTCATTTAAATCGGACAAGCGGTTTTTGAATTATGCGGGTTGGTCGTTACAGACAGACATACAGACAGACAGACAGACAGAAAGACAGACAGACAGACAGACAGACAGACAGACAGACAGACAGACAGACAGACAGACAGACAGACAGAAAGACAGAAAGACAGAAAGACAGACAGACAGACAGACAGACAGACAGACAGACAGACAGACAGACAGACAGACAGACAGACAGACAGACAGACAGACAACAAGACAGACAGACAGACAGACAGACAGACAGACAACAAGACAAAAAAGTTTCAAAATCATCTGAAACGCAGATATATAAAAAATTTTGAAATCGGAGCAACTTTTGTTTTTCTCGAAAAAATTAGGATCACCATAGCTCACACTACTATAGTATAGTAGAGCTAAAATGGTGCTTTTCCAGACATTAATAAAAAGCTTACGAGGGTTCAAAGGAGTGATTTGGGGTAATTTGAGAAAAAATATCAAAAAATTCATATCTTTTTAGCCGTGTCTCTTACGACCCAAGTTATAAGGTTGAAAAGGTAGCAACAATATCCCAAAAAATTTTGACGGTTCATGTGCCGAACACCCTTATAGGGATAAATTTAGCTAATGCAGTGCCTGCAAAATGTCCCTAAAGACCTAGTTGCACTTTTTAACTGCACTATAAAACTACCTTTAAAAATCAATAAATAAACAGTCGGCATAGACACTAAAACCGCAGTAAACAATGCTTTGTTTGTCATCCAGGCCTGAAAATAATCACGTGACCCAAAATGATGAATAGCTACTTTACTGTGAATCTGGCGGTAAATTTTAATAATAAAATAAAACATTACAATTCTAAGCATAGAAGAACAATTATTATAAAAAATATAATTAAAAAATACGTATTGGAATAGATTACGCAAGGAATTGGGAGAATTAGGGAAAAGTAAGGAGCTTTGAAGAAACCTGCAAATGAAAAATAAAACAAATTATTAGAAAGAGCAAATTTTTTGTAATTAATGGGTTCCAAAACTCGCGCACAAAATCAATAAAACAAATAATCAAATTGTATCCAAAGTTTTTGTAAGTGCCGGTTATTATTTATGAGGTCCTAGTGCTTATGAATGCAGTATCCCTATTGGTAACCTTGGTTTTTAAGTATATAAAAAACTCCACTTAAGGTTTAGTGTCGTTTTTAGTTCAATGAATAGAGGCCAAAATAGGGGGGTTACCCTACAAAAGGTCCGGTAGTTCTGAATTTTGGATATGTTGTTAAGCTCAGGAGGGTAGTTAAAAATCTGAGTTTTCGTCACCCCCACCCCTGTGCTCCCTCCGCCATTTTTGCCTTTAATTTCATTCCAGTACACTAAATCGCAAAAAGAGTTTTTAGAGGATATAATTATCTACAATTGGGTGGTACTATGGTTGTTCTGCGAGCAGTAGTAACGGAGCTAGGTAATTTCCAAAAATGACTAAAATCACGTGCTTGGACAAATTTTCAGATTGTTTCAACTTTAGACGGCATAAGCTCCGAAATACTTTGTTCTAGGGTAAAAGTTCTAAGAAAACATCTTGTAGAGAATTTTATCAGCTACAAAATCCATTCTTTAAATGTATTTTTAAATATTGTAATGGAGTGGGAGTAACTTTTAACTTAAAGTAAGTAAGTTAGAAAATAATCATTTTTTTAAATTTAGTGCTTTAAACTGCACGTTTTTTATTTATTTTAATTTTTTTGTATAAATTTAGTGACATACAAAAAGGTAAGAGAGCTTAGGGGTCAAACACCTCTTTAAACTAACCACCTCTTCAAAACCCCCCCCCAGACCCCCCAAAATCTAACATATTTAGGTTTTCTTAAATTTTCTCAAAAAATACGCTTCTAAGAGAAAAATGTGTAATATACTTTATTGTAGACAATGAAATTTCCTTTTGAAAAAGGTAGAACTCGATGGGGGTCAACTATTTATAAACTCTTCAGCGGCGTCTGTTAATTGAAGTAATTTAAAAAAGTTAAATAATATCCATGTTTTCTTCATGATTTATTCGATTTTTTTTTAAACAAAGGTCTATAGAACAAAATGCGTTATAGATTATTGTAGCAAATAAAATTTCCTTTAAAATGCTGTACAAGAAAGTCGGATTGGTTTCATGGTTATAAATTTAGAGGCGCCTGTAAATTTAACCAATTTTAAAAAATCACAAATTAAAATATTTTTGTTACAAGTTTTATCTAATTTTTTCAAAAACTAAGCCTAATTTAAAAAAATGCTATGATGCACTTTATTGACAGTAAAATTCTCTTTTCAACGGTGTATAACTCAATGGGGTTTGATTTACAACGAACCCGCCAGCGACGTCCGTAAATGGGAGCCATTTAATTAATTTTTTTTAAAATTATGTTTTGCACAGGTTTTATTTGATTTTCTGAAAACCATACCCTTTAGCGCCTCTGAATTTATAACCATGAAACCAATCCGACTTTCTTGTACAGCATTTTAAAGGAAATTTTATTTGCTACAGTAATGTATAACACATTTTGTTCTATAAACCTTGGTTTAAAAAAAATCTAATAAATCATGGAAAAAACATGGATATTTTTTCACTTTTTTAAATTACTTCAATTAACGGACGCCGCTGAAGAGTTTATAAATAGTTGACCCTCATCGAGTTGTACCTTTTTCAAAAGGAAATTTCATTGTCTACAATAAAGTATATTACACATTTTTCTCTTAAAAGCGTATTTTTTTAGAAAATTTGAGAAAACCTAAATATGTTAGATTTTGGGGGGTCTGGGGGGGTTTTTGAAGAGGTGATTAGTTTAAAGAGGTGTTTGACCCCTAAGCTCTCTTACCTTTTTGTACGTCACTAAATTTACACAAAAAAATAAAAATAAATAAAAAACGTGCCGTTTAAAGCACTAAATTTAAAAAAAAAAATATTTTCTTAATTAACTTACTTTAAGTTAAAAGTTACTCCATTACAATATTTAAAAATACATTTAAAGAATGGATTATGTAGCTGATAAAATTCTCTACAAGATATGTTCTTAGAACTTTTACCCTAGAACAAAGTATTTCGGAGCTTATGCCGTCTAAAGTAGCAAAAATCTGAAAATTTGCCCAAGCACGTGATTTTAGTCATTTTTGGAAATTATCTAGCTCCGTTACTACTGCTCGCAGAACAACCGTGGTACCACCCAATTGTAGATAATTATATCCTCTAAAAAAATTAATATACCTCTTTTTGCGATTTAGTGTAATGGAACAATTTTTGATGGTTTTTTCAAGATGGCGGAGGAAGCACAGGGGTTGGGGTGACGAAAACTCAGATTTTTAACTACCCTTTTGACCTTAATAACATATCCAAAATTCAGAACTACCGGACCTTTTGTAGGGTAAAACTCCTCTATTCATTGTACTATTTATATCAAATCAACCAAAGGTTTGTCAGACAATCCAATCGATTTTGATAATTTATGGTACAGTCAGAGACTTATTAAATTGCCGCGGTCGAAAATAAAAAAATATTCCTATTTAAAATTAGGAAAACCAGTTTGAACCATACCAAAAAAATTGTGAACCTTACCTCTGTTTCTATACACACCCATTATAAAAAAAATCTCTTTTCTAATATGCTTAAATTATATATATTTTTTAAAATACACTGGCAATTTAAAAAGTCCCTGACTGTACATTTATTCCACCCATTAAAAGAGAAAAAATCACAAAATATTTTTTTTTGAGATAACGTCGAAAATGAATGAAAATATCTTAGCAATATCGTCGTCACTTCTGTCTGTGTGTAGATGTGTGTGTCTGTCCGTAACACGATACTTCCAAAACCGCTAAGCCGATTTCAATGAAATTTTCAGGTAAAATAATGTACAGCAATATAAAGCTGATTAGATTTTGGTCAAAATCCATTAATGCCAATGACAGTTTTTTGACAGCATAAAAATTAAACCCATCAGTGAGAATCTTGCAAAAACATTTTTTTTATAATAAAACTTTTTCAAACATTTTGGGTTTGTTTTTAAAAATTCGATCTTGTGACATGAACTCATCATTTCTCCATCTTAAAATTTGGTGAGAATCTTGCAAACATTTTTTTTACAACAAAACTTTTTCAAAAAATTTGGTTTTGTTTTTTAAAATTTGAAAGGTAGATTCAAGTTTCAAATAAGCTCTACTGTTGATTTCATTATTTTTGGAACAACTTTTTTTTCGTTGGCCTATGATCTGTATGTCACTATCATGGTTCTCAAGATAATTTAATGTATGTAATATTAAATAAATGTTTGAACTAAATTGGCAGTCTTTTTGAGTTTCAAAATTTTATCAAAAAACCAACTACTTGACAGAAAAATTTGGGATTTTTCAACCTCTTTGTGGGTAAAATAAATCAAACAAGTTTCGTGGCTAATCGGGTACAAAGGAGTTTTTATTTCTCTCATATTTTTCCGTGGGTAGCTTGAAAGCTAAACCTCACGGGGGTCCAAGATCTAATGGACACCTAATTAGTGTTGACAGTTAACTGTTTCGTCCTTATGAGACTCCTCAGAACACTGCTTGGTCAATGTGACACTCTTGCGAAGTTAATTAGACGGTTTTGTCTCTAATCCTATGTAAATAATGAGAAAACTCTCACAAGAAGCGCCATCTACCGAGATACGAGAGAAACCAGAACAACAGCAGGCGAAAGTAAACTGCTATACATATCGATTAATGACAAGATCGATTACAAATAAAAAGAAACAAACTAATCCGTGACCTACGACAGCTCATCTGCCTTTCAGGCCAGATCAACGCTGATTCTGTTTTTACCCGCCATCAGACATGTGAGCGTCAATCAGCGGAATTTTTAAGCCAAATAAATTTCACGTTTGTTAATAAAATAAATGTACCAAAAATTATCAAAATCGGTGAGATGCTCTGCCAAACATCCATTTTTTTGGCTGATCTGACCTTTATCCTACGAAACACGGATAGACGTTGCTTTATCTCTATTAGAAAATCAAAAAACCTGGGACACCCTTGCATCATAACGGCCACATAAACTTTGGATACTTTGTAAAATATTACCTCCAGATTCACTTCAATTCATAGACCTAAAAGTTAAACTATTGTTACATAAGGTGGGCCAAAAAACATTTTTTTCTTCGGGTGTAGTTTTTTTACAGTTTCTTCGATTTTTGTCATTTGTCTGTCGAAAGCTAAGCATCTTGGATATTATAGAAATGTCAACTTTGACAAAAAAATAGGATAGTATCAAGTCTTAACTTTCGAGAGAGACCAAAATCATAAAAATCAAACAAAGGGTCAAAAAACGACGGCCGAAAATTTTTTTTACGGTTTTCTTGGCCCATCTTATATTATTTTTAGCAGATAAAATTACAAATTATTATGAAATTAATAAAAGTTAAATTGTTAGAATGTGGCCCGAGTTTTGGAATCATTTTATGTATAAAAAGGTTGATTAATGGGAAACAAAAATATATGACGGTCATTTAGGTAAAAAAAACGTTTAAAGGGCAATATAACAGCGAAGAATGTTGTTGCGCGGGCGCAGTTGCCCTCTGTTACCTTTATTAAAGGCACAGGCACCAATTAGCGCCAAACAAGAGCTATATTAAGCGTTAGAAAGCGAACCTACCAATCTTGGGAGTGATTTTGTAATAGGAGATTAATAGGTTAGAAAAATTGTTTTGTTTTGAGAGAATAAAATCTAAATTAAATTACGTTAAAACATGTGGTAACTCTGAATTCACCCAGAACTAACCCGAACTCAATCATCACCATCTTGCGTTACTTCCGTCACAGGAGTACCTTTCTCTAACTCCTTCACATTCATCGGAGTAGCAACATATTGTCAGGAATGCAAATAACCCCTGACTGTGCCACTGTACGAAACCATCTTGGAAAAGCGAAAAACACAATTATGGTTCTGTTAAGATGAGAAAGTGGTTCCGCCTCCCTCCAAAATAGAAAACATTTGGTTGCCGCTTACCATACAGCAGATGGTTATGGCGAGAAAAACTATTGAAAATTCTAGAGTGGGAGTCGTAATGGTTGAGCGTGGGGATACAGCAAGTAGCGAGAGGGTTTTCCCTTTAAAGTGATTGGACATGGAAAAACTGTGAGATAAGAAAATGTTGTCTATAAAATGTATTTTATCTCTGTTTTTGTTTAGCTTATCTTGTTTAGCTCATTAGCTAGAATGTAAAGTAAATTTTAGGATTATCAGCAACGCCACTGACTTGGTTCCTCCAAGCTCTTCAAAGAGGGGATAATGGATTATTTAGGTCCAACCAACCCTTTATAAAAACCCAAACTTTGAGAAGACAAGTCGGTAGTTACATTCTAAGTTTTGTTGAATTTAACTAAAACCTCTAAAATTAATTGTCAGTAAAGAAACATAAGATTTTTATATTTAAAGAATATTTTGAAGTTTGTTATTTTGGTAAGTTAAAGTTTTATTTTAATATTTTGGGTCTTGTTCGTTTTATAGGTCATAAGAAAAGTCTTGTAACAATTTGTAAATTGTAACAGAGTTTTATTTTGTATTCATTAAAGTTTGTAACGTTTTTAAAACTGTTTCATATTTATTTTATTCACATAAGAGATCTACTACGGTACCCTCGTTTAAGGGTTCGATTTAAAATAAAATCGTACCCGACAATATTCCCTACAATCTTTAAAGTAACTTAAATAAAGAACAAGAGCAAGATCAAGAGAAAATATGAGCTAAGAAAAAACCCGAATGCACAACACCTACTGAACTTACTCATCATCATCTTGTGTTACTTTCGTTAAGGGGGTTTTTTTATCGAACTCAGTAACATCCATTGGAGTAATAGCGTGTTCCCTAGCTTCATTAAAGTAACAAAAATAAAGAACGAGAGAAAGAGAAAAGAACCCGAATGCACAATACTACAAAACTTACTCATCTTCATCTTGTGTTACTTTCCTCAAGGGGGTATCTTTCTCTAACTCCGTAACTTCCATAGGAGTAACAGCATGTTCCCCATCTTCTTTAAAGTAACAAAAAAAACCAACGATAGCAAGAGAAAACATGAACCTGGGTCCCTCAGAACTAACCCAAATTCACTATAGCTACTGAACTCACTCATCATCATCTTGCGTTACTTCCGTCACGGGAGTATCTTTCTCTAACTCCGTCACTTCCATAGGAGTAACAGTGGGTTCCTTAGATTCTTCGGTAGGTGAAAGTGGTTCCGATTTTATCTCTGGCACGGCTGCTGATGGACCCAAGCTAGCAGAGTCCATTGGGGGTGGTGTTTTAGGTGTTTGGATATCGCTCGGAACGACCTAATAGAATAGAAATTGTATTTACTTTTTAATTTACGATTGAAGTTCTTATAGTTCGTTTTTTTTTAGTTGATTTCATAGAAATTGGCCCTTTAGAGAAAATTTCAGACATCTATAGACTTTTTTGACCCCGGAGACGGATTCAGCGTCGAAAAAAACATGGAATATCACGGTCTGTCTTATGGACCTCATTTTTTTTCTTGTGTTTTAAATTAAACATTTAAAAAGTTTCTTCCACGTGACGCCAAAATCACGATCATAACAAAAACATTTCATGTAAAAAAAGCCAATTACACGAAAATGGCATTCCGTAAAAAGAATTCAGATAAACGTAAAGCGAAGTTCTCCAATACAAATTTCCAAATGAAAGGTTCTTACTAGTTTGGAAATGTTGTTTTAACTTTGCTATTACAGCCAAACTTCTTTATGTTCAATTAAGCACTGTGCCTAAAAGTCATTTACAGCCGTAATAGCCAAGTTTAGAAAAATATTTCCAAACTAGTAAGAACCTTTCATTTTGAAATTTGTATTGGAAAACTTGGCTTTACTTTTATCTCAATTCTTTTTACGGAATGCCATTTTCGCGTACTTGGCTTTTTTACATGAAATATTTTTGTTATGATTTCTCTTCTTTTTTAAAGGAATTGGATAATACTTAATTTTTAAAGTAGTAAAATATGCGGAATATTCAAAACTTTTGCAATGCCTTACTTAAATTTTTGAGGTTTTTTAATTTTTTTCCATGGTTTTATCGTAGTTCCTATCAGCCTTCCAAAGCTCAGCTCTCTAGCGTTTCTGAAAGTGCACAATGTTACTTTTACATAACTTTACATGTATAGGGGAGGGAAATAAATTAAAATTGTCGTGTTTTTAAATTTTGTTCTATAGTTTTATCATAGTTCCTATCAGTGTTCCAATGCTCAGCTCTCTAGCGTTTTTGGAAGTGGGTAATGTTACTTTTACATAACTTTACATTTATAGGGGAGGAGAGTAAATAAAAAAAATTGAACTTTTTAAATTTTTTCCCACGGTTTTATCATAATTTCTATCAGCATTCCAATGCTCAGCTCTCTAGCGTTTCTGGAAGTGGGCAGTGTTACTTTTACATAACTATACATTTATAGGGGAAGGAAGTAAATTAGAATTTTGGGGTGTTTTATTTTTTTCTATAACTTTATCATAGTTCCTATCAGTCTGCCAAAGCTCAACTCTCTAGCAGTTCTGGAAGTAGGCAATGTTACTTTTACTTAACTTTACATTTAAAGGGGAGGGAAGTAAATTAGAATTTTGGGGTGTTTTAATTTTTTCCTATAGTTTTATCATAGTTCCTATCAGTCTGCCAAAGCTCAACTCTCTAGCATTTCTGGAAGTGGGCGATGCTAATTTTACATAACTTTAAATGTATAGGGGAGGGGAGTAAATTAAAATTTTGAGGTTTTTTTGATTTTTTCCTATAGTTTTATCATAGTTTCTATCAGTCTGCCAAAGCTCAACTCTCTAGCATTTCTGGAAGTGGGCGATGCTAATTTTACATAACTTTAAATGTATAGGGGAGGGGAGTAAATTAAAATTTTGGGGTTTTTTGATTTTTCCAGGGGTTTGGTCATAATTTCTATTAGTCTAAATTTCAGCTTTGTAGCAAGTCTGGAAGTACAGTAGAATATTGATGATCTATACATGAGTGAGTGAGTGAGTGGCAATTTCGACGTTTTTTGAAATTTCGTAACTACTTTACTACTTTATGGAATTCCATGAAACTTGGAGGGGTTCGGTTCGGTTAACTCCATGGAGATCTACAACTGTACAAAGTTTGAGATTCGTAGCTCATTCCGAAGTTGAGTTTTAGGTAGGTCAAATATCGGCTGAAATGTTTCCAGAAAAGATGGTTACGGCGCGCGAACTTGGCGAGGCACTGCCGTGCCCTCAGATATCTCGGTCTGTCTTATGGATGGAATTTTTAAATTAAACATTTAAAAATTTTCTTCCACGTGACGTCAAAATCACGATTAATAATTTGGCGAATTGGGACGACATGTAACGATATGTTATTTTTTAATCTTTTAATAACCTTGTACCGATATCATTTTTTCGAAATATAGTCTGTGCAGTCATAGGATTCCGGTAAAAAATAGTCTGAAATTGTAGTACCACCCCTGTTAGAACAGTGTCTCGTTGACTGCATAAGTACAGTCGTATCAAAGGTTTTGCGTCACAAGAGTTTTTCGTAATACGCCCGCGGACCAATCACAGCCTGCGTTGAAGCTGCGAAGCCTTTGTGTGGGTGGAAGAAAACCAAGAACTATAGACATAAAGGACTTCCATTTAACCTGCGTTAACGAATTGTGCGGGGTGAGGAGAACGGCGTGACGTCATCACTTGTGCTAAATCCTTTGTTTACGTTCGTTGTATATGATGTTATTCGTATTTTCAAGAGAGTTTTGTTGATATTTCGCTGAATAGTTTGTGTTTTTTGGATTGTTTCCGTGCAGTGCTACTAAGAAAAGACATATAAATAAACATTTTCACGTTTGGTTTGTTAACAGTGTGTAAAAATTCGATTCAGGACAGAGAAGAACCTTTGTTTACAGGGTAAAAAGAATGGCCACGATTTTCTCAGCAAATGGACTTATATCTAATGGTTATTATTATTATTAATTATTCTGTAATTATTATCTAAAGTATATTGATAAATAATTTCCACTGTAATTTTTTTAGCTCACTATGCCTGGAAGAATCTGTGCGGTTGCTGTGTGCAAAAACAATTAGTTGTTTCTTAAAAAACAAGGCTCAAACATAGTCTTTCATTCTCGACATTGGTTGGGAAACCCACCTTCTCGACATTGGTTGGAAAAAATTAAAAAATGGAACTCATACTTTGAGTTATATCATGGTAACTCATTTAGACTTGGTACCAGAATTGTGGGTAGATTGGCCAGTAAAATTGAAAAAAAAGAAACCATGCCACTTAAAATAATTTTTGATTTTTGTAAATTGCGTACAATAATAAGAATAAACTTCCATAACGATCAAGCACAGAAAACTAAAAATCTTAAAAGAAAACGATGTGAGGACATTGAACGGAGTAGAGCAAGTAAATACAAAAGACTGTGAGCTGAAAAGGATCATTTTTATTTATATTAATATTTTTAATTTATATGTATCTGTACTTTTCTTTTTTTTTTTGTAAAAATGTAATATAAAATACTTATTTTATGTTCTATATTCCCGTTTTTTAATTATCTATTAAATAATTTCTTAACATGCTTTAAAAAGCGGTTATAATAATTAAACTATACATTATGTGCATTTTTTTCTCTTTGTTTTTTGTCTATTTGTTAAGAACAATATTTGTGCTTTTCCTTTTTTTAAATAAATCAATAAATTTTTCGTCTATATTTCCGTTTTTAATTATTATTAATTATTATTATCGCAAAATAATTTCTTTACATACTTTTAAAACAATTGGACAAAATATATAGGGATTAACAGATATTTCAAATATAAAATCATTTATTATCCTTTAATTTAATGTAAAGACAATATTTTTAAATGTACAATGCCTCAATTTTACATAAAATTGAATTTGCATAAAGAAAATAGCTCTAAAAGCACATAAAATCCAATATAACAATAGGCGCGCTTTCTGCCCAGCACAAGTGGTGACGTAACATCGAGTTTGACCTTGAACATCGATTGCAGACAGATTAGGCAAACTGAGCAATCCTGTCTAGTGTATAATCGTTGGAAGAAAACGCCTTTCGTCAGTGCAGTCAGATATCGACGAGAAGTCTTTAAAAGCAAACCTACATTGATTGCCTCGTTCATTTTTCTACGAAAACATCGCTAATGTTATATTTTGTTAATTAAAATACCTTTCATTCAATGTTAGGCTCACTAAATAAATCAGTCAAAAAATGGAAGTTACAGTCCATTATTATTAAAGATATTAACATATTTTGAGCGACTAATGGACTGTATATCCATAGGTCGCTGGTTCATCCGGCTCGAAGCACCACACACTGATTTAGTGACGTTTGGAGGTTTTTACGGCTGCCATTTTCACACCAAAATATTTTCAATTTTTTTATTTATTTAAGTTTTGAGTGGATATAATGATTGCTACGATGAAAAAGGATTATATTGCTACGTATTTATAAACAATTATATAAGTATTAAAAACTAATGCTTTGAAGGCAAAAAAATGAATTAAAAAATCAACCAAAATTTAAACCTGTCCAGCAGTATTTACTAAGACCTTAAGACTTAGCATTGTAGACCGGGTTTAAGTATCAAGTCTATAGACTTAATACCGACCGGTTTAAGTGTATTTTTTTAATACTCACAGGTCAAATAACTGCAAAGATTTGGTTCACCCTAATGTGCAATATGATAGTAAGCATTTCTCAGTGAGTTTCATCTCATATAAATTCAAATTAACTTTAGAAATAAAGAAAAACCACATAAACATTTTGTAAAGAAATGTCATTTTTTGGAAACTTAGTCCGTGCAGCCGTAGGATTTCCGCTAAAAATAGTCTCAAATTGTAGTACCACCTCTGAGGGGTGGTTTAAAGTTCGAAAAACAATAGAAATAATCCATGATTGACAAAAAACTTACATGCAAAAATATTCAAAGCTAAATAATACATAAATAACTTAAAACTATATCTGTAGATGCATTACCGTATTAAATACGTATCAATATTTAAATACTGTAAAAAACACAAGATATATTAGAATCCCTTTTCAATTACACATTAACTAAAACAATTGACCATCGGTTTAATAGTCGCTAACTTGTCTAAAAAATTAACATGTAAAATATAGCGGACAGCTGACACTGACTTACACCGTTTTTATTCGGCATTTCCTAGTGACGTTTGGAGGTTTAAATATGGCTACTATTTTTAAACCAAAATATTTTATTATTTTTATTTATTTATAACCTTTGTGTGGAAATAATGTCTTTGTTCCAACGAAAAAAGATGACCCATATCCCAAGGTATTTATGAACAATTTATATAAAATATTAAAAACTATTGAATTCACGGGAAAAATAAGTTAAACCTTCAACCAAAATGTAGACTTTTAAACCTAGGATCGACTTCAGATCATCTCTTTTGTATAACCCAAGTTATTGAAAAGAAAATGGCATACTGACAAGAGCTGCATCTGCTTTACGTCGATTTGCAGAAGGCATATGATAGTATACCACTAAATCTACTTTGGAAAGCGTTGGAAAACACAAACATAAGCGTACAACTAATTAAGGCCATCAAAAAGTTATACCGCAATAGTTAAAATAAAAGCAAAACTAACCAAAGGCTTTTAAGGTCTAAAACAAGGTTGCTGTATCTCGCCTACGCTCTTCAAGATATACTTGGAACAAGTCCTTAATGTATGGAAGAGAAAATGCCAAAACATGGGAATTCCGTTGGAAAAAACCACCTTGTATACTTTATGTTTCGCCGATGATCAGATAGTAGTGGCTCAGGATTATGACGACCTCGAATATATGACACGAAAACTAATAGAAGAGTACAATAAGTGGGGACTAGAGGTTAATCTCAATAAGACAGAGTATATGTGTATCGGTGGTATGAAACAGGATTTAATCTTAAATACCGGGCAGCGAATTCAGTCCTGTGATGAGTATAAATACTTAGAAATCAAAACGAATTTTATACTTCACACAAAGGTATGTGTGCCTAACTTGCGAGTGTCAGAAGGAGAGGGAAGAGTTGATTTTGGTTGTTTTCCTACTTACACAAGGTTGCATCTCTAGACGTACGTTTCTGTGTGTTTCACGTCATCAGTAGAGAACAGCAAACCCAGGTAAGCCAATTTTAACCAAAACCAACTCCTATATATGAAATACTCGCGGCGGTGCAATGCGAGTAAATTACAAGTTGTTGCGCCATCTAGCGGACTGGCTCGAGCACATATTGTCAGGAATGCAAATAACCCCTGACTGTGCCACTGTACGAAACCATCTTGGAAAAGCGACAAACACAATTATGGTTCTGTTAAGATGAGAAGTGGTTCCGCCTCCCTCCAAAATGGAAAATATTTGGTTGCCGCCTACCACACAGCAGATGGTTATGGCGAGAAAAACTATTGAAAAGTCTAGAGTGGAAGTCGTAATGGTTGAGCGTGGGGATACAGCAAGTAGCGAGAGGGTTTTCCCTTTAAAGTGATTGGACATGGAAAAACTGTGAGATAAGAAAATGTTGTCCATAAAATGTATTTTATCTCTGTTTTTGTTTAGCTTATCTTGTTTAGCTCATTAGCTAGAATGTAAAGTAAATTTTAGGATTATCAGCAACGCCACTGACTTGGTTCCTCCAAGCTCTTTAAAGAGGGGATAATGGATTATTTAGGTCCAACCTACCCTTTATAAAAACCCAAACTTTGAGAAGACAAGTCGGTAGTTACATTCTAAGTTTTGTTGAACTTAACTAAAACCTCTAAAATTAATTGTAAGTAAAGAAACATAAGATTTTTATATTTAAAGAATATTTTGCAGTTTGTTATTTTGGTAAGTTAAAGTTTTATTTTAATATTTTGGGTCTTGTTCGTTTTATAGGGCATAAGAAAAGTCTAGTAACAATTTGTTAATTGCAACAGAGTTTTATTTTGTATTCATTAAAGTTTGTAAAGTTTTTAAAACTGTTTTATATTTATTTTATTCACATAAGAGATCTATTACGGTACCCTCGTTTAAGGGTTCGATTTAAAATAAAATCGGACTCGACAATATATATATATATATATATATATATATATATATATATATATATATATATATATATAAACCTAGGATTGTAGCACTTAGCACTGTAGACCCTTTAGTAAATACTGGTGGTCAGGTTTTTTATAATCTTGGAACTTATTACACTTTAGTAAATACTAGAGGCCCTCGATACATTTGACACTTGTTTTACACTAAACAAGTGTCAAATGTATCGAGGGCCTCTAGTAAATACTGCTGACCATGTCTAGGTTTGGTGACACTCACCGTATCTGCTTCAGATCTGGCATTTGGCGTCACCGTCATCAAATTGTGTTTCGGGATGACAATAAACCTCTTGCCGTTGATGTATTCCAAATACTGCGGCCGCAGAACCTCTGTCGACTCACTGCTGTTCACGATTTTTACGTTCTGAGGTAACCACGATGTAACCGCCCCCACCAAAGACTTGCTGCTCTCTGGCATTGAGGTGGGCGGGGACACGTCAACGGGAACTAACGGTGTTGCCGGTAAAGTGGACTGAAAAATAATTCTATTTATTTTACCATTTAATAGACGGATAGTAGAACATTGATAAATTGGATTTGACCAAAGTAAAAGGGGCAAATCAAAAATGGCGCCGTCCCGGCCTTTTTAATCATTGACATTTTGTTCTCTGGTTTAGAAATGTCAAGGGCTTGTCAACCACAGTTTTTGCTTATTCGTTTTTTGCGAGTGACGTTTACAATGTCGAAATACATTTAATCGAAAATCAAATTCTCGAACTCTTTATATCGAAAATCAAAATCTCGAATATTCAAAATGTCGAATAATTAAAACATGGAAAATCAAAATGTCGAAAATCAAAATCTCGAAAAATCAAAATGTAGAAAATAATAAAATCGAAAGTTAAAATATCGAAAATTAAAATGTCGAAATAAAAACTGTCGAATAGTTAAATTATCGAAAAATTAAAATATCGAAAACCCAAAATATCAAAAATACAAAATATCGAAAATACAAAATATCGAAACAACAAAATATCGAAAATACAAAATATCGAATAACAAAATATCGAAAATACAATATATCGAAAGAACAAAATATCGAAAATCAAAACAGAAAATTTCGGAACCTTCACCTAACCTGACCCTGACCTAATCAAACGTAACCTAATCTGCGATAACCACACGAAAATAGATAGTTTCAAAAACCTAACCTAACGAAACCTAGTGAAATCTAACCGAACCGAACCGAATCAAACCGAACCAAAGCAAACTAAACCAACAATTTTTATAAAAAAAAAAAACTTTCCTGACTTCTTTCCCGGGATCCTAGAAAGTGTGAATTCGAACCGAACCGAACCGAACCTATCCAAACCTTACCTTACCCAACCAGACGACATTTTGATTATTCGAGATTGTAATTTTTCGATATTTTGTGGTTTCGATATTTAATTCTTTCGACATTTTAATTTTTAATATTATCCTTTTCGATATTTTGTTATTTCGATATTTTGATTTTCGACATTTTTAGTATTCGACATTTTGATTATTCGATATTTGTATTTTCGATATTTTGTAATTTCGATATTTTAATTTTCGATATTTTAATTACTCGACATTTTTCAATTCGACATTTTAATTTTCGATATTTTAATTTTCGATATTATTATTTTCTACATTTCAATTTTTCGAGATTTTGATTTTCGACATTTTGATTTTCTATGTTTTAATTATTCGACATTTTGATTGTTCGAGATTTTGATTTTCGATATAATGAGTTCAAGATTTTAAATTTCGATTATATGTATTTCGACATTGTGTGTTTTTTGCCAGTGTTTTAAATAATATTTGGGATGAAACTGTTAAGAACTGTTCAGGGTCTTAAAACATTACGTTTTTCAAACGTAAAATTTAGCACCCGTGAATTTAAAAATCAAACTAGTTTCGTGGCTAATCGGGTAAAAATATGTTTTTGTTTCTCTCATATTTTTCCGTGGGTAGCTTGAAAGCTTAACCTCACGGGGTCCAAGATCTAATGGACACCTAATAAGTGTTGACAATTAACTGTTTCGTCCTTATGGGACTCCTCAGAACATTGCTTGGTCAATGTGACACTCTTGTGAAGTTAATTAGACGGTTTTGTCTCTAATTAAATGTAAATAGTAAGAAAACTCTCGCAAGAAGCGCCATCTACCGAGATACGAGAGAATCCAAAACAAGAGCAGACGAAAATAAACTGCTATACATATCGATCAATGAAAATATCGATTACAAATAATTAGAAACAAACAAATCCGTGACCTACAACACCTTTTCTGCCTTTCAAGTCAAATCAACGCTTATCAGACACGTGAGCGTCAGTCAGCGGAATTTTTAAGCCAAAAGCGTTGATCTGACCTGAAAGGCAGAAGAGCTATCGTAGGTCACGGATTAGTTTGTTTCTTTTTATTTGTAATCGATCTTTTCATTGATCGATATGTATAGCAAGTTTATTTTCGCCTGCTCTTGTTTTGGATTCTCTCGTATCTCGGTAGATGGCGCTTCTTGCGAGACTTTTCTCACTATTTATATAGGATTAGAGACAAAACCGTCTAATTAACTTCGCAAGAGTGTCACATTGACCAAGCAGTGTTCTAAAGGAGTCCCATAAGGACGAAACAGTTAACTGTCAACACTTATTAGGTGTCCATTAGATCTTGGACCCCCGTGAAGTTGAAATATGAGAGAAACGAAAACTCCTTTTTAGCCAATTAGCCATAAAACTTGTTTGATTTTTTTAATTCACGGGAGCTAAATTTCACGTTTGTTATGAATAAGTAGGTTTGGTTAGGCTGCCTACCAATGTCCAACTATTTTTATCACGTTTTCAGTAGTAATGTCAAACGCATGGTTGGGTGCTCTTTCCATTTTGTCTGGTTGTGAAATCAAATCTCTAGCTGTTCTAATATCTCTGATTTAATGTTAATATTATATAGGGTGTCTAATAATTGTGAGTAATTTGTGATTTTAAAAAAAGTTCATATAACATGGTGGATAAGTTTTTATTAAAAAAAGAAAAGCTGCCACTGACAAATAATTATTAGACCAGATAGACCAAATGGTCGGCACTAGAGACCCTGTATGTATGACATATTCTTACTAAAGAGAGACGCGACAAACCCATCAAAGTCACTGAAATTAACATTTTTTGGTTATGTTATTTTCTTGGCAGATTCATTGACGTTTCACTAAAACAATTTAAATGGTCAGCGGTGAGTGACATCAATTCATTCAACAAATAAACAAACATGTTTGTCGGTCACTCCCTATCTAGGTTTTGTTATAAAGCGTTGTTTATGAACTCACAAGGACAGAAGGTGCGTCTCTCTCTAAACATCGCTAGAGTATCCCAACTAACATTTATAGTAGCGGCTACATGTTCTAAAGGCTTTGCTACTTTCTTATAGTAGAAATGTGGTGATCCCAACCAAAATTTGTTACTTTTTAGTTCTAACTACTATTTAGTATCAGGAAATAGTAGATGTTTCGTAAAAACGACCCTCTAAACTACTTCATAGGATTGTTTCTTGATAGTCGATTCTGATAGTCTTCTCTACCACAATAGGACGTTGCTAAAGTTTTACTTTCTCTGTAGTCGTTATTTCGTAGTCGCCCTGACTTTTATATCCTACTTAATTACCACTAGAAAGTTAAGCTTCATTGGAGTCCCAAACAAGTGTATCCGACAACTACATTATAACTTTAATTTTTACCACAAAAGTTTGTGACATCATAGTAACATCTGATGTAACAATGTAGACAAAATAACTTTTTGGATCAACTTTAAAGCCGCAACTACTTTCAAGTAACCTTTTCGACTATCAGGGAATATAGTTTGGGACGCCATGTTTTTATGTAAGAAAGAAAATTTAATATTTTTGTTGTCGTTTTATGAGCTCATATTAAAGAACCATACTATTTTATAAACAAATTAGTTGAAGCTTACCAAAAATGCTCTTCTTAAGCACCATTTGTTGGAGTTAACTGTCGATTATAAAAACATAACCTCCAAAATCACAACACAAAAATTCCATCAGCTACCAGAAAACGGCTCAATTTTACGGGCGCACCGGTTTTTTGCAATATATATAATGCATGTTATACAAAAAACTTTGCGTCGCACTCGAATTTTGATCCTCTGCTCGTAAATTCTCACACTTTTGGATAACATAGTTCATATTATAACCATAACCAAACAAAAAAACTAAGCGAGTCTGTTTACTGTTGTGTCCACCATATTGTGTAACAATTCTACCAAAAAGAAACGATTATATTATTTGCAACTACATCGCAACCTTTATGCCATTACGGAAAAAAAACAGCCTCTACGACGTAGTAGATACCTGGCTACGACGTAGTAGTGTAGTTGTTACTACAGTGACTTTAAACACTTGGCCAAGTAGTTATAACCAGAAATTGGTTCCCACTTAGGGAATTATAACGTCGCTGTATGGTATACTGAGACGTAGCGGGAGTACGTTGCGGTTACTTTTAAGAAATTCTTTCTAGTTGGGGTTTCGTCGTTACAACTTTAATTGTTTGTTGGGATAGAGGACCGATATTTTCATCCTTTGATTTTGACTTAAATAAATTTGACTTTGAAGAGCGTCTCTTTATCTTTAAAATATGTCATACATACAGGGTCTCTAGTCGGCACCAAAACAGCAAGCGTCCAGACAGTCGTCGCAGAAAAAAGATGGGTGTCAAGGCATTATTATTTTTTATTGTTTACTAAGGATTGATTGATTTGATTGAAAAAATATACAGCAAACAAAAACTTTGTTTTCGCCATGCAACTATAAGTGCTGCTCTTACTCTTGTTCATATAGCTATGTAGCTGTGTCATACATTAATCGATTGGAAATTTCACGGGTTATCTCATATTGGTTGACCAGAAATCTGTGTTTTATATAACTTTAAATTGAAATGTCCTAAACAGACACAACTACATATATCGTGTTAGTAACTGAGCAAATTTCTTACCGTAGAAGCTTCCAACTCCTGAGGAACCGTTTCTGTAGATTCTTTCGTAGCAGTACTCGTTAAAGCTTCAGAATCGTGAGACTTCACAACAGGCAATATAACAACGGGTTTTGGTGGAGCGAATGACATTCTAATATAAAAAAATACAGTGTTAATTTAAAAAGCTGCCAGTACTAATATCAATTAAACGAGTTTCAGGGCTCTCAACAAATAACCAGCAAAATAATACGAAGAATATGAAATCATTCAACAAAAATATGAAAAATATGAAATTCAAAAAAAATATATGACGGAAATATGTGTTGCTATTTTGAGGTTGGTAGAGCAGCGGGACTGTAAGCGCTGGCCGTTTTATAAAATCTGGGTGCAAAAATCCTTAAAAGGACGATGTAAAAATATTAATCTTTCCGAGCCACACAAAGACAATATAGAGGATTGGCACTCACCTTTTCAGTTGTTTCCGTCGTCCAGAGGAGCTCCTCTCGCTGGCCCAGTCGTTGCAGTCGATCCACACTAGAATCACTTGTTTGTGTAATGGTTTAGTTTGATTTTCTAAGAATTTTATTGGATTTTTTGGTTAATAGAATTTATCACCATGCTGCGTGGTGATCTCGATAAAATACGACAGACGAATCTATTTTTTGGTTACGCCCTTTTGCGCAGATTCATTTTCCGTAGATGGCGCTGGCGTTTCGCTTGTGCCAATCAAATTGAAATTGTGTGGGTTTTCCGAATACGGGAATTTGGCGCAAAATTTGAATTTAAAATTAAAGTTGCACGAACAATATGAATAAAAAAATTGTTTTGTCCCTTCATATGACCGATAATTTTTTTTTTGAAAATATATTTACTAACCAAAAATGTTTTTTTTTATTTATAAAGAAATGTATTAACAGTTTCAAAAAGTTGAATTAGGACTGAATAGGGTATCGCCAAACAAAAATACTTTGCCAATCTATGGGCACCTAAGCTCACACTAGGTACTGTAGTTATAGTGTGAGCTAATATAATCAAAAACTGAAATATATTTTATTCAACTCCAGACTCAATTACCTTTCGTTTGATACCACACAAGCCATGTTTTGACTTAAACTCAAATTTTTTTAATCTACCCCCACCCTTTTGAAAAAAAACTAAAATGTATTTTGTTTAACTCCAGACTCAATTACCTTTCGTTTGATATCACACACGCCATATTTTCACTTAAACTCTAATTTTTGACATCTACCCCCACCCTTTTTTTAAAAATAAACTAAAATTCATTTTTTTTTAACTCCAGACTTAATTACCTTTCGTTTGATATCACACGCCATATTTTCACATAAACTCTAATTTTTGGAATCTACCCCCACCCTTTTATTTGGCTTGCGTTCGGTGGATTTTGTTCATTTTTAAATGGGACCATCACGGCCCAAGACCCGACTTAGGTACCAAATTTCATTAAAATCGGACAAGCGGTTTTTGAGTTATGCGGGTTGGTCGTTACAGACAGACATACAGACAGACAGACAGACAGACAGACAGCAAAACAAAAAAGTTTCAAAATCATCTGAAACGCAAAGATATTTAAAAATTTTTGAAATCGGAGCAACTTTTTTTTTCTCGAAAAAATTAGGATCACCATAGCTCACACTACTTATAGTAGTAGTGTGAACTAATAAGGTACATATTTTAAAAGTACATTTTCTGTGGATTTTACCTCACCTCGTTTTTCATCCAAACTTATTTTGAGAAAAAAATGATGCTGCCCATTTTGACCGGTATAGTTTTTAAAATAAGTCATTGTTATAAATTTGAGATTAAGCAAGAACAATAAAATTTTTAACATTTAGTTCTTTTTGACGTTTTAATTTTTTTTTTAAATAAAGGATGCCAAAAACCAAACTTTGTGTAAAAATTTTGACAATGGCATTTTCTTCCGCAAAAAAAGTAGCTATAAAAATGTTTTTATAAAATTACGGTATTTTAAAATATCTTCCGTATAATAAAAACTATAAGGTACAAAAAAAATCTAATAACACAATTTTTAAGAGCTAAAAAAAAGAACACTCTAAGGTAAAATTAGCAGATTGCTATCTTTATAAATAAGCGAGTATAAAAATAGGACATGCTGTACATTAAGGAAGGAAACAGGCTTAAGTATACTTAAAATGAAAAAGATAATTTTTAATTTATGTTTGCTTGAACAGTGGTCACTACTAGAGCCAACATTAGCCCCCTCAGTTGATCTTCATTGCAGAAAATATAAAAAATATGAAGTTTTTTTTTAAATATGAAGTTTTATGAAACCTGAAAAAAAATGTGATTATTTTCATAAAATATGAAGGTGTTGAGAGCCCTGGAGTTTTCGTGGCTAAGGTATATGAAAAATACTAACCTTGGTATAGTGACTTTTAACCTTTGCATCAAAGGTGGCTTCTGGGTATGCTTGACAAAAGTCATCGTTGGTTGTAATTGAGGGCGAGGCGTCAGCTTAGGCAATTCGGGTATCATAGTCATAGGCGTTAGAACGGGCGGTTGCAGTTGTATCGGTGGAGTATCGCCCCCTAAAATATGTAAGGTGTATGCTAAACAAGTCACGAGAGCGAAGAACTGAGACAAGATCTAATCTTCCGTGCACGTATCGGACTAGTAAAGCGTGTTTACGTCAAATATAACATTACTGCCACAAGCGTTCCGCCATATTTGATTGAAATAAACACCCACTACGTACAGGGTGTCCCAAATTGGGCACTTTTAGGGGGTTTAAGGTACTTCTAGGGGAGACAGAGAAAAACTGACCACGCATTGCGAGGCTCAAATTTCAAGGGAAAACTTATAGTGAAAACCGCATTTTGAAATATCTTCTCGTCTTTGAGCTACGGGGGCTTTTTGAAAATTCTGCATTTTTGAAGGGGGTCTATAACTTCGTTATTAGTGGAAATTTTGATTTAGAGTAAATTGCAGTTTTATAGACTTTGTTACGAGGAATTCACCCGCAAAATTATATTTTAACTGTCACTTTTAGTTTTTGAGATATGTCATAAAGTTGCATTTTTTCTTATGGAATGGCCTATATTTTAATTAATTTTCGAATTTGTCATCGAATTCTTTTCAAAATGATGTATCATATGTCATAGTTTCATTGAGCGGTTTAGGAGATATTCAGCTTTTTCACTTATTTCTAGTGCGCTATGAGGTTGAGGCACTCCAGTATTTTTATTATTTTACCCAGTCAAAAATATAGTAAGCCTAGTTTGGAAAAATTATAATTCAGCTGCCACCCCTCAAAGCCTAGTTATAAAAAGTAACAAAAATGATACAAATTTCAAAATAAAATTAAAACGCTTTTGTGCAAAATAATTTCATATCAAAACGTAATGTCAAATTGTTTAAACAATTGAAAACAATAAGAAAACGCCAATACGTAAGGCCAACTTGATTTGCATGGTATAAGACATCAAAACTATAGGACCATTAAAGTAGCATTTGACCGCAAGGCTTTCACGTCAATGGCGCATGACGTCATTCAACGCACACTAGACAAAAATAAAAAACTTTAATTATCTCCGAAACCGCTCAATCAAACTATGACATATGATACATCATTTTGAAAAGAATTCAATGACGAATTCGAAAATTAATTAAAATATAGGCCCTTCCATAAGAAAAAATGCAACTTTATGTCATATCTCAAAAACTAAAAGTGACAGTTAAAATTTAATTTAGCGGGTGAATTCCTCGTGACAAAGTCTATAAAATTGCAATTTACTCTAAATCAATATTTCCAATAATAACGAAGTTATGGACCCCCCTCCAAAACGCAGACTTTTCAAAAAGCCCCCGTAGAAATACGAGTTTTGTAAATAAAAAAAAAGTTGCGCTATTCTATGTTCAATCAGATGCTGTATCAAAATTAAAAATTTCTAAAAATTGTGTTTTTTGAAAAATTGAATTATCGCCGCCATCTTGCAAACAAATTTAATGAAATTTGGTAGTTTTGTATAAGCAACTACGGCCAATTGAATGACGTTAACAATTTTTTCCTAGGCCTTCTAGTTTTTTTGAAATCCTAGCCAACTTTGTTATTTCTTATGACCGCCATATTGGATTTATACTTCAATAAATAAAGCATAAAAGGAGCTTTTCAACCGTGTATAACAAGCCTATCTTTGGATGACGGAAAATGTAAATTTATTAAAAAAAAGTTTTTCACTTAGTTGGCTGTGAAACAAATGCCGTAGTTGTGTTTGTTGTCATACCTACGTAACTATCTTTCAAAACTTTTCCATTTATTTGATTTATATGCAAATCTTTAGGGCCCTTATTTTTTTAATTTTTCTCGGGCTAAGAAATAATACAATTACTTAAAATCTATCTTTTATTTCTAAAACAAAAGTTTGCATTTATTATGTAATTTAAAACAAAACTAAAAGCCGATAACAAAGCATTAAATTAAATAAGCAAATGTTCGAAAATTCCACCGTTGGTATTCATGCAAATACTGCATCGATGAATTAGAGACATGTATGCATATTTAACCATTTGTTCAGGAATTTCTTCTATGACTTGAAGTATCCCCAAATACAAAAATCAAGAGGCGTAAGGCCCGTCGAACGTGCACGCCAGGCAACTGGACCTCGATTTCCAATCCAGTTACTTCCATGTTGCTGATTGAAACAGTCGGTTATGATTCTTGCATTATGTGGAGGTGCTGCATCTTGCTGGAACTACATGTTTGCTACATCTTGAAGAGGCAACTTTTCTAAACTTTGGTTAACGTAATTTTTTAGAATTTCTAGATATCGAGGTGCCGTGAAATTATTATGAAAAATGTTAATTGTGTCCGTTTATGACTCCTAGCCATACATTCAAACCACACCTAACTTGATGGTGCACCTCAAGATTTAACAACGGATTTTCATCGGCCCAGTACACGTAGTTATGTCTGTTAAACACCCCGCAGTTTGTAAACCTGCTTTCATCGGACCACAGAACCTTAAGCGGAAATAGAGGGTTGCAACCAATTGCAAAACAAGGTTCTTCTTTCTAAGTCACCATCTCGGAGGGCTTGATGATACTTAAATTTTTTAATATTTCTTTGTGCAGTTTATTTGGGTACTTCAATATTATTTTCCAGTTCACGAAGGGAGATGCGAGGAATGTCAGCGACACTTTGTAAAACCAGAGCTTCAATATTTTCATCAGGTTGTCGATTACGATTTTGTTTTTTAAAGGAACCATATTCAATTAAATTATTAATTATTAATACAGTTTTTTAAATAAATTCACATTTTGCGTCATTCAAAGATAGGCTTATTATACATGGTTGAAAAGCTCTTTTAATGCTCTATTTATTGACGTATAAATTCAATATGACGGTCATAAGAAATAACAAAATTGCCTATGGTTTCAAAAAAACTAGACGGCCTAGAAAACATTTGCCGAAGTAACATTCTTACCACTCAAGGTTTTATTAATTTGGTTCCTAGGTTATTTAGAGGGTGCTGTTATGGGTTTAAGGATCAATTTGGCTACATAAAGGTAATTTATATTGCCAATTACCTAAAGGGGTGTTATACAACCAAAAAGTGATTTATAAAGGGAGTATAATAAAACTGATATTCCTTCTGTTCCTTTTAGATACTTTTGGTTTTATTGATTTGTGATTTATAAAGATGGTCTTATAAAACCATTTTACCTAAAGTTTTGAAAAAGAAATAAATATAAACTTTGGTCATTTAGTTTTTTTCATTACTTTAGGTCATCACAAAAGTGTTTTATAAGAGAGCTAAAAGGTTATCTTATATCCTTTTGTTTTTATAGTTACCAGTAGTTTAAAAGTAAATATGATTAGATAGGCGGCCATATAGAACCTTAAGGAAAAGGTTTTTAAGAGTGGTAAATATAAACTTTAGACTTTTGGTTTTTGCCATTACTTTTAGGCATTTTAAAAAGGTTTTATAGGACGGCTTAAAGGTAAACTTAATTCTTTTGTATTTATAGTTACCCATAGCTGTATATTAAATATTATTTAAATAGGCGGCCATATAAAACCTTGTTTCCTTAAGGGTTCTAACAGAAGTAAGTAAATACCTTCGTGTTTTATTTTTTTAAAGTATTTCTTGTAAAAATAATAGATATACCTAGGTGCAAGATTGATTATTTAAAGCCCAATAATTAATAATTGTTGAGTTTCTGTTCTCCTGGGTAGGACACCCATGCCTAGATAAGGCCTGTTTAGACGGCCAATATAAGAGGTTGCCCTCCAACCTGCAGGCACAACGAATATTATTGCACTGGCCCTCTCGACTGTGTCGAAATTGCACGATAAAAAACATTTAAAAGTGTTGAATTGTACGCTTTTAAACACTTTAAAAACAAATACAAAAAAATTAAGTGAGGTTATGTTGACTGTGTTTACATTGTTCTTTTTTGTTGGTTTCATAAGGGCACTAGAAATCCTTGTTGCGATACAGTAACAAATAAAACCAAGTGACCACTATAAAACCATAATGGCGTATATAAATTTATTTAATAAATATTGTAAAGAGAAAATATTTATCTAGTCGTTTTATCAGTGTTTTTTAACAATAATTTTACTTAAATTTTGATTTATGGAAACCAAACAGACTTTTTTAATGGTGAATAGTGTAAATGATTTTTTTTTTAATTTTAAATATTTGTTATTTTGTTATCAAAAAACTATTAAAAAGCATTCTTGTGCTGGCGCGCTTGTTTTGAGAGCTTTTCACATACGATTTTATCAGAAAAATAAATCTGGCAGGCAATTTGATCATCAACAAAACGACAAACTCGGTATATTTTCTGTGATAAAATAATTTTGGGACTCTGACATTTTTGGCAATTTTGTGACCTAAATTATTTTATATAGCCATTGTGAATCTAAAATATCGCCATAGCTTTTATAGGAAAACTTCTTTACTTTAAAGGTATTATGGTATTCAACAGAATCGCCAGGATACCAAATTACCAAATCTAGTTTTATAATAGGATAGAGGACGTTTCTGAGTTGCTTTTAGAACCTGGCATAATAACTTTAGGCTCTAATCTATACTGGTGGAACCGCTAGAGGGGAAGCTGGAGTTTATTTCTTATGGTTTTATAGTGAGTTTAATACAAAGGTTGCCACCACCAATTGGGGAGTCCCATTTAGGAGGTCTAAGGGGTATATAAGGGTAATGGGAACGTGCTAGCGACCAAACATTGAAACTAATGGTTTTAAGGAAAGGCGCTGGCAACCTTTTAGCTTCTGCTATAAATAAAGAAATGTTACTTGGGTGTTAACGTAATTCGATTGGCCGTATACAAAACTACCAAATTTCATTAAATTTGTTTGCAAGATAGCGGCGATATGTCAATTTTTCAAAAAAAAAATTTCGTTTTAAAGAAAAATATGAAAAACCTTCAGAAACACTTACCATCTTCTCTGGGAATACGTTGTAGCTTTGGCAAAATGTTTGGCATCTGTGCGCCACTGAGCGACTTTAACGTATTGATGGGCGTCAGTGGCGGGGGCGAGAGCAGAGGCGGCGGTTCGTCTTCTTGATCTTCGCTGATGGATTCGTCTTGACAATTCTGCCAGCAAAATTGTAATCAAATATTAGCGGTA
The DNA here is from genome assembly GCA_963576565.1 of Aspidapion aeneum. Taxonomy (NCBI): domain Eukaryota; kingdom Metazoa; phylum Arthropoda; class Insecta; order Coleoptera; family Brentidae; genus Aspidapion; species Aspidapion aeneum. The sequence continues at coordinate 2,727,930 of OY755039.1, forward strand.
ATAAAACGAGTCGTTAAATACCGAGATGAATTCCATCAAAGGAGCATGCGCCAAAATTAACGTCAAAATGTCCAATTTAAATTATTGGCGCGATTACCGTGATTGGCGGGAGATCAAAGAGCTTAACGTATAATAAAAAATTCAAGGTATAAAATAATGGTCAATTCTAATTTTTAGGTATGATTTTATGTAGGTACCGGGTGGTTTTTTATAACCGGAGCACTCAGCAACTTTATCATTGAAAATAAATTGAGAATTTTTTGGTTAATTATGACAACTTTAAAAGCCAACATAATTTTTTTCTATCCGTCACCATGTACACGGTGTCCCAAATTCGATGTTTTTGGGGGGTTTCGGGTATTTCTAGAGGGGCTAAAAAAAACTGATCCCCCTTTGCGACACTCAAATTTAAAAAGAAGCTTAAAGGTGAAAATCGCATTTTGATATAACAAGCCGTTTTTAAACGACGGGGTGTTTTTAAAAAGTCTGCATTTTGGGAAGGGGTCTATAACTTGTTTATTTATTAATATTTTTTATTTCTGTGAAAACATTCTTAAGACACTTTTTTAAGAGGAATTCAACTGTTAAATTAAATTTCATTTGTCACGTTTAGTTTTTGAGATATCACATAAAATTAATTTTTCTTTCCTTTATTTCCTTATATTTTTGTATTTTTTTTATTTTTACCACATATTTTAGTCTGCTTAATGGGTTTAAAATATTTTAATATTATAAAAATAAAAAATAATAAAGAGGTGATTAAAAAATAAAAATAAAGAAAACAATAAAAAAATAAAATATTGAGTGTGATACATCATTTTAAAGGAAATATTAAGCTGATTTTAAAAATCGAATAAAAAAAAAGTTACTCTGTAAGAAAAATAACAACTTTATGCAATATCTTAAAAACCAAAAGAGATTAATAAAAACCGTTTACATCTGTCAATTCTTCAAGAAAAGATCTATAGACCCCCTCCCAAAATGCAGACAAAAACACTCCGCAGCTTTAAAACGGCTTGCTATATCCAAATGTGGTTTTCACCTTTAGGCTTCTCTTGAAATTTGAGCGTCGCAAAGGGGGGTTAGTTTTTTTCTATCTCCCCTAGAAATACCCGACACCACAAAAAAAAACAACGAATTTTGGACACCCTGTACAGGGTATGACAATGAAGTCGATTTTTTGAGAGGGAACACCCTGTATATTTTTGCATTTTAAGATTCGTCTTTTCTTTCTGATTTCAAAAATATACAATATCTATGTGCTGCGATTAATATTTTTTGAGGTATATGCAGTATTTCTTCTATATGATCTTATGCATTTCACGTTTATTCTGTTTTGCCATGGGAGTATTGACTCTCAACTCCAATGTTTCTTCAAGTATTTCTTGATTGTGTTTGTATTTCAAATGATCACACTGATCCAAGTTTTTTGGGAAGGAGCATTTACATTCTAGGCATCTAAACATAAAACCACTTTCTGCATAGGAATACCTTTGTTTTTGTATGCCATGTTTACTTTGACAGTGTTTATTCAAATTAAATTGGCACTAAATAATTTGTCACACAACTTGCATGTCACCGGCATTTTCACAGCACAAAAACGACGAATTTTCATCAAAAAGAACTGGGAATTATTAAAGTTTTGCTGTACAAAACCATACTGAAATATCTCTCAGTTGATTGGTTGGCAGAAGTGACAGATCAACGCTTGCGCACGTCTTGGAATTCATCTCGGTATTTAACGACTCGTGTAATAAAGCAATAACCTTACACAGTGTGCCTGAATGAGGTTTAGGTTACATGATTTCTTGAATCTCTCCCTCCGCCATCTTGAATTTAGTGTGCACAAAAAGAGTTTTTTTTTTAATTACTTGGTCCCTGTACATTTTAGAAAAAAAAAAGATTTAAACAAAAGTTGAAGACAATAAAATTTCCTACAAACACACTTTTGTACGTTTTTTTGTCAGACGAATGGTTTTTATTTATTTTTTTTTTTAATTTTTTTTTTTATTTATTATTACACTGCTTAACAGGAAAAAACCCCAATTACAAGGAAAATCTTAAGAATTACACAACCTAAATAATCAAGCAATAAACTAAGTTAAAAAACATTAAATGTAAAATAATTTAGAAAATACACACAGGATATGGTTATAAAATTAAATTTAAAATAAATAAAAACATTAAAAATTATGGACAGAATGTTTACTATATCAAAGATTGGGGAATGACGTTGTAAAATAACCACGAATTTTTGAGATTGTGGTGTTAAATATGTCAAGGTCTCTATTACATTTATTATAAGTTTATTATTTGTTCGAACTCTTGGTAAAAAGAATGTCAGATTTTGACGGGAAAACAAACGAGAAACTAGAAAATTAATTTTACTTAATATATCAGGACAGTCGATTTGGTTGTGCAGGACCTTAAACAGAAATACTTGGGAGAAATAGCTCCTCCTGATAGATAAGGATTGCATATCGAACATTTCAAGTAAATTTTCTTCTGGAAAACCTTGAGGAGGATATATTCCAGTTTTAAAGTAAAGTAACTTAAGAAATCTTCGCTGATCCCTTTCTAGATCTTCAATGTGAATGTTATATTCAGGTTTACGAGTTAAATATTTCGCCGCCATGTTGGATTTTGACCAATTTTTTTTGTGGCCTTTAACTTCGAAACGGGTTATTTTTGACAAAAACTTCAATAACATAAAATAAAGACCAACTAATAGCTTAATCTATAAAAAATCGCTATTCTTTGAGTGTTCCCCCTTAACAAAAATATATCGTTTTAAAGATAATTTTATTTTCAACAATATAGGGTCAAACAAGACTTTTTAGAAAGCTTAGTTTTTATATTAAGAAAATTGACTAAAACAAACAAAAAAAATAATAATAACCTCAATATGCGTACGCCCCTCTCTAAAAAATGTAGTTTAACATTTTTCCCTAAAATGCTTAGTTTTTTTAACTGTATAGAACCTAAAAAAAAAACATTCTTTTTTTTCGTGATTTTAAAAAATAACCCCAATTTATGGATGCCAATTAAGTGCTAACCGTGGACTTGGCCCACTTCGGTGATACATCGTTTAAAAGATAATTTAATTTTTTTCTATAATAAAGTTGTACACACTTTCTGTAAAATGCTTACCTTTTGGGAAATTGCATAAAACTGAATAATTTCGGTTTATTTTGCATATACCATGGAAAAAACTTCCAGGTTTGTATCTCCGCAAGGGCACTCAATGGCGTCTCATTTTTATTGTCTTTAACTTTTGACTAAAACGTTTTTTTTTCTAAAATGTAGAGGGACCAAATAAATTAAAAAAAAAACCTTTTCATGCACACTAAATTCAAGATGGCGTGGGGGGACACCACCCCTTCCAAGGTCGAAAACTCAATTTTTTTTTAGGACTCCAATGTGAACAACATATGTCAAAATTGCGACTACACCACCTTTTGCAAGCTGGGGGTCTTTTTTTCGCTCTAATGACTGGCCTATATCAATTTTGAGGTTTAGAAATCCGTGATGACCTTTAATAAAAACTTACTGTAGTGTTTGCATATTATGAGTGAAACGACAAACAAGCGAATTTGAATTTCCCGCGCTGTCATAAATAGGGGGCCGGTCAATGATTTAGGCAATATGGCCGTCCACGCCTGAGCAATGAGACAGTAGTCTGAGAGTGACGTCACATGGGACGGTCTCTCGCTCCGTAACCATAGCCGTTTTCAAGCGAATAACTAGTATTACTAGAGACCCCGTATGTATGACATATTTTTAAAATAAAGAGACGCGACAAACTCTTCAAAGCCAGATTTATTTAAGTCAAAATCAACGGATGAAAATATCGGTCCTTTATACTCTAGCGATGCATAGACAAAGACGCACCTTCTGTCCTTGTCAGTTTATAGGCGTCGAAAAATAAAAATAAACGTTTTATAACAAAAAACCTATACAGGGGGTGACCGACAAACATGTTTGTTTATATGTTGAATGATGATTGATGTCACTCACCGCCGACCATTTAAATTAGTTTAGTGAAACTCCAATGAATTTGCCAAGAAAATAACATAACCAAAAAATTTTAATTTCAGTGACTCTTGAAGTTTGTCGCGTCTCTCTTTAGTAAAAATATGTTATACATATAGGGTCTCTGGTAATTACTAGTGTTTACCATTGGCGTTCTTGGAAAATACCACTCCTTGAAAAGTGACGGCACGAATGAGCCCTTTGTACGTCATCATTTATTACCGGTAATTACCACACTTTCGAGGAAGGGATTTCTCACACTCATTTATGTGTCTCAATTATGAGGGAAAATTGAACAAAGAGATGGCCTCCTCTATATTGTCTTGCCAAAATTTTTTCCGTTTCATCAACCCTTGCTTCCTATAATTTTTTCAATGTAGAGTTTGATACACGAAATATCATTAAAAAAAAAACAGTATCATTGTACTCCTCTAACCACTGTTTATTATATTTAAGTTTTTTTCCAAATTATGCCCATTTCGAATCAAATACACCAGTATTTGAGAGTCGGTCGAGAAGAACTCAAATTCAAGAATGGCAAGAAGATTATTATTCATCTTTTAAAAAGCGCACTAAAACTAACCTAACTTATTTAAAAAATCGCAAAAAGCAACAACAAACAATAACCGGTTATAAAAAAAAGCTATTCAAGCGGTATTTCTGTGGTAATAGGCTAAGGGCCTAAACAGCTGATTTTAAATGTCAAGCAAGGGATATTTTTATTTAGTCGGTTTAGAACGTTTTTCTACGTTGTCCGACGCCTATTCTCCACCTCCTTCGATCCTGACAATCATCTTCTGTCAGATTCTTTTGACTCATTGATCTTCGGATTGACTGTTGCCATTCTAGTTTAGGACGTCCTCTTTTTCTGCGCCCTACTGGTTGCCACTCTAGGACCTGTTGTGGTAATCTTTCGTCGTTCATCCGTTGTACATGGCCGTACCATATCAATTGCCTTATAGTGATGTCATCCGTTATGCTTCCCTTGATTCCCATTCTTTCTTTTATAATCTCATTTCTTATGTGATCTAATCTAGATATTCTCATTGATCTTCATATTGCATCCATTTCGACACTTTCCATTTTTGTTTTGTATTTTTCTGTTACGCGACAAGTTTCTATTCCATACAACAGCGTGCTTTTCACCATTGTTTCATATATATTAAATTTTACATTCTTTCTTATCTCTCTGCTCCATAAAATACTGTTAAGACATCCAATAACCTTGTTTGCTTTTACTATTCTTTTTGCCAATTCTTTACAGTCTGTTCCTGTCTTATCAAATGTGACACCCAAGTATACATACTCATTGCATGGAGATATTGTTTGTCCATTGTCTAGTTCTAACTCACTGGATTCGTTTCCAATACATAAGTACTGTGTCTTGTCCACGTTCACTGTTAGTCCCAACTTTTGGTATTCTTCCGTTAACTTTCTCATCATATACTCCATGTCTTCTTTATCATTAGCTACAATTACTTGGTCGTCAGCAAACTGTAGTGTGTATATAGTAAATCGGTCGTTAAGTTGTATTCCCATGCCGTGCACTTTACGTTTCCAGTTTTTTAGAGCCACTGCGATATATATTTTAAAAAGAGTTGGAGAGATACAACATCCCTGTCTTAAGCCTTTTGTTACCAGGAATTCTTTTGAAAGTCGATTTCCAATTTTAATTTTAGATTTTGACCCTTTGTATAGTTCTTTTATCGCTTTTATGTATGTATGATTCATATTAGTTTGTTCCAACACCGTCCATAATTTTTCTACTGGAACGGTATCATATGCTTTTTGTAGGTCCACAAAGGTAACATGAGTCTCTATATTTCTGGCGCTTCTTTTCTCAATTACTTGTTTAAGACAAAAAACATTATCAATACAAGATCTGCCTGCACGAAACCCACTTTGCTCTTCTTCTTCTTGTTCATGAAAATCATTCTCTATTAGATCTCTAAGAATCCTACCGTACAATCTACTTGTGCTGGTTGCTTCCTTTTTTATGTATTGAGGATATGAATGCAATTTTCCAATCATTAGGTACTGGATGTCCGTTTATGCATTGATTGATAATATATGTGAGATTTTCGAGTAGTTTCTCTGATCCATATTTGAGCATTTCAGCATATATTCACCCAGGTCCGCTAGCTTTTCCGGATTTAAGCTTTTTTATACTATTCTTTATCATTTCTCTTTCGATGATTACTTCCTCTCCATGTACATCTATGTCTCTCCTCGGAGAGGCTGTTAGATATTCGGGTCTCGTCTCCTGCAGCAGTCCCTTGTAGTGTTCTGTCCATTGTTCTGGTTTGATGATCTGGATGTTTACTTTTTCTTTTGTTGGGTGTTTTACTGTAGTAGTACTGTACTGCCTACCTCCTACGTGTGTATTTATATCGTGGCATTTGCGCTTAAACATTTCATTTTTTTCTGTGCGTATCAAACTTCTTAGCTGTCTTCTGGTTTCCCTGTATGTTTCTAGGTCTCTTTGCTCTTTAGTACTGAGCCATTTCAGGTATGTGCGTTTTTTCTCTTTGACCATTTCCTGTATTTTCTCCGTCCACCACATCTTCCTGTTATTTCTATTATCTTGGTATCCAACAGCTTCGTTGCTTGCTTCCTTCAAGCTTTTTATTATGTTTGTATATATCTCTTCAAATGAGTAATTTGTGTTAATTAATTTTTGATCTAATCGGTTCTGATACAATCTTTGAGTACTTTCGATTTCTAGACTTCTAAAGTTGTATTTTTGATTGTCTTCGATGCACTCTAGGTTTTCATTTTCTCTAATACTTTCGTCCTTATTTGTTTTTCTTAAAGGGAATAATATTTTTGCTTTTACCAGATGGTGGTCAGATCCACAGGTAACACCACGAAGTACTCGCACATCATACCACTTTAATTGCGAGTGTTGTCCTACTATAGCATAATCAATGATTGATTTAAGGTTTCTTCTTGGCTGAATCCAGGTATATCGATGAATATCCTTATGTTTAAAAAAACCATTATTTAAAAAATAAATAATGGTAATTTTCGTAACTTTGTTTTATCCATAAATCTTAATTAATTACGCGGGTTTAATTCTATAAATATAACACTTACCTTACAAACGTACGGTTCGTCCGAGTTGTGATCGACGCCGACGCACTCGTTGTGGTAGAGGCACAAACACGTACGGCACTGCAGCGTCGGGATGATCCCCTGGACCCCCTCGCATCTTATCGAGCACGGCTGGTACGGCTTGCTGCAAATATTGTGTAAAAAGGGGGGCGTTGGGAGGAAACGGGGAAAGAGGGTAAACATTAAAGCATAGCGTAATTCTATGTCCAATACAGATAATCGAGGTTAGAGTGAATAAAATTGCATACAATCACAAATATGTAATAATAACCTGAAAAATAATTTTAAAAACTTGACCTTATCAGTTGAATCTAAAATTTTTTAAAACAAAAATTTGTAGTAATGATAATATATAATTTTTGTGATATATTATGGCGTCAATGTGTGTGATTTTTAAAAAACTTTTGGACAGTTTAATTTAATAATATTTTAATTATTTTTTAAAATATTTTTTAAGCACCAGTTGACAACCCAATAATTTTGTATATTAATAATATCTATATCGTACAGAGTTGATGAAGGAAAAATGGGTTTTACTTTGATTCCACCCAGCGCGGGCGCATTCACCATATGTCGCACCCCCACTAAAACGCTTAAGGAGTGCGCTGAATATCAGTAGGGTTATTTAAAGACAACTCGTTAGTGAGAGACATTACTGCTCACAAATGGCAACAGTGCATCGTCGAGCTAAAGGGGCTGCGCGCGCACACCAAATAGTTTAAATTTTTGGCGTTTAAAAAAAATCAAATTTAAAAAAAATTGTGATTTTTGAAAATAAAATAAAGGGAACAAATTGTGAAAGGCTTTCGCGGCCATCGTCCAATGGTGGGTGTGCTTTCGGGCTGTTCGGCCGTCGTCGTTGGAAATTCGTTCTCAAGAACGAACGATATTCCAACGACGACGGCCGAACAGCCCGAAAGCACACCCACCATCAAAATAAAGGGGTTCATGTCGGATCTGATACCGTCCTAGCCACACTTTAAGTTTGACAATTTTCGAAAATTCTTAAAACCTTAAAGTTTGTTTAACGTTTTTCAAGTGAATTTTTTTGGTTCTGGTCTATGATGGAGGGAAATAAGAAGGGGTCCTAAAACTAACTTATTTTTCCCTGTCCTCCATTATCCAAGGTGGCTTTAACACCAATTCATATATTTCTTGAAAAAAATGCGTTTTCCAAAAAAGTATATATTCAAAATTTGTGCGTCTCAGTATTGTAAGTTTTATAAAATTAATTTTGATTCAATCGAGGAGTGATCAGCTGAACCAAATTTGTTCACCGTTCTACAGGACTTTAATAAATTTTTTATCCTGTACAAGTCCTGCCTGTGGGGTCCTGTGTAGTCCTTTGGAAGCAGCGACGGGGGGGTCGAAGGCTGAAAAAGGGGCGACCAAAAAAAAAAGGTCATTATGTCTTAACTCTCGTTTTTCAGCTCAGCCAGCCGATGATTTCTTTGCTGGCCCTTAATCATGCTTAGGGCACCCATGGGGTGCCAGTACCCTCGGGCGGGGTCCGAACCCTCCGCGCCTCCCCCACGCTGCGCCTCTGTGTGGAAGTCCTGTATGGTCCTGTGGAAGGCCTTATAGTCCTGTAGAAAAATTTGTACACCTACTGTGGGCAGCTGATCACCCCTCGGATTCAATTGATTCATAGAACCCGCCGGGCCGGATTAATATAAACCCTGTTTAGTTAGATGACAGATATAACTACATCCTTTAATTCAATACTAACAAGTACAATTGGCAACACAGCGGAGCAATAGTCTGTATCTAACGTCTTGTCTTTGAAAATGGGCGGATACATAGAAACAAACATAAAAAGGTTGCTCAAACCTAAAAGTTTAAAGAGTTTAAATATAAGAATACAAAAGTTTAATAGTTAACATTAAACAAATATAAAGAAGTGAATATTTGAAGTTATAAAAACGAAAACTAAACAGGTATGTATGATTTTCCTATATTGTTTATCTAAAAGGTCTGTACAAAATCATAGCACATATTCTTGATGTCCAAATAAGTCGATTTAAAGCAACTTACCTTAGTCCGAAATTGCTCCGTTTCAGAGATACAGGGTGTTTTTTATTTTAATTGAACCAAGTGAAACTATTTTCCCAGAAATTGACTGAATACCTACCGAAAATGATTAAACAACAAAAAATACTCTGCCAATATATGGGCCCCTAAGCTCACACTAGGTACTATAGTTATAGTGTACGTGTGAGCTAATATAACTAAAAACTGAAATATATTTTATTCAACTCCAGTCTAAATTACCTTTTGTTTGATACCACACAAGCCATGTTTTGACTTTTTTGAATTTTTTAAATCTACCCCCACCCTTAAGAAAAACAAAAAACTAAAATATATTTTGTTAAACTCCGGACTCAATTACCTTTCGTTTGATATCACACACGCCATATTTTCACTTAAACTCTAATTTTTAAAATATACCCCCACCCTTTTTTTAAAATAAATTAAAATGTATTTTGTTTAACTGCAGACTCAATTACCTTTCGTTTGATATCACACACGCCATATTTTCACATAAACTCTAATTTTTGAAATCTACCCCCACCCTTTTATTTGGTTTGTGTTCGGTGGATTTTGTTCATTTTTAAATGGGACCATCTCGACGCAAGACCCAGCCTAGGTACCAAATTTCATTAAAATCGGCCAAGCGGTTTTTGAGTTATGCGCGTTGGTCGTTACAGACAGATAGACAGACACAGACAGACAGACAGACAGACGGCGCAACAAAAAAGTTTCAAAATCATCTGAAACGCAAAGATATATAAAAAATTTTGAAATCGGAGCAACTTTTTTTTTCTCGAAAAAATTAGGATCACCATAGCTCACACTACTATAGTATAGTATATGTGTGAGCTAAAAATTAATAACTCATTTACTGATTAAATTTAATCCTTAAAGGTAGCAGCAAAATCTTTTGATCCAAAATAATTTCAATATTCCATTGCGGCATCGAACATTAAAAACGGAAATATCTCGAAAACGGCTCATCCTAGCAAATTTTATCAAAAGTACCTTTTTTGCTTAAAACAGTTCAGGAAATTATTTTATCAACAAAAAAGTTGAAAAATACACTGAGAAAAAAGTTATGGTCATTTTAAACCATAAGATGAGCATTGTGATGCGCCCTCTAACGGCCACAGTGAAAATATGTCCATATTTAGGTTTCGCATCCCAAAAAACCCCCGAGTACCAATTTTTAAAGTAATTCGTTGAGAAATGTTTATAAATTTTAATAAAATCAATTTTTAATTTTTAAATTTACCACCCTGTATCTCTGAAACGGAGCAATTTTGGACTAAGGTAATTTGCATTAAATCGACTTATTTTGACCTCAGGAACATTTTGATTTTGTACAGACCTTTTAGAGACACCCTGTATAATTAAGAAAAACCCTTATAGTAGTACTTCCTTCAAGAACCGCCAAATTCCCTTTGGAGAATATTAATGAATAATAAATTGAATAACGGTTAATAATTTTGTAAATTATTTAATTTGTTGTTAAGAAGTTGATTTGACAGTACCACTATCAAGGGTGTTTTTTATTTTAATTGAACCAAGTGAAACTATTTTCCCAGAAATTGACTGAATACCTACCAAAAATGATTAAACGACAAAAAAAAATTAATAACTCATTTACTGATTAAATTTATTCCTTAAAGGTAGCAGCAAAATCTTTTGATCCAAAATAATTTCAATATTCCATTGCGGCATCGAACATTAAAAACGGAAATATCTCGAAAACGGCTCATCCTAGCAAATTTTATCAAAAGTACCTTTTTTGCTTAAAACAGTTCAGGAAATTATTTTATCAACAAAAAAGTTGAAAAATACACTGAGAAAAAAGTTATGGTCATTTTAAACCATAAGATGAGCATTGTGATGCGCCCTCTAACGGCCACAGTGAAAATATGTCCATATTTAGGTTTCGCATCCCAAAAAACCCCCGAGTACCAATTTTTAAAGTAATTCGTTGAGAAATGTTTATAAATTTTAATAAAATCAATTTTTAATTTTTAAATTTACCACCCTGTATCTCTGAAACGGAGCAATTTTGGACTAAGGTAATTTGCATTAAATCGACTTATTTTGACCTCAGGAACATTTTGATTTTGTACAGACCTTTTAGAGACACCCTGTATAATTAAGAAAAACCCTTATAGTAGTACTTCCTTCAAGAACCGCCAAATTCCCTTTGGAGAATATTAATGAATAATAAATTGAATAACGGTTAATAATTTTGTAAATTATTTAAGTTGTTGTTAAGAAGTTGATTTGACAGTACCACTATCAAGGGTGTTTTTTATTTTAATTGAACCAAGTGAAACTATTTTCCCAGAAATTGACTGAATACCTACCAAAAATGATTAAACGACAAAAAAAAATTAATAACTCATTTACTGATTAAATTTATTCCTTAAAGGTAGCAGCAAAATCTTTTGATCCAAAATAATTTCAATATTCCATTGCGGCATCGAACATTAAAAACGGAAATATCTCGAAAACGTCTCATCCTAGCAGATTTTATCAAAAGTACCTTTTTTGCTTAAAAAAGTTCAGGATATTATTTTATCAACAAAAAAGTTGAAAAATACACTGAGAAAAAAGTTATGGTCATTTTAAACCATAAGATGAGCATTGTGATGCGCCCTCTAACGGCCACAGTGAAAAAATGTCAATATTTAGGTTTTGCATCCCAAAAAATTCCCGAGTACCAATTTTTAAAGTAATGCGTTGAGAAATGTTCATAAATTTTAATAAAATCGATTTTAAATTTTTAAATTCACCACCCTGTATCTCTGAAACGGAGCAATTTTGGACTAAGGTAATTTGCATTAAATCGACTTATTTTGACCTCAAGAATATGTGGTAAGATTTTGTACAGACCTTTTAGAGACACCCTGTATAATTGAGAAAAACCCTTATAGTAGTACTTCCTTCAAGAACCGCCAAATTCCCTTTTGAGATTATTAATGAATAATAAATTGAATAACGTTTAATAATTTTATAAACTATTTAAGTTGTTGTTAAGAAGTTGATTTGACAGTACCACCCAAGTAACATTTCTTTATTTATAGCAGAAGCTAAAAGGTTGCCAACGCCTTTCCTCAAAACCATTAGTTTCAATGATTGGTCGCTAGCACGTTCCCATTACCCTTATATACCCCTTAGACCTCCTAAATGGGACTCCCCAATTGGTGGTGGCAACCTATGTATTAAACTCACTATAAAACCATAAGAAATAAAATCTAGCTTTGCCCTCTAGCGGTTCCACCAGTATAGAACCTTTTAGAGCCTAAAGCTATTATGCCAGGATCCAAAAGCAACTCAGAAACGTCCTCTACCCTATTATAAAACTAGATTTGGTAATTTGGTATCCTGGCGATTCTGTTGAATACCATAATACCTTTGGAGTAAAGAATTTTTCCCATAAAAGCTTTAGCGATATTTTAGATTCACAATGGCTATATAAAATAATTTAGGTCACAAAATTGCCAAAAATGTCAAGAGTCCCAAAATTATTTGATCACATAAAAATATACCTATATATGAGAAGTTTGTCGTTTTGTTGATCATCAAATTGCCTGCCAGACTTATTTTTCTGATAAAATCATATCTGAAAAGCTCTCAAAACAAGCGCGCCCGCTCAAAAATGCTTTTTAATCGTTTGTTGATAACAAAATAACAAATATTTAAAATAAAAAAATAATAATTTACACTATATTCACCTTTAAATAAGTCTGTTTGGTTTACATAAATCAAAATTAAAGTAAAATTATTGTTAAAAACTCTGCTAAAACGACTAGATAAATATTTTCTGTTTACAATATTTTTTAAATAATTTTATATACGCCATTATAGTTTTATAGTGGTCACTTGGTTTTATTTGTTACTTTATCGCAACAAAGATTTTTGAGTGCCCTTATGAAACCAATAAAAAAGAGAAGGTAAACATAGTCAACATAACCTCACTTAATTTTTTTGTATTTGTTTTTTAAAATGTTAAAAGCGTATAATTCAACACTTTTAAATGTTTTTTATCGTGCAATGATATCCGTTGTGCCTGCAGGTTGGAGGCAACCTTTTATATTGGCCGTTTAAACCGGCCTTATCTGTGCCCTACCCAGGAGGACGGAAGCTCAACAATTATTAATTATTGTGCTTTAAATAATCAATCTTGCAGTAGGTAGGTACCAATCTGTACCTAGGTATATCTATTATTTTTACCACAAGTATCTAAATAAACTAAAACAAGAAAGTGTTTATTTACTTCTGTTAGAACCCTTAAGGAAACAAGGTTTTATATGGCCGCCTATTTAAATAATATTTAATATGCAGCTATGGGTAACTATAAATACAAAAGAATTAAGTTTGCCTTTAAGCCTTCCTATAACACCTTTTTAAAATGCCTAAAAGTAATGGCAAAAACCAAAAGTCTAAAGTTTATATTTACCACTCTTAAAAACCTTAAGGAAACTAGGTTCTATATGGCTGCCTATATAATCATATTTACTATTAAACTACTGGTAACTATAAAAACAAAATGATAAGGTAACCTTCTAGCCCTATTATAAAACACTTTTGTTATGACCCAAAGTAATGAAAAAAACTAAATGACCAAAGTTTATATTTATTTCTTTTTCAAAACTTTAGGTAAAATGGTTTTATAAGACCATCTTTATAAATCACAAATCAATAAAACCAAAAGTATCTAAAAGGAACAGAAGGAATATCAGTTTTATTATACTCCCTTTATAAATCACTTTTTGGTTGTATAACACCTCTTTAGGTAATTGGCAATATAAATTACCTTTATGTAGCCAAATTGATCCTAAAAGCCATAACAGCACCCTCTAAATAACCTCGGAACCAAACTAATAAAACCTTGGGTGGTAATAATGTTACTTGGGCACTGTCAAAGCACTCGCCTGTTACAGTAATAATAAATCCTTACTACATAATCAGTCGCACGACAAAAACCCATTTTTCCTTCACCAATTCTGACAATTAGCTGAAGCAGCTAGTAGCCCCGTTTTTAACTTTCCTGCTATGTCAGCAACTATCAACGATATTATAAAAATTATATTAATTAATATTATTGCCCGTTATCAAATCGATTATTGCTGACCTGCGCTCATTGACTTTTTTTGGTGTTAGCAGTAAAATTTAAGAAAATAAATAAATACTCTTTGACTAAAAGTATTTGACCTGTAGTCGCGTACAGTAAACTATCACTTTCCGCACTTGTTTGATAAATAACTAACCTAGATGCTCTTGTTACTTACTTGGTTTTTAAAGGTGACAATTTAACGGGGGAAGGAGACGAATCAAGTTCCATTGATTCTGTCTCACTTTTAATTGGAGTGTTCACTGGCGGTCTTCCTCTCCTCGTCGGCCTAGGTGACGGCTCGGGTGACTTGGCTTTTGTCTGTTTTGCGGGAGTTTTCGTTGGTTCGGTTGTTTTTGCAGGTAATTTTCTAATTATGACCCTTGTGCTCTGAAATTAATAAAAAATACTGTGCCAATATATGGGTCCCTAAGCTCACACTAGGTACTATAGTTATAGTGTACGTGTGAGCTAATATAACTAAAAACTGAAATATATTTTATTCAACTCCACACTAAATTACCTTTTGTTTGATACCACACAAGCCATGTTTTGACTCAAACTCAAATTTTTGAAATCCACCCCCACCCTTAAAAAAACAAAAACTAAAATGTATTTTGATAAACTCCGGACTCAATTACCTTTCGTTTGATATCACACACGCCATATTTTCACTTAAACTCTAATTTTTGAAATATACCCCCACCCTTTTTTTAAAATAAATTAAAATGTATTTTGTTTAACTCCAGACTCAATTACCATTCGTTTGATATCACACACGCCATATTTTCACATAAACTCTAATTTTTGAAATCTATCCCCACCCTTTTTTTGGTTTGTGTTCGGTGGATTTTGTTCATTTTTAAATGGGACCATCTCGACCCAAGACCCAGCCTAGGTACCAAATTTCATTGAAATCGGCCAAGCCGTTTTTGAGTTATGCGCGTTGGTCGTTACAGACAGACAGACAGACATACAGACAGACAGACAGACAGACGGACAGACAGACAGACAGACGGCGCAACAAAAAAGTTTCAAAATCATCTGAAACGCAAAGATATATAAAAAAATTTTGAAATCGGAGCAACTTTTTTTTTCTCGAAAAAATTAGGATCGCCATAGCTCACACTACTATAGTATAGTATATGTGTGAGCTAATATATCCAGCCTCTATAAAGATACAGAGCTGCCGGGGATGAAAAAAGTGAGACTTTTATCCCTAAAATGAGGAATTAAAAGTGCCATTTTATTTATAAGTCAAACAAGTTTCGTGGCTAATCGGGCAAAAAGGGGTTTTTGTTTCTCTCATATTTTTCCGTGGGTGGCTAAAAGCTTCACCTCACGGGGTCCAAGATCTAATGGACACCTAATAAGTGTTGACAGTTAACTGTTTCGTCCTTATGGGACTCCTCAGAACACTGCTTGGTTAATGTGACACTCTTGCAAATTGCAATTAGACGGTTTTGTCTCTAATCCTTTGTAAATAGTGAGAAAAATTTCGCAAGAAGCGCCATCTACCGAGATACGAGAGAAACCAAAACAAGAGCAGGCAAAAATAAACTGCTATACATAAAGATCAATGAAAAGACCAAGCACTCCAAGCAGTGTTCTGAGGGGCTCTGGAACGAAATAGCGAGTATTAAAATAGCGGTATCGAAATAGCGACAATCAAAATAGCGATGTAATGAAAGGGCGACTATCAAAATAGCGATGTAACAAAATAGCGATTGTAACGAAATAGCGATGTAACAAAATAGCGATGTCACAAAATCGACTATCAAAATAGCGATATTTCGGTTCCGTTTTGGCATATAGCTTGACTAAACGGTTTCCTTCTAAGAAATTAAAAAAAAAACTTTCCTGACTTCTTTCCCGGGATCCTAGAGGGTGTAAATCCGAACCGAACCGAACGGAACTGAACCGAACCGGCATATTTTTTCAAAAAAAACTCTCTAGACTTCTTTTCCGGAATCCTAGAGAGTATGAATCCAAACCGAACCGAATTCGGTTCAGATCGGTTCGGTTCGGTTCGGATTCACACCCTCTAGGATCCCGGAAAAGAATCAGGGAAGTTTTTTTTTTTTTAATAAGCTGGTATAGTCAAAATACCGCAGAAAATAATAGCGCATTTCGGTTCGTTTCGGTTTGGATTGGTTTGATTCGATTCGGTTTGGTTTGATTCGGTATTTTTATACATCGCCATTTTGATACATCGCTATTTTGATACATCGCTATTTTGATACATCGCTATTTTAATTGTCGCTATTTTGATACATCGCTATTTTGATATGTCGCTGTTTTGTTACAATCGCTATTTTAAAACATCGCCATTTTGATAGTTGCTCTTTCATTACATCGCTATTTTGATAGTCGCCATTTCATTACTCGCTATTTCGTACGTCGCTATTTTGTACATCGCTATTTCGTTCCAGAGCCGTTCTGAGGAGTCCCATAAGGACGAAACAGTTAACTGTTAACACTTACTAGGTGTCCATTAGATCTTGGAGCCCCGTGAGGTTAAGCTTTTAAGCTACCCACGGAAAAATATGAGAGAAACAAAAACTCCTTTTTACCCGATTAGCCACGAAACTTGTTTGATTTTTAAATTCACGGGTACTTAATTTCACGTTTATTTATTTATAAGTGCAAAAAATATGTTTTTATGTTGTGCTATATTGATTTGTAGTTTTCTTCCCATCAAATTCTGAAACATTGTTACCTCTGTCAAAAATTGAGATCTTGCTATTTCCGCTTAGAGCTGTTTATAAGAAAAAAAAATCAATTAATTTTTATTCAAAAAATTTGTTTTTGAATAAAGTTTGACTTTGTTTTGTTTGAAGGTTTAGTATGACATTGAAGTCCATCAAAATCTGAAAGAAAGGGAGTCAAAGTGGTACAGAGCATCTCTAAACAAACATTAATGTGTAAAGTGCAACTGGAGATCAGGACGCTTATTCTAGACTGTTCATGAGATGAAATGAGTGTTCACCAAATCTCAAGACGCTATTCTTGACGGCGATGAGGTGAGGTGACATTAGAACCTAGACACCAACACCTCATTAGACGAAATATATATATATATATATATATATATATATATATATAGTTTAAAATTGCATTCATATCCTCAATATATAAAAAAGGAAACAAGCTGGATTGCAACAATTACAGAGGAATTTCAGTAACCAGTACTCTAAGTAGATTGTACGGTAGGATTCTTAGAGATCTAATAGAGAATGATTTTCATGAACAAGAAGAAGAAGAGCAAAGTGGGTTTCGTGCAGGCAGATTTTGTAGTGATAATGTTTTTTGTCTTAAACAAGTAATTGAGAAAAGGAGCGCCAGAAATATAGAGACTCATGTTACCTTTGTGGACCTACAAAAAGCATATGATACCGTTTTAGTAGAAAAACTATGGACAGTGTTAGAGCAGACTAATATCAATCATACATACATAAAAGCGATGAAAGAACTATACAAAGGGTCAAAATCTAAAATTAAAATTGGAAATCGACTTTCAAAAGAATTCCTGGTAACAAAAGGCTTAAGACAGGGATGTTGTATCTCTCCAACTCTTTTTAAAATATATATTGCAGTAGCTCAAAAAAACTGGAAACATAAAGTGCACGGCATGGGAATACAACTTAACGACCGATTTACCATATACACACTACAGTTTGCTGACGACCAAGTAATTGTAGCTAATGATAAAGAAGACATGGAGTATATGATGAGAAAGTTAATGGAAGAATACCAAAAGTGGGGATTAACAGTGAACGTGGACAAGACACATTACTTATGTATTGGAAACGATCCAGTGAGTTAGAACTAGACAATGGACAAACAATATCTCCATGCAATGAGTATGTATACTTGGGTGTCACATTTGATAAGACAGGAACAGACTGTAAAGAATTGGAAAAAAGAATAGTAAAAGCAAAAAAGGTTATTGGATGTCTTAACAGTATTTTATGGAGCAGAGAGATAAGAAAGAATGTAAAATTTAACATATATGCAACAATGCTAAAAAGCACGCTGTTGTATGGAATAGAGACTTGTCGCGTAACAGAAAAATACCAAACAAAAATGGAAAGTTTCGAAATGGATGCAATAAGAAGATCAATGAGAATATCTAGATTAGATCACATAAGAAATGAGATCATAAAAGAAAGAATGGGAATCGAGGGAAGCATAACGGATGACATCACTAAAAGGCAATTGATATGGTACGGCCATGTACAACGGATGAACGACGAAAGATTACCAAAGCAGGTCCTAGAATGGCAACCAATAGGGCGCAGAAAAAGAGGACGTCCTAAACTAGAATGGCAACAGTCAATCCAAAGATCAATGAGTCAAAAGAATCTGACAGAAGATGATTGTCAGGATCGAAGGAGGTGGAGAATAGGCGTCGGACAACGTAGAAAAACGTTCTAAACCGACATAGAAGGTAGTAGTATTTTTAAAATTGTTAAACTGACGCTCCCCTTTGAAAATCTGGTAAGACAATTTTGACCAACTTGTACATATCCAATCAACATCAAATTTGTTGTGGACTTATAGTTATTATAAGTTACAGTGCCAATACAATATTATAATGCTTTAGAGTTGGCAACCCCCCAATCCTTTGAAGAGGGTGGAAGGCGACCATCTAAGTATGTCCGATTTCGTTCAAAATTGATATGTAAGGACTTTTGGGGATAAAGATCACAATTTTTTAATTACATTTTTAAAATTGTGGAATTGACGGCTCCCTTGTCCCTCTTGTAAGTCAATTTTGACCAACTTGTGCAGGGTGTCCCAAATTGGGCACTTTTAGGGGGTTTAAGGTACTTCTAGGGGAGACAGAGAAAAACTGACCACGCATTGCGAGGCTCAAATTTCAAAAGAAGACTTATAGTAAAAACCGCATTTTGAAAAATCGTCTCGTCTTTGAGCTACGGGGGCTTTTTGAAAAGTCTGCATTTTTGAAGGGGGTCTATAACTTCGTTATTAGTGGAAATTTTGATTTAGAGTAAATTGCAGTTTTATAGACTTTGTCACGAGGAATTCACCCGCTAAATTGTATTTTAACTGTCACTTTTAGTTTTTGAGATATGACATAAAGTTACATTTTTTCTTATGGAATGGCCTATATTTTAATTAATTTTCGAATTCGTCATTGAATTCTTTTCAAAATGATGTATCATATGTCATAGTTTGATTGAACGGTTTAGGAGATATTCAGCTTTTTCACTTATTTCTAGTGCGCTATGATTTAATGTTGAGGCAGGTAAAGGCACTCCAGTATTTTTATTATTTTACACAGTCACAAATGACGACCCTCAAAGCCTAGTTATAAAAAGTTTTAAAAAATGATACATATTTCAAAATAAAATTAAAACGCTTTTGTGCAAAATAATTTCATATCAAAGCGTAATGTCAAATTGTTTAAACAATTAAAAACAATGACAAAACGCCAAGACGCAAGGCCAACTTGATTTGCATAATATAAGACAACAAAACTATAGGAGCATTGAAGTAGGATTTGACCGCAAGGCTTTCACGTCAATGGCGCATGACGTCATTCAACGCACACTAGACAAAAATAAAAAACTTTAATTATCTCCGAAACCGCTCAATCAAACTATGACATATGATACATCATTTTGAAAAGAATTCAATGGCAAATTCGAAAATTAATTAAAATATAGGCCATTCCATAAGAAAAAATGCAACTTTATGTCATATCTCAAAAACTAAAAGTGACAGTTAAAATTTAATTTCGCGGTTGAATTCCTCGTGACAAAGTCTATAAAATTGCAATTTACTCTAAATCAAAATTTCCACTAATAACAAAGTTATAGACCCCCTTCAAAAATGCAGACTTTTCAAAAAGCCCCCGTAGCTCAAAGACGAGACGATATTTCAAAATACGGTTTTCACTATAAGTCTTCTCTTGAAATTTGAGCCTCGTAATGCGTGGTCAGTTTTTCTCTGTCTTCCCTAGAAGTACCTTAAACCCCCCAAAAGTGCCCAATTTGGGACACCCTGTACATATCCGATCAACATCAAATTTGGTGTGGACTTATAGTTACAGCGACAATACAATATTATAAAGTTGAAAACTCCCCACTTTTAAGGATGGTGGAGGGGTACCATCTCCAATTTCGTTTAAAAATGGTATGTAGGAATTTTCGGGCCTTAGGATGATGCACTATCTTTTTTCTTTTTTAATAAGTTTTAGAACAAGTTGGTTCGTTTCCACGCCCTTAGTTAAGTTTTTGAACTACAAAACATTTTTATTTTATTTGTGGTGTTAAAAATAATAACACTCGGTACCTTGGGATAAGAAAACCAGATATGTTTTTTGCTTATTTGATTTTAAAATATTAAAATTAAAACTGGAGCAATTCTATTACACACCAATCTCGATGTGTCCTTGTTTATCACACCTGATATTCCGTTTTCCTATTTCCTTTAAACTGACCCATTTAAAAATACGAGTCTACCTACCTAAATTCGTGGAGTCAAGAAGCGAGAGAGGAAAACAACGAAAAATGATAGGACAGTGTGCTTTAATCGTTTGTCCCTGCCAAACGCATACTGAAAAAAGGGTTGATCATAGCCGCCCTGTGGCATCAATCTACGGCCCTTGCCGAATTAATTAGTGTTAAACTAAACATAATTAAACAAAAATTCAAAATCGTTAAACCGCGCGCGCGCAAAAACATAACAGTGCATTACAGATGGTACCCTTCCTTTTAAAGAAAACACCATCGAGGTAAGTCATTTTTTTCAAAAATAACTCTTTTTTAGCTCCTTTTCTCTCCTTTATAACCTCACTGCGTTAGCTGAAATTACGATCTGTTGTTCTCGCGCTCCCTATTGTTTACAGTAGGTGTCCGATTGAGTGGTAGCTCCATAGCTCCTTAGCGAAGAAGCTACTACACACTCGGCCCGTTTCACAAGTTACCACAACTTGGGTCTACCAGTTACAAAAAAGGTTGAATGTTACTAACTAGACCTCTTCTTGTGGGTCAACCTCAACTTTTTTAATTAAATAATAAATTTTACTTAAAAGGATATTTTTTATTGTCTAAAAATGGCAAAAATGTTAAGGTTAGCTTTTTTATTTTTTTAGCTCACACATATACTATACTATAGTAGTGTGAGCTATGGTGATCCTAATTTTTTCGAGAAAAAAAAGTTGCTCCGATTTCAAAAATTTTTATAAATCTTTGCGTTTCAGATGATTTTGAAACTTTTTTGTCGCGCCGTCTGTCTGTCTATGTCTGTCTGTCTGTAACGACCAACGCGCATAACTCAAAAACCGCTTGGCCGATTTGAATGAAATTTGGTACCTAGGCTGGGTCTTGGGTCGAGATGGTCCCATTTAAAAATGAACAAAATCCACCAAACACAAACCAAATAAAAGGGTGGGGGTAGATTTCAAAATTAGAGTTTATGTGAAAATATGGCGTGTGTGATATCAAACGAAAGGTAATTGAGTCTGGAGTTAAACAAAATACATTTTAGTTTTTTTTTTAAGGGTGGGGGGTAGATTTCAAAAATTAGAGTTTACGTGAAAATATGACGTGTTTGATATCAAACGAAAGGTAATTGAGTCCGGCGTTAAACAAAATAGATTTTAGTTTTAGTTTTTTTTAAGGGTGGGGGTAGATTTCAAAAATTTGAGTTTAAGTCAAAACATGGCTTGTGTGGTATCAAACAAAAGGTAATTTAGTCTGGAGTTGAATAAAATATATTTCAGTTCTTAGTTATATTAGCTCATACGTACACTATAACTATAGTACCTATTATGAGCTTAGGGGCCCATATATTGGCAGAGTATTTTAATATTTGATGTGTCAAAAAAAAGTAGTTTATCGTTTTTCTTTTTTGATAAGCTTTCGAACACGGTGCCACAAGTGGGGCTATCTCATTTAAAAATAAAGTTGTATGTGAGTAGACCCCTTTGCGGGGGTCTATACAAAAAAGTTTCGATCAAAAATATTGCTCGTTAAAAATCTCAGTCGATTTTTCAGAATATAAATTCCATCCGCTGTCGAATTTATTCCATTTGGCTGTTACACTGATTGTATAAAGACCTCGTACATGGCAGTGTTTAGGGCTACCCCCAAAAATACTCTGCCAATATATGGGCCCCTAAGCTCACACTAGGTACTATAGTTATAGTGTGCGTGTGAGCTAATATAACTAAAAACTGAAATATATTTTATTCAACTCCAGACTAAATTACCTTTTGTTTGATACCACACAAGCCATGTTTTGACTTAAACTCAAATTTTTGAAATCTACCCCCACCCATAAAAAAAAACAAAAATTAAAATGTATTTTGTTAAACTCCGGACTTAATTACCTTTCGTTTGATATCACACACGCCATAAACTCTAATTTTTGGAATATACCCCCACCTTTTTTTTAAATAAATTAAAATGTATTTTGTTTAACTCCAGATTCAATTACCTTTCGTTTGATATCACACACGCCATATTTTCACATAAACTCTAATTTTTCAAATCTACCCCCACCCTTTTATTGGGTTTGTGTTCGGTGGATTTTGTTCATTTTTAAATGGGACGATCTCGACCTAAGGCCGAGCCTAGGTACCAAATTTCATTCAAATCGGCCAAGCGGTTTTTGAGTTATGCGCGTTGGTCGTTACAGACAGACAGACATACAGACAGACGGCGCAACAAAAAAGTTTCAAAATCATCTGAAACGCAAAGATATATAAAAATTTTTGAAATCGGAGCAACTTTTTTTTTCTCGAAAAAATTAGGATCACTATAGCTCACACTACTATAGTATAGTATACAGTGTGTCCACGTAAGTTGGCGGCATATGGGAAACTTTTTTATTATTAGCTTTACGAAAAAAAGTTATTCTTCATAAAAAGTTCTGCATGGTCCAAAACCTAAAATGCAACCATCAGATGTTAAATTTTTTCAGTCATATTACGAGGTTTGTCAAAAAATATGATTTTTGCTCCAGAGTAAAGTACCTTTCTTTTTGACAATATCGAAAATTGTTATAAAGAAAAGATGTTTAGAATTAAAAATAGCTTTCAAATATTCAACATTGTTTATTTACATTAAAAAAATATTTTTTTCTCCATTTTCTCTGCGATTATGTTGGAAATTTAAGTTTGCACATTAATGCATTGCATTTATTAATTATAAATTTGATTAAACAATTATAAATAAACTTTAAAAAACAATTATCTCTTAATATTTATCGAACACTGATAACCTTTAAGTTGCTTAATCACTAGTTTGTAACAAACAAATACGTCTGTCAAACATAAAACTGTACAATATGGATCTCTAAAAATTTTGAAAAACACTGTTAGACTGCCTAAAAAAGTGTTTGTACCGTGGCACTTTTTGAAATACGATTGTTGACGTTTCTTCGAATTTTCGATATTTAGACAGTTCGCAAAGCCTACTTCAATTATCAGTTTTAAAAAATGCCAGTGCATCCTAGATTAATTATGCATTAATGTGCAAACTTAAATTTCCAACGTAATCGCAGAGAAAATGTAGAAAAAAATATTTTTTTAATGTAAATAAACAATGTTGAATATTTGAAAGCTATTTTTAATTCTAAACATCTTTTCTTTATAACAATTTTCGATATTGTCAAAAAGAAAGGTACTTTACTATGGAGCAAAAATCACATTTTTTGACAAACCTCGTAATATGACTGAAAAAATTTTACATCTGCTGGTTGCATTTTAGGTTTTGGACCATGCAGAACTTTTTATGAAGAATAACTTTTTTTCGTAAAACTAATAATAAAAAAGTTTCCCATATGCCGCCAACTTACGTGGACACACTGTATGTGTGAGCTAAAAGGAGCAGCTAGGAGCAGCAAATTTTTTGTTTTTTAAGTAAAATAGACCCTCCTCTCTAATATTCTGGTGGAGATTTTACTAAGCCTTGCTAAGCTTGTTTCTGCAGACTTTACAAAAAAAATAGAAACGAAAACTAACTTGTATATTACAAAAATTTTAAATTATAAAAAGGGTTTTGAAATTAGGAAATACTGGTTATGCCCACTTTAAATACTGTAAAAATACAATTTTTTTCTCGAAACAATAAATTAAACGTGTCAATTAATAATAAACCAAATTTAAAAAAAGTATAAAAAAAATATTTATTTTCAATACAATTTATATAAAGTTATTAAATTTTATTAATATAGTGTTAGTTTATACCTATTTATTTATTTGTTGTATAAATTTGAATTTTAAGTATAGTTTTAAGTTGATTTAAGAAAAAATTGTAGCAAATATGCTAAATAAAAGCTTAAAACAAAAAAAAACAAAAAAAAAAAAAACATTTTTCAACTTTAGGGCTCTGTAACATAGAAATACATTAGAACTTTTTTTTTAATTGCATTTTTAGCTCACACATATACTATACTATAGTAGTGTGAGCTATGATGATCCTAATTTTTTCGAGAAAAAAAAGTTGCTCTGATTTCAAAAATTTTTATATATCTTTGCGTTTCAGATGATTTTGAAACTTTTTTGTTGCGCCGTCTGTCTGTCTGTCTGTCTGTAACGACCAACGAGCATAACTCAAAAACCGCTTGCCCGATTTTGATGAAATTTGGTACCTAGGCTGGGTCTTGGGTCGAGATGGTCCCATTTAAAAATGAACAAAATCCCTCGAACACAAGCCAAATAACAGGGTGGGGGTAGATTTCAAAAATTAGAGTTTATGTGAAAATATGGCGTGTGTGATATCAAACGAAAGGTAATTGAGTCTGCAGTTAAACAAAATACATTTTAATTTATTTTAAAAAAAGGGTGGGGGTATATTTTAAAAATTAGAGTTTAAGTAAAAATATGGCGTGTGTGATATCAAACGAAAGGTAATTGAGTCCGGAGTTTAACAAAAACATTTTAGTTTTTGTTTTTTTTAAGGGTGGGGGTAGATTTTAAAAATTTGAGTTTAAGTCAAAACATGGCTTGTGTGGTATCAAACAAAAGGTAATTTAGTCTGGAGTTCAATAAAATATATTTCAGTTTTTAGTTATATATTAACTCAAGCGTACACCATAATTATAGTACCTAGTGTGAGCTTAGGTGCCCATAGATTGGCAGAGTATTTTTTTCAATTGCATTTTTTTTATCAACTGGACTATCTACAATAAATTTGAGTGGATTTGGTTATCATAATTTAAAAGACATATACAGGGCTAATGTCGTACTCGCTCCCCTATATAACCCATTGTGGGCCATGAGGTTAACCTTTCGAACTACCCACGGAAAAATACGAGAGAAACAAAACCTTTTATACCCTTTAGCCACGAAAGCTTGTTTAATTAATCCTACCTTTTTATTTGGAGTTTCAACTACAGCTTCTTTTTTTGCTTTCTTATTCGTAGCCTTGGTATCATTTGCTTTTTGTAGTCTCGGTGACAAAATTTTTGGCGACGCAATTTTAGTCGATGCTAATTTTGGCGATGCAATTTTATTGGCTGCTAATTTTGGCGACGCAATTTTAGCGGCCCTCAGTTTTGGCGACGCAATCTTAGCGGATGCTAATTTTGGCGATGCAATTTTATTGGCTGCTAATTTTGGTGACGCAATTTTATTGGCTGCTAATTTTGGTGACGCAATTTTATTGGCTGCTAATTTTGGCGACGCAATTTTAGCCGATGCTAGTTTTGGCGATGCAATTTTAGCGGATGCTAATTTCGGCGAGCCAATTTTATTTGATGCTAGCTTCGGCGACATGATTTTGGGCGACATTATTTTCTTGAATCCAGGTTTTGTAAGATTCTTGACTGCTGAATTCTTGGTGGCATTTTTTGCAGCCAAAGAGTCTGATGATTTCGTGTGAATGAATTTGGCGTCCCTGTAAGTTAAAAACAAATTCATGAGTAACATTTTAGGGTAAATTGGCTGAAAGGTCAAAATTTCAAATTATATATCAAAACTATTGCATTAAAAAATTCCTTCGAAGTTAAAGGTTCATCCAACTATTTTTAAAATATATATCATAGTAGCTCTAAAAAACTGGAAACGTAAAGTACACGGCATGGGAATACAACTTAACGATCGATTTACCATATACACACTACAGTTTGCTGACGACCAAGTAATTGTAGCTAATGATTAAAAAGATATTGAGTATATGATAATAAAGTTAACGGAAGAATACCAAAAGTGGGGATTAACAGTGAACGTGGACACAGTACTTATGTATTGGAAACGAATCAAGTGAGTTAGAACTAGACAATGGACAAATATCTCCATGCAACGAGTATGTATACTTGGGTGTCACATTTGTTAAGACAGGAACAGACTGTAAAGAATTGGAAAAAAGAATAGTAAAAGCAAAAAAGGTTATTGGTTGTCTTAACAGTATTCTATGGAGCAGAGAGTTAAAAAAGAATGTAAAATTTAACATATATGAAACAATGGTGAAAAGCACGCTGTTGTAAGGAATAGACTTGTGGCGTAACAGAAAAATACAAAGAATAAGAAGATCAATGAGAATATCTAGAACAAATCATAAAGATGATTCTACAAAAATGGTGGTGGAGAGTATTTTTTAAACACAGACTGCAAATGAAGCATAGTTTTAGTTATAAGATTTAAAACGAAATGTTTTCTTTATAGAGCATTTGAGTTTAATGTATAAAAAAAATTGCAAGTTTATAATTTTTTTTGTTACAAAGCAAATACCTCATTCCTCTGGTGTAGTCCCAAACCAAATATTAAAAACTCAGATTGAAAAAAATATCCTAATAAATAATATTTAACCAAGTCTTAACTATTTATCAAAAAATTGATAAAACTTAAGTTTGCAGTCATATTTTTGAAAATCCGAATTTACATTTTCTCCGGAAAATTTTACCATTTTAAACGTGCTCCATTTTTAATAACACAATATTTGTGAATACCACCGGTTAATTTCTAGAGAAAGAGACGGCCCTGGATATCTAATTTACTTGTGAGGGTGACAAGTTGTGACAGATAATGTCAACTTTAGTTTGGTTTAGTAATAGATCTTTTTATTTTCGGCAGAAAATTAGTTTTTTTCAAAGAAATCAAAAAGTAACGCTTCAATTATCATTCCTCTGGTAAGTAAATATTCGACTGATATCAATAGTATAATATTTTTGTTGATTGTTTTAAAATAATAAGTATAGGAACTTTGTTTATATAAAACTTAAGTTAAGTAGTCTAAATAGATTTTGATTTAAATTGGAAAACCATTAAAAAACTCATTCCTCTGGTACTCATCCCTCGGGAATTTTTATACAATAATTCCTAAAATTCGGGAAAATACATGTTCCTTAGCTTACACCTAATTAGTTACATAAATTTTAAAAAACAAAATTATTTACTGTGCTGTACTGTTATTTAAAGGCAATGACCAAAAATGATATCCATATAGCCCACTTTTAGTAGAATCATCCATATAAGAAATGAGTTCAAAAAATAAAGAATGGGAATCGAGGGAAGCATAACGATGACATCACTAAAAGACAACTGATATGGTAAGGTCATGTACAACGGATGAACGACGAAAGATTACCAAAGCAGGTCCTAGAATGGCAACCAATGGGGCGCAGAAAAAGAGGGCGTCCTCAACTGGAAAGGCAACAGTCAATCCAAAGATCAATGAGTCAAAAAAACCTGACGGAAGATGATTGTCAGGATCGAAGGTGAAGAATAGGCATCGGACAACGTAGAAAAACGTTCTAAACCGACATAGTAGTAGTAGTAGTAGAATATGTCATAAACTGGAACAAATAACGAAAGAAATCGTTATTTTTAGACAAGAAATTTTGAAGAATTGAAAAACTTTCTAATTTTTTCACTTTTTGTGAGTCTTTAAACTCGTTTCAGCTATAAAGGCAAAGGGAGGAGACAATTTGTGCTAAGCCTGACCTAGTATTCTACTTTGAGGTTCTCGATTGCCGTGGCCATTTTTAGGATATCATAGCTTGTAAAAGTGTTAATCTTTAGCGGCGTAGCGTGGTTCAAAGGGCGGAGGGGGCAGAGGATTAAAAGGGCGCCAATTTTTTGTAGGTTGAGAAATAAGTATCAAATTAAAATAGCTTCCTACTTTTTTTTATTATTAATTAAATTGCTTATAGTTATATTAATATGGTGTCGAATTTAAATGGCACGCTACCGATACCCTAGTGGGTTAATATAAAAAACAAAAACCCTTTACACCTAGTACTTTTTGAAAAAAATGGAACCGGAAATATCTTTTTGTGGATACAGGTGCAAAAAAATTACGCCGCAGGCGAAAACTTTTAAAAAATCATGTACTTTTTGGAAAAAATGGTGCCAAAGAAGGCGAAAACTTTTAAAAAATCATGTACTTTTTGGAAAAAATGGTGCCAAAGAAGAAAATTTTTAATAAGAACGAAAACAAATTACAAACAAAAATTTTAAAAAACTAAAATTATTGAACAAAATAAGGTGCCAAAATTTTCGGCAAAAATGGAACCAAATACAAAAGTTTTGGTTAGTTTCAAAGATATTTAAGCGCCGCAGTTAGTTAGTTCCGTAGCTGGGTCTTTTTTTGTAGGCAAACAATAAATTTGGCGCCCCCTTACCTAAACCCTTATTCCACGAAAATTAAAAATATTAATACTTTGCGGAAAAAACGGCTAAACTAAAAAAAAACCACTGAAAAATTAAAAAAAAAGTTAAATAAACACAGAAAGATTGTATAAATTGCGCCGCAGGCAAAATTTTTAAAAAAATTAAGTATCTGAACAAAAATGGCACCGCAGTAGAAAACTTGTAGATTTAACAAAAAAAGGGCACTGCAGATGAAAATTTTAGAAACATTATCTTTTTTGGAAAAAATGACGCCAAAAAAAAAAATTGTTGGTAAGAACCAAGAAAAATTACAAGCGAAAATTTTTGGGGCTTCATTTGGGCGCCCCCTGGCGCCCTAGGTAGGTGTTACGGGACTGTCTTATGTAATATTAAGAACTACAGGTGCACTGAGTTTGTTTGGTTTTGTACAGTCGGGGACTTAATAAATGGCCGCTGCCGTTTTCAGAAGAGCTTGGATGAGAATCCCAATACCGTGCGAGGTTTATGAATGAATGAATTATTGAACATCGTATCGCGCGCTTTCCTTCCTGTCGCTGTGCACTTTTGTGCAAAGCAATTTTTGGTATTGAAATTAATAACTATTTGGAATATTGGCCGATAAACGCCCTTACTCAAATAACCAATTTTTGCTTGTATTTATTTTTTTTAGCTTTACACTTTTAAAACTTACCATTTTAAAAAAAGCTAGGAATACAAACATGTTGCATTTGTGTTTCTCTATGTTAGTATGTAATAAAAAACAATAAATTAAAATCCCGAAAAATCACTATTCTGTGTATTTTTTTTGCTATTGGATATGCGTCAAAACAATTGTTATATTTTTATTGCTTGCCTCACAAGGTAATAAAAAAGATCCCAAAAGTTGGTCTAAGGGTTTGTCTTTGTAAGAAATAAATAAAAGTTTAAATTGCCAAAACTCAAAACTGAAGTGACTTTGGCGGCCTCTCGCGGCAATATTATAAATTCTTGTCCTTAGCCTTTTATATGGTGATATAGAGGGCCCCGAGAAGTTTAATTTAATGTATTATAATATATAGTTTTACAAAGTTAGCAATTTAAAAAAATTAAAAAACTGCACTTTTTGGGTACCCCTTTGGTCAGGAAAATTTTCATCAAAAATTTCAAAAAAAACATTTAGTTGATACTGTGCCACAAAGAAGCTACCGAGTCCCTTATACTAACCTGAAAATATTACAGTTGTAGATGTAATGGTTATCGAGAAAAATAGAATCAAAAGTTGAAAATTTTCAAAAAATTCAAAATTTTGAAAAAAAAGACAACTTTTTTGCTATTGGATATACGTTAAAACAATTGTTATATTTTTATTGCTTGCCTCAAAAAGAAATAAAAAAGACCCCAAAAATTGGTCTATAGGTTAGTGTTTGTAAGAAATAAATAAAAGTTTAAATTGCCAAAACTCAAAACTGAAGTGACTTTGGCGGTCTCTCTCGGCATTATTATAAATACCTGTCCTTTAACTTTTACATCGTCATATAGAGGGGCCCAAGAAGCTTAATTTAATGTATTATAATATATATTTTTACAAAGTTAGCAATTTAAAAAAATTAAAAAACTGCACTTTTTGGGTACCCCTTTGGTCAGGTAAATTTTCATAAAAAATTTCAAAAAAAACATTTAGTTGATACTGTGCCACAAAGAAGCTACCGAGTCCCTTATACTAACCTGAAAATATTACAGTTGTAGATGTAATGATGTTCGAGAAAAATAAAATCAAAAGTTGTAAATTTTCAAAAAATTAAAAATTTTGTCAAAAAAGTCAACTTTTTTGCTATTGGATATACGTCAAAACAATTGTTATATTTTTATTGCTTGCCTCACAAAGAAATCAAAAAGACCCCAAAAGTTTTGGCGGCCTCTCGCGACATTATTTTAAACATTTGTCCTTTACCTTTTATATTGGTGATATAGAGGGCACCGAGAAGTTTAATTTAATGTATTATAAAACATATTTTTACAAAGTTAAGTTGTTTAACCGAACATTCAAACGGACTACAGACCAAAGCTAATTTTTTCTGCAATTATGTGTATTTTTTGAACCGAACATTCAAACGGAATACAGACCTAAGCGAAATTTTTCATGATTAAATTTAACCCAGGAATGCGAATAAATTATATGTGTTGAACGACGCGCCACGAAATCCGGTCAATAACCTCGGCCGGTATTGGGATTCTTATCCAAGCTCTTCTGAAAATGGCAGCGGCCATTTATTAAGTCCCCGACTGTACCAATTTTTAGTTTTTACTACTTAGTAAAGCATAGAGTGCCCATGGGGCGCCAGGATCCTTGAGGCGGGGGGGGGGGGCGAGGAGCCCCCCGCGCCCCCCCTCCCACGCTACGCCGCGGTTAATCTTGACCTTAAAAACTTATTGAGAAAGTACGGATGCGTGCTGGAAATTAGCCGCTTTTCCCACGAACCCCACCTCGTTTGAGTTTTTTGTTGATTTTAGACATTATTTCTTACCTTACAACTTCTTTCTCGGGATCGTTTAGTCCGATTGCCGCTTTATAGTAGGTGAAATTGTCCAAAGTAAGAATCCTGTTATCGATTTGTTCGGAGACCTCGCGCATGGAACGCACCTTCTTTCCAGCTGGCGTGTAATAGTAGATGTCGCCGTTGCGCTTATCGCTTGCACAAATCGATCGCCATACCAGTTCACGTTTCCAGCCTAAGAAAATGTAATAATAGATTTCCTACGAGCGTGCGGAAAACAGCTTTTCACGCACTCATTTGCGTGCGGAGAGCAGCACTTTACCGCATTACGTGCGTGTAACATTTTTACCGCACGCTGTTAAGGTTTTCGTTTTTACTTTTTGGAGACCGGAGGAGACCAGGAAATAAACAAAAAATCGGCCGTTAAGATAAACAATTTGTTTTAAGAAACGTACTTCTGCAGTAAAAAAGTCCGCGAACATCTTTGTTTGGTCCATAGACATCATTTCCTTTCTTTTTAAGGGCCGGTTTCTCAATAGAGGGTTAGACCTGACCCGTGGGTTATCACAAGAAGCTAGCCCTACCAAGTCCACTTCCAATCCCTGACTTAGCATGCGTAGATCTACCAATATTATGTACCTCATGTATTAGAATAGATGTACAGGGTGATTTTCACTTGAATGATTCTAACCACATGAAAATAGAAAGTTTCAAAAACCTAACCTAACGAAACCTAATCAGATCTAATCGAACCGAACCAAAGCAAACTAAACCAATATTTTTTTCAAAAAAAAAAAACTTTCCTGACTTCCTAACCGGATCGTACCGAACCGAACCTATCCAAACCTAACCCTACCCAACTAAACCTAATTAGCAGTACGTGTTGTAGTTTAGTTTGGTTAGGTTAGGTTTGGTTCAGTTTAGTTAGGTTCGGTTTGGTTCGGTTCGGATTCACATCCTCTAGGATCCCGGGCAGGAAGTCAGGAAAGTTTTTTTTGAAAAAAATTATTGGTTCAGTTTGCTTTGTTTCGGTTCGGTTAGATTTGATTAGGTTTTGTTAGGTTAGGTTTTTGAAACTTTCTATTTTCATGTGGTTAGAATCATTCAAGTGAAAATCACCCTGTATTCATCTATTCTAATACATGAGCTAAATAATATTGGTAGATCTGCGCATGCGAAGTCAGGGATTGAAAGTGGACTTGGTAGGGCTAGCGTCTTGTTGGGTTATCTCTGATAGCTGTGTTTTTTTAGCACGCAAATATGTCAGTCATCTTTTTTTTATCCCATTTATCTCTTGGTTGTATTTCTTTTTTAAACAAATGTTCTTTGAAAGAAAAAAGATGATTCTTTGTTAGAAACCCTACTATATTGATATGGATAATATAACTACAACTAATATATTTTTAATTTTTTTTAAAAATCCGGCAATTTTCCTACTGTTTTTTAGTATATTCTTATAAAATAATATTTTTGAGACATACCAGTCGTTATTTTTTTTTGGCCGCTTCATTTTTCTTTACACAAAAATTTAAATTCGAAGAAAATAATGTGTATATTTTAGCTTCAAAAGTAATCCGCTTACCTTTGATACTAAACGATCACATTCAGTGTGACTTGTATTTTAAGTTTTGTGTAATAAAAAATCAAGCGGGTAAAAAAAAATTACGACAATACATCTAAAAAATTTTATTTTATAAGGCGGTACTAAAAAACAGTAGGAAAATAGCCTTAGTTTTCAAAAAATTCAAAAAATATTAGTTGTTCATATCATATCTTTTATTTACATCAGCTGGACCACCAGTGACGTGAAAAAATATGACGGTCCGAAGACCCGACTAAATATTAGCGCCAGAAATATAGAGACTCATGTTACCTTTGTGGACCTACAGAAAGCATATGATACTGTTCCAGTAGAAAAAGTATGGACAATGCTAGAGCAGACTAATATCAATCATACATACATAAAAGCGATAAAAGAACTATACAAAGGGTCAAAATCTAAAATTAAAATTGGAAATCAACTTTCAAAAGAATTCCTGGTAACGAAAGGCTCAAGACAGGGATGTTGTATCTCGCCTCTTTTTAAAATATATATCGCAGTAGCTCTAAAAAACTGGAAACGCAAAGTACACGGCATGGGAATACAACTTAACGACCGATTTATATGATGAGGAAGTTAATGGAAGAATACCAAAAGTGGGGGTTAACAGTGAACGTGGACAAGACACAGTACTTATGTATTGGAAACGAATCAAGTGAATTAGAACTAGAAAATGGACAAACAATATCTCCATGCAATGAGTATGTATACTTGGGTGTCACATTTGATAAGACAGGAACAGACTGTAAAGAACTGGAAAAAAGAATAAAAAAAAGCAAAAAAGGTTATTGGTTGTCTTAACAGTATTTTATGGAGCAGAGAGATAAAAAAGAATGTAAAACTTAACATATATGAAACAATGGTGAAAAGCACGCTGTTGTATGGAATAGAGACTTGTCGCGTAACAGAAAAATACAAAGCACAAATGGAAAGTTTCGAAATGGATGCAATAAGAAGATCAATGAGAATATCCATAACAGATCATATAAGAAATGAGATCATAAAAGAAAGAATGGGAATCGAGGGAAGCATAACGGATGACATCACTAAAAGGCAACTGATATGGTACGGCCATGTACAACGGATGAGCGACGAAAGATTACCAAAGCAGGTCCTAGAATGGCAACCAAGAGGGCGCCCTAAACTGGAATGGCAACAGTCAATCCAAAGATCAATGAGTAAAAAAAACCTGACGGAAGATGACTGTCAGGATCGAAGGAGGTGGAGAATAGGCGTCGGACAACGGAGAAAAACGTTCTAAACCGACATAGTAGTAGGCCGGTCTATTCTAGGGACCGTGAGAGTATAGGCCGGCTTAAACTATCTTATTTTATTACCCTTTTTCTAAACCGATGTGAGAAAAAGTCTCGATTAGAAGGCTTCAATAAAACGAGAGAATTTCAGGTCGTCATCGTTCTGCGCGCTTACTTCTTTTTTAAACAAATGCGATAGAAAAAGGCAAAACTATTCTCGATTAGAAGGCTTTAATAAAACAAGAGCATTTAAGATCGCCATCGTTACGCGCGCTTTTTGCGTCTCATTTCGTCACCCCTTTTTTAAACAAAGAGAAAGCCTTGCAATCCTTTACGCGCCCTTAAAGCATCAACTGTTCTTGTTAGAAACCCTTACTATATTAGACCAAATGTGGATACAAAAAAGGGGTGCTTCATTTAACACGTGCTTCGAGCCTCTTATTTTGTTACTCTTCCTTTTTCCTTTTTTTAAACCAATGCGAGAGAAAAAGGCAAAACTATTCTCGATTAGAAGGCCTCAGTAAAACGAAGGCATTAGGTAACAAACCGCAATGGTATACGCCCGCTTAAACAATCTTATATTATTACCTTTTTTAAACCGATGCGAGAGAAAGAGATAAAACTATTCTCGATTAGAAGACTTCAATAAAACGAGAGCATGTTAGGTTGCCATCGTTACGCGCGCTGATAGCATCTCATTTCGTCACCCCTTTTTAAAACAAATGCGAGAGAAAGAGACAAAACTCTTCTCGATTAGGCTTTTATAAACCGAGAGTATTTAAGGTCGCCGTTACGTGCGCTTAAAGCATCTCATTTCGTCATCCCTTTTTTAAACAAATGCGAGAGAAAGAGACAAAACTCTTCTCGATTAGATCAGTAAAGCAATCGAATTAACATGTCGCAATCGTTTTTTCTAGCGATTTTTTCTATTTCCTTTTTTAAACCAATTCAAGAGAAAGAGATATGACTGTTATTGGTGCAAAAAATGAACCAAAACGATAGAAAACCATAGAAAGTTAGGGTAACACAACAAAATTGACTGAGGAAACTCACAGGTATATACGTTGATTTGAATGACAGGGATACTCAAGGGTTAAATTTGAAGTTAAGGTACAATATAACGGATTTTTTTATTTATGAACCAATAAGTATCAAATTTAAAACTTTGTGCAGCGAGGCGTACGGATTTGTGCTTAAGCTCACACATATACTATACTATAGTAGTGTGAGCTATGGTGATCCTAATTTTTTCGAGAAAAAAAAAGTTGCTCCGATTTCAAAAAATTTTATATATCTTTGTGTTTCAGATGATTTTGAAACTTTTTTGTTGCGCCGTCTGTCTGTAACGACCAACGCGCATAACTCAAAAACCGCTTGCATGATTTTAATGAAATTTGGTACCCAGGCTGGGTTTTGGGTCGAGATGGTCCCATTTAAAAATGAACAAAATCCACCGAACACAAGCCAAATAAAAGGGTGGGGGTTAAATTTCAAAAATTAGTGTTTAAGTGGAAATATGGTGTGTGTGATATCAAACGAAAGGTAATTGAGTCTGGAGTTAAACAAAATACATTTTAGTTTAAAAAAAAAGGGTGGGGGTAGATTTGAAAAATTAGAGTTTAAGTCAAAACATGGCTTGTGTGGTATCAAACGAAAGGTAATTGAGTCTGGAGTTAAACAAAATACATTTT
Organism: Aspidapion aeneum; assembly: GCA_963576565.1. NCBI lineage: Eukaryota > Metazoa > Arthropoda > Insecta > Coleoptera > Brentidae > Aspidapion > Aspidapion aeneum. Next base: position 2,763,813 of record OY755039.1, read on the forward strand.
AGTTAAAAAAAAAAGGGTGGGGGTAGATTTGAAAAATAAGAGTTTACGTCAAAACATGGCTTGTGTGGTATCAAACGAAAGGTAATTGAGTCTGGAGTTAAACAAAATACATTTTAGTTTAAAAAAAAGGGTGGGGGTAGATTTGAAAAATAAGAGTTTACGTCAAAACATGGCTTGTGTGGTATCAAACGAAAGGTAATTGAGTCTGGAGTTAAACAAAATACATTTTAGTTTAAAAAAAAAGGTGGGGGTAGATTTGAAAAATTAGAGTTTAAGTCAAAACATGGCTTGTGTGGTATCAAACGAAAGGTGATTGAGTCTGGAGTTAAACAAAATACATTTTAGTTTATTTAAAAAAAAAAAGGGGGAGGGGGGTAAATTTCAAAAATTAGTGTTTAAGTGGAAATATGGCGTGTGTGATATCAAACGAAAGGTAATTGAGTCTGGAGTTAAACAAAACACATTTTAGTTGGGGGTAGATTTGAAAAATTAGAGTTTAAGTCAAAACATGGCTTGTGTGGTATCAAACGAAAGGTAATTGAGTCTGGAGTTCAATAAAACATACTTCAGTTTTTAGTTATATTAGCTTTCACGTAGATACACTATAACTATAGTACCCAGTGTGAGCTTAGGTGCCCATAGATTGGCAGAGTATTTTTAAAGACATCCGATTTGTGCCTAAAAAACACACAATACTAACCGAGCTTAAAAGGTTTCAAAAACTTCGGATCCTGCAAATCAGGACCGGACGAAGACATTCTACCCTTTTTGGCGGCTGGAGGTTGTGATAGCTGGGGACTGCAAATGGCCACCGGGGGTATGTCTAAAGGCTCTTCTTTTATAACGATTTCGTCGTAAAGATCTGAATCTACGGACTTGCTGACACCGAGAGATTTTCTACTGTTGCTTAGGGCGATTTCACTGTACCTTTTAAAAAGAAAAACGCTTTTAGGGTCGATAACACTGTTCAATCCGCATAAGAAGAAGTGTCAGACAGGATGACACAATATCCCCTAAATTAACAAACGTGAAATTTCATACCCGTGAATTTAAAAATCAAACAAGTTTCGGTTCGGTTTTTTTGCCCGATTAGCCATGAAACTTGTTTGATTTTTAAATTCACGGGTATGAAATTTCACGTTTGTTAGTATTATTTGGCTTAAAAATTCCGTTGATTGACGCTCACTGTCTTGATGACGGGTAAAAATGCAAAATGCGTTGATCCGGCCTGAAAAGACAAAGAGCTGTCGTAGGTCACGGACTATAGTTGTTTTCTTTTATTTGCATTCGATCTTTCCATTGATCGATATTGTATAGCAGTGTTTTCCCTGCTTTTGGTTTTTTGTTTCTCTCGTATCTCGGTAGATGGCACCTCTTGCTATAGTTCGCTCACTAATTACATTTAATTAGAGACAAAACCGTCTGATTAACTTCGCAAGATTTGTCACTTGACCAGCAGTGTTCTGAGGAGTCCCATAAGGACGAAACGGTTAACTGTCAACACTTATTAGGTGTCCATTAGATCTTGGACCCCCGTGAGGTTAAGCTTTCAAGCTACCCACGGAAAAATATAAGGGAAACAAAAAACTCCTTTTTGCCCGATTAGCCATGAAACTTGTTTGATCCCCTAAATTGTTTAATCAGGCCCTAGAAGATGTTTTTAAAAGCTTAGAATAATAAATAGGCATCAAAGTAAATGGACAATTCTTGAACCACCTAAGATATGCTAATTATATCGCCTTAATAACAGACAAAAAAGAAGAACTGATAAAAATGGTGGAAGAAGTGGATACAGTAGCTAAAAATATAGGCTAAAGTATGAACTACACTAAAACTAAAATCATAACAAACACAGATGAATCAGATCAAAAGTTATAATGAAAAAAAAAATTGTCCAGTTTTTTTTGGCCCACCCGGTATATCTCCAAATGCATGCACTTCCGTAAAAACGCAAAACAATAAAGATAAAGTTATACATGTTTAGTTTCTAGCTTTTGTCAAAAAGCCAAAATTCATTTGTATTTTCGGTATTGTCTATTTAGTCAGAGCATATTATTTTAAAAGGCTTTCAGTTTTCGGTCTAGACATAAATCATATTAATTTTTGACAACAGACCATTTCCCCCTAATTTGACCCCGCTGAATCCGAATATCTCTGTTGCCAACTCGAAAAATTGACAGGGGCGGAGAAAATCTCCCCCAAACCCCAAAAAAACCTGTTTTTGTTTTTTCAGTTTTATGCAATTTTCTCAAAAACTAACTTTTTTATCAAAAATTGTAAAGAACAGTTTTTTTTGGAGAATAAAATTCCCTTTCCAACGATGTATTAGTCAATAAGGTTAGGAAAAGCAAGTAGCTCTTCAGTGGCGTACGTAAATTGGGATTATTTAGAAAAAACATGTTTATTATAGGTTTTTCAAAATTTTCTCAAAAACTACACTTTTTAGGAAAAAATATGTAGTATACTTTATTGTAGAACATAACATTTTCTTTTAAAAACTTTATTAAAATGTCGGGTTGTTGCCATATTTAAGGTTTCAGGGGCGTACTAATATAAACTTATTTTCAAAAATAACTGAAATAATCAGTTTCTCTTGCATATTTAAATATCTTTTCTAACTAAGATTTTCAAAAAAATATGTGCCTTTATTCCTTATTGAGGATAAGGATACAAAGTGAGGTTAATGTTATGATAAATACTTCAAAAACGTTCGTAATTTATACCTACTAAAATAAAATGTTTCCAAATTAAAATAAACTGTTTTTTGATTAGATTAGATACTTTGATTTATCTAAATAAGTTCTTTAAAGCAAAAAAACACCGGTGGTTATAAGGGGAGGGGGCATAGGGGCCATGCCCCTCCCCCTAAGCAATATTTTTGTGCAGAAAGTAACAGTAGTAACTTTTAAAAAAACAAAAAAAAATCGACAAAACAAAATATTAAAAATACAAATTTACCGTATCAAGTCGAACTGACCTGTCCAGTCGATGTGGACCCGCGGCCGTACTTTCGATCTTTTGTACTTTCGACCTTTTGAACTTTCGACCTTTTGTTTTTTGATCTTTTGTACTTTCGACCTTTTGTACTTTCGACCTTTTGTATTTTCGACCTTTTGTACTTTCGACCTTATTTTTTCGACCTTTTGTACTTTCGATCTTTTATCCGCCGCTATTATCCACCGAAAAGCTAATAAGACACAAAATTGATTAGTTTGAATTGATCTTAAATAATTTCTTTAAATTAAGAACACCACTAGGGCGGTAAATAGAAAATAACTTCAACTTTGTTATACATCGTTTGAAAAGAAATTTTATTAGCTATGACGAAGTATAGAACACATTTTTTGATAGAGCTTGGTTTTTAAGAAAATTGAATAAAAAGTATGAAAAACATGTTTTTTTTAATGATTTGTTGAAATCGACCCCATTGACGGACGTCGCTGGAGAGTTTGCTATAAGTGAGACCCCACCGAGTTTCACATTTTTAAAAAGGGAATTTCCCTGTCTACAAAAAAGTGTAGAACAAGTTTTTTCATGTTAAGCTTAGTTTTTGAGAAAATTAGATAAAACGTGTAACAAAAATTATTTATTTTCTGTTTTTTCAAAATTAATTTAATTTACGGATGCCCCTGAAGTTTTATTTATAAAATAGATTTAATCATGTTAAACGTCATTTTGAAGGAAATTTTATTGAGTATACCAAAATGTAATACATGGTTTTCTGTAGATATTAGTTTTAAAAAAATGTAAATAAATCTTGGAAAAAACATAGGTATTTTTTCAACTTTTTTTAATTACTTCAATTAACGGACGCCGCTGGAGAGCTTGTTATTAGTCTAACTTTATTAAGTTATACCATGTTGAAAAGGGAATTTTATTGTCTACAATAAAGTATATTATAAATTTTTCTCTTAGAAGCTTAGCTTTTAAGAAAATTTGAAAAAACCTCAAACTTTCAGATTTTAGGGGTCTGGGGGGGTTTTTGGAGGTTTTTGCAGCCATTAAAAAAAAATAATATGTTATTATTTTTTAATTCTACAAATATATACTTTGAATGTACACCTGTGATAATTTGGGCTTTCCAGCGGCAATTTAAAATTCCGCCGCCATTTTGGCCGCCATCTTGAATATCTCAGGCCCTGTCAATATTTCGAGTTGGCAACAGGGATATTCGGATTCAGCGGGGTCAAAATAGGGGGAATTGCCCATTTGCCAAAAAGTAATATAAAATGCTTCTAGAAAGTGGATTTTCGCGCTATTAAAACCACAAGGCAAAAATGGTTGTCATATTTTCAAATTAAAATAAACTGTTTTTTGATTAGATTAGATATTTTGATTTATCTAAATAAGTTCTTTAAAGCAAAAAAACACCGGTGGTTATAAGGGGAGGGGGCATAGGGGCTATGCCCCTCCCCCTAAGCAATATTTTTGTGCAGAAAGTAACAGTAGTAACTTTTGAATAAACAAAAAAAAATCGACAAAACAAAATATTAAAAATACAAATTTACTGTATCAAGTCGAACTGACCTGTCCAGTCGATGTGGACCCGCGGCCGTACTTTCGATCTTTTGTACTTTCGACCTTTTGAACTTTCGACCTTTTGTTTTTTGATCTTTTGTACTTTCGATCTTTTGTACTTTCGACCTTTTGTACACTTTCGACCTTTTGTACTTTCGACCTTTTATCCGCCGCTCTTTATTATCCACCGAAAAGCTAATAAGACACAAAATTGATTAGTTTGAATTGATCTTAAATAATTTCTTTAAATTAAGAACACCACTAGAGCGGTAAATATAAAATAACTTCCACTTTGTTATACATCGTTTGAAAATAAATTTTATTAGCTATGACGAAGTATAGAACACATTTTTTGATAAAGAGCTTGCTTTTTAAGAAAATTGAATAAAAAGTATGAAAAACATGTTTTTTTTAATGATTTGTTGAAATCGACCCCATTGACGGACGTCGCTGGAGAGTTTGCTATAAGTGAGACCCCACCGAGTTTCACATTTTTAAAAAGGGAATTTCCCTGTCTACAAAAAAGTGTAGAACAAGTTTTTTTATGTTAAGCTTAGTTTTTGAGAAAATTAGATAAAACGTGTAACAAAAATTGTTTATTTTCTGTTTTTTCAAAATTAATTTAATTTACGGATGCCCCTGAAGTTTTATTTATAAAACAGATTTAATCATGTTGAACGTCATTTTGAAGGAAATTTTATTGAGTATACCAAAATGTAATACATGGTTTTCTGTAGATATTAGTTTTTAAAAAAATTAAATAAATCTTGGAAAAAACATAGGTATTTTTTCAACTTTTTTTAATTACTTCAATTAACGGACGCCGCTGGAGAACTTGTTATTAGCCTAACTTTATTAAGTTATACCATGTTGAAAAGGGAATTTTATTGTCTACAATAAAGTATATTATACATTTTTCTCTTAGAAGCTTAGTTTTTAAGAAAATTTTAAAAAACCTCAAATTTTCAGATTTTGGGGGGTCTGGGGGGTTTTTAGAGGTTTTTGCAGCCATTAAAAAAAAATAATATGTTATTATTTTTTAATTCTACAAATATATACTTTGAATGTACACCTGTGATAATTTGGGCTTTCCAGCGGCAATTTAAAATTCCGCCGCCATTTTGGCCGCCATCTTGAATATCTCAGGCCCTGTCAATATTTCGAGTTGGCAACAGGGATATTCGGATTCAGCGGGGTTAAAATAGGGGGAATTGCCCATTTGCCAAAAAGTAATATAAAATGCTTCTATTAAAACCTCAAGGCAAAAATGGTTGTCATATTTTAACAAACTTATAATTAAAAAAAATTATTATTTATAGTTTTCATTTCTGAACCAAAAAATCGTAGACTAACGAAAACAAAACGAGCCGTTTTCAGATATAAATTCTAACATCAATTTATTATTTAAAATTACTTTTTAACGAAATTTTACCAATTTTTTCATAGAACAAACTCACCTTTTATTTGGTATCCTTGCTCTTTTACCTTTTCCCATAATGTCTGATTCAGGAATTGATCTTGGAGTGTTATCTGAAAACATAAAATAAGATAAGATACATTTATTTCCTTTAAAACAATTTACAAATTGTATGACACTTCAAAATTTTTACAATCTCTTCTAAACACAAAATGTATTGTATTTTAAAGAAGAAACATTTGACTCTTAGAGTCGGAAAAAAGAAAATATTTAAAAAAATAAAAACCACAATAAGTCCTTAACATCATACAATGTTTTTTCACAAAAAAATTGGGATGCATATTCTAGATCAGTACGGGCGTGTAGGGAAGGAGCGGTGGATAAAAAGGACATTTGGAGATCGCCACTGTGGCGGAAAAGGAGATTCCTCTATGGATGTACAGCGTGTCCCATTTTCGATGGGATTAAATGGGAAACTCGGTTATTATTAAAGATATCGATTTTCTGATTGCACCTTACCGTGCTCTTTTTTTGAGCCCTTAAAAATGGTGTAATCAGATTTTTGCTATACTCCGTGGTTTCGCTAATACAGGGAGTTTTTGGAAAAAATTGTATTTTTAATAATTCCTTGTGTCTCGTTTATTTTGCAAGATATTTTTATTCTGTAAAAACTTTTATGTGGCAACTTTTTTAGAAGAAAATAATGACGTTGTCAATTTTTTAAAATATTGTTTAGTTTTTGAGATATGGTATTTATAATAAAAAAATTTAATACGGACCTGGATTTTTTTAATTATTATTTTGATTGGTTTTATGCTATTAGTATCACAATATAATAAAAAATTATTATTTTTTTGTATTAAGGTAAAAAAAAATATTTAATATTTAAAAAAATAATTTTAGTCCGAACCTGGAAATTTTCAACATAAATATTAATTAAAAATTGCTAGTTGAACGATTTTTAGTTTTGAAACTTAGCAAATTAAAATGGTTTTACTTTAATTTAATGATTTATATAAAACAAAGTCTACGACAAAAACAAAAAAAAATAATGAATTACAAAAGTTAATATCTAATTTTATTTAGAGTCATAAATGTTTAAACTGATTGCGATTATATGTAAGACATTGTTGGCATTTTTGAGTAATTTTTCTTAGCGCATAAAAATATTTATGCCGTTTGTTATTGGGATTTTGTTGCTTGAATTAAGCAGTCAAACATATCACATTTTTCAAAATCTGGATATGGTCGATTTCTAGCAATTTTAGAATAATTTTGAGTGACTTATTGACAAAAATGACAAGTAAAATGACAATGTCAATTCCACGCTTTTGTTTCTCTACGTTGAAGTAATTTTCATGAGTTGCTGTGCTATCAAATAATTACTATGATATTTTTGTAACTTCTTAACATTTTTAACTTTATTTATTAATCTTTCAATTAACGTTTCAAAATAGATAAACTAAAAATCGTCCAACTAGTGTGTCTTGCAATTTTTAATTTATATTTACGTTGGAAATCTCCAGGTTCGGACTAAAATTTTTTTAGAAATATTAAATATTTTTATTAACCTTAAATTAAAAAAATATTAAAGTTTTATCATTTTAAGATAATAATAACATGAAATTAATCAAAATGTTAATAAAAAAATCCAGGTCCGTATTTAATTTTTTTATGATAAATACCATATCTCAAAAACTAAACAATATTTAAAAAGTTGACAACGTCATTATTTTGTTCTAAAAAAGTTGCCATGTAAAGGTTTTTACAGAATAAAAATATTTTGGTAAATAAGCGAAATACAAGGAGTTATTAAAAATGCAATTTTTTCAAAAACTCCCTGTATTAGCGAAACCACGAGGTATAGCAAAAATCTGATTACACCATTTTTACCGGCTCAAAGAAAGAGCACGGTAAGGTGCAATCAGAAAATCGATATCTTTAATAATAACCGAGTTTCCCATTTAATCCCATCGAAAATGGGACACGCTGTACAGGCTAGCGATGCCAGAGAAGCATTTAAGGAAGAAAAGAAGATACCGTGTAACCACACCACGAAGGGATGCATGGATAAGGACGGGATTAAATTCCCTAGCGATGCCACGGTCTGCTATACAGACGGATCAAGGCTAACAAATCGGAATTCGACCGGTGCAGGATTATACGTGGAAAGCAAGGTTATTGGAAAAAGCTACTCGCTGGGATACAATGCAACAGTCTTCTAGTCAGAGGTTTACGCTATACTGCATCTGTCCAGACAGTCAAGCTGCGCTGAAATCACTGTACAGCGTGTCCCATTTTCGATGGGATTAAATGGGAAACTCGGTTAGTATTAAATATATCGATTTTCTGATTGCAGCTTACCGTGCTCTTTTTTGGAGCCCTTAAAAATGGTGCAATCAGATTTTTGCTATACCCCGTGGTTTCGCTAATACAGGGAGTTTTAAAAAAAATTGCATTTTAAATAATTCCTTGTATCTCGCTTATTTTGCAAAATATTTTTATTCTGTAAAAACCTTTCTATGGCAACTTTTTTAGAGCAAAATAATGACGTTGTCAATTTTTTAAAATATTGTTTAGTTTTTGAGATATGGTATTTATCATAAAAAAATTAAATACGGACCTGGATTTTTTTTATTACTTTTTTGATTGGTTCCATGCTATTATTACCTTGAAATGATAAAACTTTAATATTTTTTTAATTTAAGGTTAAAAAAAACTATTTAATATTTGAAAAAAAAAATTATAGTCCGAACCTGGAAATTTCCAACGTAATTATAAATTAAAAATTGCAAGACACACTAGTTGAACGATTTTTAGTTTATCTGTTTTGAAATGATAATTAAAAGATTTATAAATAAAGTAAAAAACGTTAAAAAGTTACAAAAATAATATCATTTTATTATTTGATGGTAGCACAGCAGGTCGTGAAATTTACAAAACAAAAGCGTGGAATTGACATTGTCATTTTTGTGAATGGCTTACAATTATTTTAAACTGGCTAGAAATCGACCATATCCAGATTTTGAAAAATGTGATATGTTTGACTGCTTCATTCAAGCAACAAAATCCCAATATTTAAATGGCAGAAATATTTTTATGCAAAATGCGTTAAGAAAAATTATTAAAAATGCCAACAATGTCTTACACATAATGGTAATCAGAAAAATCTAAATTTTTTGTAATTTGTTTTTTTTTTGTATTTTTCGTAGACATATAAATAAATCTGTAAAGTAACGTAAAACCATTTTAATATGCTACGTATCAAAACAGTTAAACTAAAAATTGTTCAACTAGCAATTTTTAATTTATATTTATGTTGGAAATATCCAGGTTCGGACTAATTTTTTTTTAAATATTAAATATTTTTTTTTACCTTAAAACAAAAAATTTTTAAATTCTTATTATTTCATGATAATACTAGCATGAAACCAATCAAAATAGTAATAAAAAAAATCCAGGTCCGTATTTAATTTTTTTATGATAAACACCATATCCCAAAAACTACACAATATTTTAAAAAGTTGACAACGTCATTATTTTCTTCTAACAAAGTTGCCATGAAAAGGTTTTTACAGAATAAAAATATCTCGCAAAATAAGCGAGATAGAAGGGATTAATTAAAATACAATTTTTTTAAAAACTCCCTGTATTAGCGAAACTACGGGGTATAGCAAAAATCTGATTACGCCATTTTTAAGGGCTCAAAAAAAGAGCACGGTAAGGTGCAATCAGAAAATCTATATCTTTAATAATAACCGAGTTTCCCATTTAATCCCATCGAAAATGGGACACGCTGTACAGGCTAGCGATGCCAGAGAAGCATTTAAGGAAGAAAAGAAGATACCGTGTAACCACACCACCAAGGGATGCATGGATAAGGACGGGATTAAATTCCCTAGCGATGCCACAGTCTGCTAGACAGACGGATCAAGGCTAAGGATTATACGTGGAAAGCAAGTTTATTGGAAAAAGCTACTCGCTGGGATACAATGCATCAGTCTTCTAGGCAGAGGTTTACGCTATACTGGCGTTAACATGGGAGGAAGAAATTAGGAACGAAACAGGAAAACGCATCTGAATCTGTTCAGACAGTCAAGCTGCGCTGAAAGCACTGTGTAAACCAACCATGTCCGCAGGTTTGGTGCAGGAGTGTGTGGATGCACTTCAGGAATTGGCCGGCGTAAGAGAGGTAGAGCTCGTATGGGTCCCAGGCCACATGGGAGTCCCAGGAAACGAGAAAGCGGCGAATTCGCCAGGGGTGGATCCCAGCAGAAATGCGTCGTGCCAGAGCCTTTCCTGGAGCTCAGAAGAGACCAGATGAAGTCGGCCATAGCAAAGTAGACCCAGAAAGAGATATAAAAGGAATGGAGCAATACAAGAGACGCCATACAGGCGAAGGAGTGTGTGACTGGATACAGCAAGTTCCGTAAGGACTGGCTGCCCCATAGAATACGCAGAGAGGAAGAACCCATAGTGGGAGTCCTCACCGGATACTGCATCCTACAACATGGGAGTCCCAGGAAACGAGAAAGCGGACGAACTCGCCAGGGGTGGATCCCAGCAGAAATGCGTCGGGCCAGAGACTTTCCTGGAGCTCAGAAGAGACCAGATGAAGTCGGCCATAGCAAAGTAGACCCAGAAAGAGATACAAAAGGAATGGAGCAATACAGGAGACGCCAGACAGGCGAAGGAGTGTGTGACTGGATACAGCAAGTTTCGTAGGGACTGGCTGCCCCATAGAATACGAAGAGAGGAAGAACCCATAGTAGGAGTCCTCACCGGATACTGCGTCCTACAAGGACACTTGGCTAAGAGCGAGGTTGGGCGGAGGACGAGATCTTGGCGCATTTCCTCTTATCATGTGAAGCATACAAGGAGCCAGGGGAGGATCCCAGCAGAAATGCGTCGTGCCAGAGCCTTTCCTGGAGCTCAGAAGAGACCAGATGAAGTCGGCCATAGCAAAGTAGACCCAGAAAGAGATACAAAAGGAATGGAGCAATTCAGGAGACGCCAGACAGACGAAGGAGTGTGTGACTGGATACAGCAAGTTCCGTAAGGACTGGCTGCCCCATAGAATACGAAGAGAGGAAGAACCCATAGTGGGAGTCCTCACCGGATACTGCATCCTACAACATGGGAGTCCCAGGAAACGAGAAAGCGGACGAACTCGCCAGGGGTGGATCCCAGCAGAAATGCGTCGGGCCAGAGACTTTCCTGGAGCTCAGAAGAGACCAGATGAAGTCGGCCATAGCAAAGTAGACCCAGAAAGAGATACAAAAGGAATGGAGCAATACAGGAGACGCCAGACAGGCGAAGGAGTGTGTGACTGGATACAGCAAGTTTCGTAGGGACTGGCTGCCCCATAGAATACGAAGAGAGGAAGAACCCATAGTAGGAGTCCTCACCGGATACTGCGTCCTACAAGGACACTTGGCTAAGAGCGAGGTTGGGCCGAGGACGAGATCTTGGCGCATTTCCTCTTATCATGTGAAGCATACAAGGAGCCAGGGGAGGATCCCAGCAGAAATGCGTCGTGCCAGAGCCTTTCCTGGAGCTCAGAAGAGACCAGATGAAGTCGGCCATAGCAAAGTAGACCCAGAAAGAGATACAAAAGGAATGGAGCAATACAGGAGACGCCAGACAGGCGAAGGAGTGTGTGACTGGATACAGCAAGTTCCGTAATTACTGGCTGCCCCATAGAATACGAAGAGAGGAAGAACCCATAGAGGGAGTCCTCACCGGATACTGCATCCTACAACATGGGAGTCCCAGGAAACGAGAAAGCGGACGAACTCGCCAGGGGTGGATCCCAGCAGAAATGCGTCGGGCCAGAGACTTTCCTGGAGCTCAGAAGAGACCAGATGAAGTCGGCCATAGCAAAGTAGACCCAGAAAGAGATACAAAAGGAATGGAGCAATACAGGAGACGCCAGACAGGCGAAGGAGTGTGTGACTGGATACAGCAAGTTCCGTAAGGACTGGCTGCCCCATAGAATATGAAGAGAGGAAGAACCCATAGTGGGAGTCCTCACCGGATACTGCATCCTACAAGGACATTTGGCTAAGAGCGAGGTTGGGCCGAGGACGAGATCTTGGCGCATTTCCTCTTATCATGTGAAGCATACAAGGAGCCAGGAAGCTTTTAAATTGGAGAAGAAAAATAATAAATAAATATCAATTTATTTATTTATTTATTTATATACAGACTTGCCATTTTTAAAAATTACAAAAAATAACTAACACTAAAAAAACTACAAATAAATAAAAAACATATTAAAATCACAATATCATCACAAAAAAGGTTAGGTAGCAGGTACAATTGGAGAAAACCATACTTAGATTTTAGCTCACACATATACTATACTATAGTAGTGTGAGCTATGGTGATCCTAATTTTTTCGAGAAAAAAAAAGTTGCTCCGATTTCAAAAATTTTTATATATCTTTCCGTTTCAGATGATTTTGAAACTTTTTTGTTGCGCGTCTGTCTGTCTGTATGGCTGTAACGACCAACGCGCATAACTCAAAAACCGCTTGGCCGATTTTAATGAAATTTGGTACCTAGGCTGGGTCTTGGGTCGAGATGGTCCCATTTAAAAATGAACAAAATCCACCGAACAGAAACCAAATAAAAGGGTGGGGGTAGATTTCAAAAATTAGAGTTTATGTGAAAATATGGCGTGTGTGATATCAAACGAAAGGTAATTGAGTCTGGAGTTAAACAAAATACATTTTAATTTATTTAAAAAAAAGGGTGGGGGTATATTTTAAAAATTAGAGTTTAAGTGAAAATATGGCGTGTGTGATATCAAACGAATGGTAATTGAGTCTGGAGTTAAACAAAATACATTTTAATTTATTTAAAAAAAAGGGTGGGGGTTTATTTCAAAAATTAGAGTTTAAGTGAAAATATGGCGTGTGTGATATCAAACGAAAGGTAATTGAGTCTGGAGTTAAACAAAATACAGTTTAATTTATTTAAAAAAAAAGGGTGGGGGTATATTTCAAAAATTAGAGTTTAAGTGAAAATATGGCGTGTGTGATATCAAACGAAAGGTAATTGAGTCTGGAGTTAAACAAAATACATTTTAATTTATTTAAAAAAAGGGTGGGGGTATATTTCAAAAATTCGAGTTTAAGTGAAAATATGGCGTGTGCGATATCAAACGAAAGGTAATTGAGTCCGGAGTTTAACAAAATACATTTTGGTTTTTGCTTTTTTTAAGGGTGGGGGTAGATTTTAAAAATTTGAGTTTAAGTCAAAACATGGCTAATGTGGTATCAAACAAAAGGTAATTTAGTCTGGAGTTGAATAAAATATATTTCAGTTTTTAGTTATATTAGCTCACACATACACTATAACTATAGTACCTAGTGTGAGCTTAGGGGCCCATATATTGGCAGAGTATTTTTAACTTAGTCTTAAATCGATTCACACTCGATCCAAAAAAGTTTATAGAGCCTGATACCAAGTTTACTTCTGCAAACATTTTTGAAATTGGTTCGTTAGAACCATAATTAGTCCTGTGAAACTCACAATGAAAAACTTCAGTGAATCTTTCACGACGAATAGGGGAATGTAAACCTACCAAGAGCAGTTTATATGCCCATTAATTAGCTTGTAAAAAAATATTAAGTCCGATTTAAATAAAAAACTTAGTTTATTATCCAATAATACCCCAAGATCTTTTATTTCCTCACATACTTTTATAAATTCGCCATCAATGGAATAATTGATGATAATTAAGAACCAAACAAGTTTCATGGCTAATCGGGTAAAAAGGAGTTTTTTGTTTCCCTTATATTTTTCCGTGGGTAGCTTGAAAGCTTAACCTCACGGGGGTCCAAGATCTAATGGACACCTAATAAGTGTTGACAGTTAACCGTTTCGTCCTTATCGGACTCCTCAGAACACTGCTGGTCAAGTGACAAATCTTGCGAAGTTAATCAGACGGTTTTGTCTCTAATTAAATGTAATTAGTGAGCGAACTATAGCAAGAGGCGCCATCTACCGAGATACGAGAGAAACAAAAAACCAAAAGCAGGGAAAAGATCGAATGCAAATAAAAGAAAACAACTATAGTCTGTGACCTACGACAGCTCTTTGTCTTTTCAGGCCGGATCAACGCATTTTGCATTTTTACCCGTCATCAAGACAGTGAGCGTCAATCAACGGAATTTTTCTTACCGATTAGCCATGAAACTTGTTTGATTTTTAAATTCACGGGTACGAAATTTCACGTTTGTATTATTTGGCTTAAAAATTCCGTTGATTGACGCTCCAGTGTTTTTCCCTGCTTTTGGTTTTTTGTTTCTCTCGTATCTCGGTAGATGGCGCCTCTTGCTATAGTTCGCTCACTAATTACATTTAATTAGAGACAAAACCGTCTGATTAACTTCGCAAGATTTGTCACTTGACCAACAGTGTTCTGAGGAGTCCCATAAGGACGAAACGGTTAACTGTCAACACTTATTAGGTGTCCATTAGATCTTGGACCCCCGTGAGGTTAAGCTTTCAAGCTACCCACGGAAAAATATAAGGGAAACAAAAAACTCCTTTTTACCCGATTAGCCATGAAACTTGTTTGATTTTTAAATTCACGGGGACGAAATTTCACGTTTGTTAGTATTATTTGGCTTAAAAATTCCGTTGATTGACGCTCACTGTCTTAATGACGGGTAAAAATGCAAAATGCGTTGATCCGGCCTGAAAAGACAAAGAGCTGTCGTAGGTCACGGACTATAGTTGTTTTCTTTTATTTGCATTCGATCTTTTCATTGATCGATATTGTATAGCAGTGTTTTTCCCCTGCTTTTGGTTTTTTGTTTCTCTCGTATCTTGGTAGATGGCGCCTCTTGCTATAGTTCGCTCACTAATTACATTTAATTAGAGACAAAACCGTCTGATTAACTTCGCAAGATTTGTCACTTGACCAACAGTGTTCTGAGGAGTCCCATAAGGACGAAACGGTTAACTGTCAACACTTATTAGGTGTCCATTAGATCTTGGACCCCCGTGAGGTTAAGCTTTCAAGCTACCCACGGAAAAATATAAGGGAAACAAAAAACTCCTTTTTACCCGATTAGCCATGACACCTGTTTGATTTTTAAATTCACTGGTACGAAATTTCACGTTTGATAATTAAGAACGATCTAAGGAAAGCAATATTGAAATGTCAAGTAAGTATTTCAAAATGTCTCTACTATTCAACTTTAGTGCCATTAAAGTGATATAAATTACCTTTATCAAAGATATCTGGAAAGTTTGTATCTGATGCTGAAAAGCCTTGAAAACCTAAAAAAGAAACATTTATTTTTAACATATAGGGTGGCCCAAACTTTGAAATTTTTAATTCAAATTTTTCCCAAATTCACATATTCCAAAAAACCACACATTTTCAATTTTGATTAGCATAAACAAGACACTAGCGCCATCTACGAAAAGATGAATCTGCGCAAAAAGGCGAACCCAAGTGTTGATTTTTATTTAAACTTTCTTACCTCCACTTTCATCAAATTCTGATGTATTTTCCTTCTTTATTTCAATTTCTGCTGGTTCTTTATCAGGTGTGGCAACTTCTTGCAGTTTACGTTTAGACGCTCTTGTTGGCATTTTTACTTTTTTGGGGATTTTCTCCGCTTCGCTACTAGCATCCTCCCCTTCAATTGTTTCCATAGCTTCATCTTGACTTGCTACAGTTTCTTCATCATTAACTATAGTATCATCTTTTGTTATTGGATCATCTTTTGTTATTGTATTATCTTTTACTATTGTATCATCTTTTGTTATTGTATTATCTTTTGTTATTATTGTTTCATCTTTTGCTATCACTGCTTCATCTTTTGTTATCAGTGTTTCATCTTTTGTTATAATGGTTTCATCTTTTGTTTTTACGGTTTCATCTTTCGTTATTACCGTTTCGTCTTTTTGCTGACTATCAGTCTGCTGTGTCACTTCTGTTATTTTCTCTACAGTCGTGTCCTTTTCTGTTGTAGAGTCTCGACTTTCGTCATCATTGGTTTTACCATTTTCTTTTGTTTCTTCTTCTAGCACGCCATTACTTGTACCTTCTCGTTCACCGGTTTGTTTTTCTGCCTCAGTTGACGCAGCTGTCTCTGTTTTTTCAGTGTCGGAAGATTTTTCATCTTTTGTTTCGTCTGTTGACGTCATTGTTTATTTTAACAGTCAACAGTAAGGACTGAGTCTGAAATAGTAATAAAATTAAATTTGATTAACAAATAACTAATTTACTAACAAGTTAAGAAAATCATTTATTCATCAAGGAACTTAAAATATTTTTTGTATGAACAGATGGTTTCGAAAAGGGGGCGTAAAATGGTACTGTCGATTAAATATCTGAGGGCACGGCAGTGCCTCGCCAAGTTCGCGCGCCGTAACCATCTTTTCTGGAAACATTTCAGCTGATATTTGACCTACCTAAAACTCTACTTCGGAATGAGCTACTAAACTTTGCACAGTCGTAGATCTCGATAGAGTTAACAACCCCTCCAAGTTTCATGAAATTCCATAAAGCAGTAAAGTAGTTACGAAATTTCAAAAAACGTTGAAATTGCCACTCACTCACTGACTCACTCACTCATGTATAGATCATCAATATTCTACTGTACTTCCAGACATGCTACAAAGCTGAAATTTGGCAGACTGATAGAAATTATGAGCAAACCCCTGGAAAAAATCAAAAAACCCCAAAATTTTAATTTACTCCCCTCCCCTATTCATTTAAAGTTATGTAAAATTAGCATCGCCCACTTCCAAAAATGCTAGAGAGTTGAGCTTTGGCAGACTGATAGGAACTATGATAAAACTATAGGAGAAAATCAAAAAACCCCAAAATTTTAATTTACTCCCCTCCCCTATACATTTAAAGTTATGTAAAAGTAGCATTGCCCACTTCCAGAAATGCTAGATAGTTGAGTTTTGGCAGACTGATAGGAACTATGATAAAACTATAGGAAAAAGATAAAACTATAGGAAAAATTTGAAACACCCCAAAATTCTAATTTACTTCCCTCCCCTATAAATGTAAAGTTAAGTAAAAGTAACATTGCCTGCTTCCAGACATACTAGAGAGCTGAGCTTTGGAAGACCGATAGTAACTATGATAAAGTTATAGAAAAAAATTAAAACACCCCAAAATTCTAATTTACTTCCTTCCCCTATTAATGTAAAGTTATGTAAAAGTAACACTGCCCACTTCCAAAAACGCTAGAGAGCTGAACTTTTTAAGACTGAAAGACAATATGATAAAACTATATGAAAAAATTTAAAAACACAAACATTTTAATTTTTGCCCAACACAGTGTACAGCAGAAAGCTATACAACATTATCCTACCGGAGAGGGAGGACTAGTTAAAGAA
This sequence comes from Aspidapion aeneum, assembly GCA_963576565.1. Taxonomy (NCBI): domain Eukaryota; kingdom Metazoa; phylum Arthropoda; class Insecta; order Coleoptera; family Brentidae; genus Aspidapion; species Aspidapion aeneum. Next base: position 2,781,129 of record OY755039.1, read on the forward strand.
CAGGACCAATTTTTCAAATAACGATAGCTTCTGGTATACCGACGGATCCAAAATGCCTTCGGGCGTTGGATCTGGAGTTGTTAGTATTCAAGAAAAAGTCGAGATTAAACATAGTCTCGGCCAATTGGCTACTATATTTCAAGCCGAACTCGTAGCCATTGAACTGTGTGCCTGGTGGATTACTGACCACGAATGGACCAACAGGACAATAAAAATCTTCTCCGACAGTCAAGCAGCCTTAAGAGCGCTTGACTCCTATACGGTCTCATCGAGAACCGTGAGGAGCTGTAAAGATTCGCTGAATGCGCTTGGTAGCGCTAACAATGTATCATTAGTATGGATACCAGGGCATTCTGGGCACGAGGGAAATGAGGCCGCAGACCTAGCAGCGAGGGAAGCGGCATCTGCCGAGTTTTTCGGCCCCGAGCCAGCCGTGGGGATATCATACAATGCTGCTAAATCAACCATATTAAAATGGATGGAGAATAGCTTCCAACAATACTGGATAAATATACCAGAACTGGCTCACTCTAAAGAGTTCATTAAAGGACCTTGTAGAAACAGAGCCATGAACATTATTGGACTTACCAGACAGGAGATACGTATAGTGACTGGTCTTTATACGGGTCACTGTCGACTGAGAGTGCCCATGCACAGAATGGGACTAACAGAAGAGACCGAATGTAGACTCTATGGAGGATGACGAAACAGTCAGACATGTACTGTGCGAATGTCTGGCTATTGCACGTTTACGTCAGAATACTTTCGGTAAACCTCAGATCGACTCAGAAGATCTGAACAGTGTCTCACCCAAACTGATAGCCGGCCTCTTTGGAGGATTAGGCATACAGTAGTGAGAAACCACTCAAAAGTGAGCCACAATAGACCCACTGGTGGTCGCAGTGGAAGGGCTGCAAGGCCCACTCACATATATTTACTTCCCTCTCCTATAAATGTAAATTTATGTAAAACTAACATTGTCCACTTCCAGAAATGCTAGAGAGCTGAGCATTGGAATGCTGATAGAAATTATGATAAAACCATGGGAAAAAATTTAAAACATCCAATATTTTCATTTACTCTCCTCCCCTATAAATGTAAACTTATGTAAAAGTAACATTACCCACTTCCAGAAACGCTAGAGAGCTGAGCATTGGAAGACTGATAGGAACTATGATAAAACTATAGGACAAAATTTAAAAACATGACAAATTTTAATTTATTTCCCTCCCCTATATATGTAAAGTTATGTAAAAGTAACATTGTGCACTTTCAGAAATGCTAGAGAGCTGAGCTTTGGAAGGCTGATAGGAACTACGATAAAACCATGGAAAAAAATTAAAAAATCTCAAAAATTTAAGTAAGGCATTGCAAAAGTTTTGAACAATATTCCGCATATTTTACTACTTTAAAAATTAAGTATTATCCAATTCCTTTAAAAAAGAAGTGAAATCATAACAAAAACATTTCATGTAAAAAAAGCCAAGTACACAAAAATGGCATTCCGTAAAAAGAATTGAGATAAAAGTAAAGCCAAGTTTTCCAATACAAATTTCAAAATGAAAGGTTCTTACTAGTTTGGAAATATTTTTCTAAACTTGGCTATTATGGCTGTAAATGACTCTTAGGCACAGTGGTAAATTGAACATAAAGAAGTTTGGCTGTAATAGCAAAGTTTAAAAAAACATTTCCAAACTAGTTAGAACCTTTCATTTTGAAATTTGTATTGGAAAACTTGGCTTTACTTTTATCTCAATTCTTTTTACGGAATGCCATTTTCGCATACTTGGCCTTTTTTACATGAAATGTTTTTGTTATGATTCTTTTTTTTAGATGAGTAAGTCTATTTATAAAAAATTGCATAACAATATAAGCGAATTTTCCCCTAAAAAATTTAATTCAACATTAAAAACCTATCTGTGGGAAACCAAAAATTATTCACTTGAAAATACCATTGATAAAGAAAACTTGTAAAAAACTAGTGATAAAAAACTTGAAGGTACCTGTCAAAACCAACTAAATGTAGTTTTTTTATTTTTTTTTTAAGATTTTTAGTTTTAGGAATGTTATATTGTAGGTATAGCTTTAACACTTTTGTGATAAAATTTGATTTATTTGATTTAAAGTATAACATATTTATCAAATTAAATAATACCTTCTAGGTAAGGAAGGTAAAAATTAAGACTAGGAGGGTATGAATTATACAAATTTTCAAACTTTATAGGAACATATAAAGTTTCTTAACATTTATTTCTTAGCCATATCGAGTGGCTGATCAATAGCACAAATTTTGTACAGGTCCTTACATAATCCATATTTTTTTTGGTACTGTCCTGTCAATTGGCCCTTATTACTAATCCTCATGCAGGGCTATCAAAACGGACAGGCCACGATCCTCCACTTTGTTGACGTCACATCCAGGGCTGATTTTTTTTTGATGGTCACTTTACGACACAGCTGATTGTCTTTAAAATATTGAAGTTAGAATGACGGTTCATGAATATTTAATTTTTTTTTAAATAACGCCGTTTTTGAGATTGTTTTTACTTTATTCTGGCAGAACAATTTTTTTTAAATGTATAGTAATCCTTAATTTTTCATAGCCGCTTCATTAGCTCACACAATAATTCAGTTTAAAGCAGAAGCAAATGTGACAATCACAGATGCGAAGTCAAATACATGTCAAATATAACAGTTGGCATGTGGTACATGGCGGGTAATTTGAATTCAAAATAAGAAATGCTAAATCTTGAAGATTTTAACCTTTTAATCATGTTGCTTCCTTACAAACCTTTGGTGGAATATCGGGATGGTGTCTGAGAATATTTCACTGAAATTTTGCGAAAATCTGTAGTGCCATTTTGAAAATATCATAAAAAAACGTCTGACCTCCCATAAGACCCAATGTAAAATTCAGCCCCGGGAGAACAGCAGATTTTTTCAGGGTTGTGGCCTCTATTTTTGTGTTGGCCTTGCCTCATGAAGTTTCTTTTTAAATGCTTTAAAATGATATAGGATAACTCTTCAAAAGGTTAGTCCTTGGATAAGCTAAGAACCACTTTTACTTCTAGAATTTATTTATTTATTATTACACAGCTTAACAGGAAACAACCAAATTAAAAAGCAGCAAGACCTTAAAAATTATACAACCTAAATAATCAAGCAATATATGAACTATAAGTAAAAAAAATATTTAAAAAATACACACAGAACCAAGGGAGTGATCAGCTGCCCACAAAATTTATCTACAGGACTATATACACCTAAACAGGACACTTCAAGGTCTTGTAGGATGGTGTACAAATTTGGTTCACCTCTCACACAGAACATTAAATTTAAAATAATTAAAACCTGCATTAAAAATTTGGACATCACTAGAAATCCTGTATGGCATATTTTAAAATATAACATACATACAGGGCTTCTAGACATCACCAAATTAAAACAGAGTATTTACTATATCAAAGGGTAGTGAATGACATTGTAAAATATCTACGAATATTTGATATATCAGGGTGATCAGGACACTCAATTAGATTGTTCAGGATCTTAAACAAAAATACTTGAGAGAAATAGCTCCTGCTGTTAGAAAAGGATTGCAGAATTCAATCTGTTGACAAAGAAAGGAGCTGTTTCCATATTTCCAGACAAATTTAGGACTGAATGACTTAATTATGCACTTCTTTGGTTACCATTCACACTGATTGAGAAAAATTTGAGGTTAAAATCCAACCTTTCTGAGAGGAACAAAAAAAACTGATACAAAAAATACAGTAATGAAAGAGACTAAAGATTTGTACAAATTGTTTTCACCTTCATTTTAACACTTTGTTTGCTAAGTCAGGACATACCTGAAAAAATGTTTGTAGGTATGTACAAAAAGTGATAATACTGTCAGTAAAGGAGAGTTTACACATGCATGGTTTGCTGGCGCCAATAAAAACTGGCGCGCCAGTAATTTAAATTTGCAAGTGTAAACACCGACTTGCACACAAGTTATTTTTTTGCATGCATGTATCAAAAAAGTCTGCAGCTGACTGAATTTGCTGGCGCCAGTGGTGACGCATGCGCGCAGAAAAGGAAAATTTTCATGTGTAAACAAGTGCTTGCACGTCGGCTCGCCAGTTTTAAGTTCATTATTTTACATTATTTTTTATTTTCTGTGTTTGAGCTTAAAAATTTTGTTTATTTTTGTTTTTATAGCTTAATATGGCTAAAAAAAGTGGCCAGCAGAACTGACCATACAGTTTCTTGAAGGCTATGAATGTTTTCCTTGTTTATGGGATGTACACAGTAGTTCCTATAAAAACAAAGATAGTCGAGATAATGCTTCCCAAAAAATTAGTAAAATAATGACTATCGAAGGCTTTGAAGTTGCAGAAGTAAAAGCAAAAATATGATCCATAAGAAACACATATGCTTTGGAATCGACAAAAATTTAAAAAAGCCAACGTTCCGGAGCCGGTGCAAATGAAGTATACACCCCAAAAGTACCATGGTTTAAAGTAGCAGACCGAATTTTAAAGAATGTTGTTTAAATAAGAGAAACTCTAGAAGAATATCAAAATGTTGCTTTGTCATTCGAAGATGGTTTTTATAGCTCGCAGGATCTTCTGCTGCAAGTTCTCCTAAAAGTTTTTCGGAAGCACCCAAAGTAGATCGACTAGCAATCCATGCTTTAACCCATGCAGATACGGCTTTTTCGTTGTTCCTTTTCCTGAATAAAAGTTTAGCGACTATTTTGCAGGCTTCCGAGAGTTCAGCCGACATATCGCGTACACTTTAAAAATGAAACTGGCATGCCAGTCTTTTTAATTTTCGCACAATAGTGTAAACCTTTACTGGCGTGCAAATAGAACTGGCGCGAACACTGGCGCCACTAAATTCATGCATGTGTAAACCCACTGTAAAGGAGAGTTTACACATGCATGGATTTGCTGGCGCCAATAAAAACTGGCGTGCCAGTAAGTTAAATTTGCAAGTGTAAACACTGACTTGCACACAAGTTATTTTTTTGAATGCATGTATCAAAAAAGTCTGAAGCTGACTGAATTTGCTGGTGCCAGTGGTGACACATGCATGCAGAAAAGGAAAATTTTCATGTGTAAACAAGTGCTTGCACGTCGGCTCGCCAGTTTTAAGTTCATTATTTTACATTATTTTTTATCTTCATTGTATTTGAGCTTAAAAATTTTGTTTATTTTTGTTTTTATAGCTTAATATGGCTAAAAAAAGTGGTCAGCAGAACTGACCATACAGTTTTTTGAAGGCTATGAATGTTTTCCTTGTTTATGGGATGTACACAGTAGTTCGTATAAAAACAAAGATAGTCGAGATAATGCTTCCCAAAAAATTAGTCAAATAATGACTATTGAAGGCTTTGAAGTTGCAGAAGTAAAAGCAAAAATATGATCCATAAGAAACACATATGCTTTGGAATCGACAAAAATTAAAAAAAGCCAACGTTCCGGAGCCGGTGCAAATGAAGTATACAAAAGTACCCCAAAAGTACCATGGTTTAAAGTAGCAGACCGAGTTTTAAAGAATGTTGTTTAAATAAGAGAAACTCTAGAAGAATATCAAAATGTTGCTTTGTCATTCGAAAATGGTTTTTATAGCTCGCAAGATCTTCTGCTGCAAGTTCTCCTAAAAGTTTTTCGGAAGCACCCAGTAGATAGACTAGCAATCCATGCTTTAACCCATGCAGATACAGCCTTTTCGTTGTTCCTTTTCCTGAATCTTTTATTTTTTTTTTTCAATAAAAGTTTAGCGACTATTTTGCAGGCTTCCGAGAGTTCAGCCGACATATCGCATATCATGTACACTTTAAAAATGAAACTGGAGTGCCAGTCTTTTTAATTTTCGCACAATAGTGTAAACCTGAAATGGCGCCACTAAATTCATGCATGTGTAAACCCACTATAATGCCATATATTACTAGCACTAGCAGGAGTCTGGCTTGCAGGAGCACCAAACTATTTCATACACCCATAACAAAAAGGACATAAGTAACAAAAAGAGGTAAATTATTGTAGGTAAATTGTATGTAAGTAATATGAGCACATAATACCCTCTTTCTAGAGGCAAAATTCTACAACCTACTCAGGAAAATATAACCTCTAATATAAATCTGAAATAAAAAAAACTCGCTTAATGACTTTAATATTACCTTCTAGGTTCTATGGTTCGTAATACTGAGACTCAGCTAGTGTAGCTTATTGTAAGGACAAGTGAAAAGCCAGCAAACTGTATTTTTACAACCACAAATCCAAGCACTCTGGATCTAAACGCGCGTCATTCACTTCTCACCAAATAAACAGCGATAGTTATATTGGAATACCGTTTTTTGTTTCTACACTCGTGATGTTTTACTGAATTTTTAACAATTTTTTTGCTTAAAAATAAAAACAATTGCAAAATATCACCATTCACCAATCGCCGCCTCTGTTTCTGTTTCCATGAAAAATTAAAAATGGCAGCCAAGCTAGAGGGCGCCACGGGAATGACAAGACAAAAGCACAAGGCGGAAACATGGCGGGAAAAACGAAAAATAATTTAAGAATGGCTTGTAAGTTTTTAGGTTTACAAAATGCAAAAATAATTTACGACATAAATTGTCCTTAACAAGCTGTAAAAATTTGTTTAATCCCTATTTATCAAAATCAAAACCGCTTCAAAAATTTTACCTAGTGGCCAATTTACCACAGGCGTTGAAAAAGAAGAGTGGGCCCACGCACAGATCATCAAAGGGGCCCACGCATGGTCCCTAGCTTTTTCCCTCAGATGCACCGTAAGCACTTAAGCGCGATTATGTATTTAATCGCGATTATTACGATGCTACTATAAAATAGTAGATGCACCGTAACAAGGCTTAGCTAATCCATTCTCTATCTTTGTTGTTTTGTATGTGAGCAACAAGGACTTAATCGCGATTAAATCTACTATAAAATAGTAGATGCATCGTAATAAGGCTTAGCTAATCCATTTTCTATCTGTGTTGTTTTGTATGTAAGCAACAAGGACTTAATCGGGATAAAAACCATTTTGAAGATGCTATTATTATAATTATAGTAGTGTGAGCTATAATGGTCCTTTATATAAAATTTTTAAAAAAATTACACCGATTTTAAAAATGTTTATATGTCTTTGCGTTTCAGATGATTTTAAAACTTTTTTGTCGCCCTGTCTGTATGTCTGTCTGTCTGTAATGCGTACAAATCAAAAACTACTTGCCCGATCTTAATGAAATTTGTTGGGTTTTGGAGCTAGATGGTCCCATTTATAAATAGTGAATAAAATCCACCGGACATAATCCAAAAAAGAGTGGGGATATATCGTTGTGGGCTTATAGGTGCCCATAAATTGGCACAGTATTTTTTTTTTTTGGTTTTTGTTGTCTTTTTTTGGCGCCTTACCTCCGGATATTAGGGAACGACTTTAAATTACGTAACGCAAAAGCTCAGGACACCCCCTCCCCCCCACGTAACGCATTTTCAAGAAAAAACACATTAAAAAAACATTGAGTGTAATGCAAGGCCAAACCCCCCCTTCCCCCCTAAAGCGTTACGTAATTTAAGGACAGGCCCTTATGAATCCGCCACTGTTTTTGAGTAGGTAGATTTTATTAAAAATTTAAACATAAATTATGTTGCATCATTGTCTCATTTCAGTGGCGATTAAATGAATCCTGGGGAGCAGGCTTGAGTGCGAATCCATACGCAGAGATGAATCGTGGGGAGGGGCTTGAGCGCAAATTGATACATTTTACTCATGATTGTTGGAGAAAATTCATGTTTTAGAGGTCACTAATCAGTGGCTCTGAGGGGGGAGTTCAGGACATAACCCCCCCCCCCCCGGGCAAACCCCACTGCTTATTTTATTGTCAATCATTCGTCATTTTTTTCTTGGTCAAAACGTAAATCTATATTTACCTATTCTAGCAGCGTTCGGTATTTGCATCTCAGACGAGACGGATTTTTGGTTACGTGATTACAGATTAGTCTGAGCAAATTGGAATTAACGAATCAAATCGATCAAATTTTTATAAATGGTTATAACCTTAAATATAACCAAAAATATTATGTACATATTGCAACTCACGCCCAGCTATAATTTTAACAAAATTTTCCTGTGATATCGCAAATTTATATAATTTGTTGTCTTCAACATCAAATAATTCGATTTCAATCTTTTTACATAAAAAAATTATTTTTGTAAACAAAACAAATACACAACATACGTCACAATCTCAGATTAATCTGTTTCGTCGATCAAAATGTACGGAGCAACCAGATTTACGTCCGACTAGTATGAGCAGAATTACCGAACGATTTAGATCTACCTCCCCTAGATCTAGATGGAATTAATGAATGATTTCAATCAAAAAGATTAATCCGACGTAAATACCGAACGCAGCTTCTAAAAATCATACGCGGATTTGTTATGGACAGTAGTTAAAATAAGCAGTACTATATGTACCACAGTGTAGGTCAGACACTGTGTTAAGTACCGGTAGTGGGTACCTACTATTCTCCGAAATCCCACCATAGAAGGTCAGTCACATTTGGGTGATTCTACAGAAATGGCGTAAAATTATTGTCGGCATGTTAAAATATATTTTTTATACCGAGCGTGTGAAAAATGTGATTTTCTACACTATTTTTAGAGCAGAAAATCCTAGTTTGCCCCACTAGTGTGAAAAAAAAAGATAAATTTTATTTTGTCTCTGGTTTTACTTATAATTTTATTTTTCAGTGGCGCACCCAGGAATGTGTCTTGGGGGGGGCCCCGACAGCTACAAAGCGCACCCTCAAAAAAGTGGCGGCCAAAAAAATGCACCAACCGAACCGAACCGCGCCGTAGAATTTTGAACCGCACCGTCTCCAAAAAAAAAAAAAAAAGGTCGTCATGTCTTTTCGCAACTACGCCACAGCTTGGGCTTAGGAGGGGCCCGAAGCCTCCTGATGTCAAATTTTAAGGTATTTTTCATGTTTTATCATCAAATATGTGGAAAATATATTAAAAATCTAAGGCTTGGGGGAGGCCCGGGCCCCGGGGCCCCCCCCCTGGGTGCGCCCTTGTATTTTTTAATGTTTTCCTGACGCAGTGACGCTCCACAATGGGCCATCCTGTAGCAAAAAACGGTATTGGCGGGTACGCTTTTTAGGATGATGTGAACGGCAGTGTGAATGTCTAAACCAGAAATATGTTCAACCGTTTTTATTTGAAATTATTTTGTATTGGAATTTTTGCGAGGCAATTTGTTTGTTTACCTTTATTCAGTATAACAGTTGCGTTTTAGCGAATATAAAACCAAGGAGTTTTTAAGCAAAAGTTCAAAAATAAGTGTTCTAACTATTATGGGGGAGGAAATGATATCAACATCTTAAACATATTGCGGCTTAATTTTTTAAAGATTGTGCGCTATTTAATTAAGATTTTAAAAAATGTACCCAAAAGTACTTTTTTGTCTAATGCCGTATTCCATTGGGGAAATGAGTGCAGCACTAGTGCACAACTGGCTCGGTTTGTGTATTCCATTGACATGCACTTTTTCAGTTTTCGTATTCCATTGAGGAACTTATGAATTCAGTTTTGCACTGACTGCGGCTTTTTTGACACCGGCTATGAGGGCTCGTGCCGCACCGAAAACTTTTTCCCGCCATTAATTTTAAACGCTTATTATTGTCGTGGGACGTAAAAATGAGTGCAGATAAAGTAGTGAGCGATTTTTTATTATTTTCCTCGCTGCTAGGTAGTAGCAGCGATGAAGATGGAGAGGAACAGTTTTGTGCAATGCAACCAATAAAAGCGGAAACCCCAAAAATCATAAACTTTATTGAAAATGTTGTTTACAGATTCAACAACAAATCTACATGGATTTGATTGACTGGGGCCCTGGGTCTAATTTTCCGACAGTTGGGGTTTTCTGGCAGCTATGATTATAAGTAAAAATAAATATATTTTTTAGTTCAAGAAACACTTTCGGCTCGAGTTGAGCAATAAGGAATTCGTCATAAACAAGTTCAAAGGGTCTCAATTCTGTCCAAAAATAGAATACAGACGAAACCCCATTAGTGCTGAGGCACATGTCGTGTTGTCATTTTTATGGTATGTTAAAACACCCTTATCTAGCTGTAAGGTTAGATTATGTTCTTGTTAAATGGAAATTTGTAAATGACTTTCAAAGAAAATGTTTTTAAACAAAAAATTTTAAAAAAATGTTTCAAACAATTTTTTCTTTGAAGAAAATGTTTTTGAATAATTGTCCTTTTCAAGAAAATGTTTTTGAACAACAAAATTTTAAGAAAATGTTTTCAAACAATTTTTTGTATAAAGAAAATGTTTTTGTATAATTTTCTTTTTCAAGAAAATATTATTGAAGTGTTAATAATTCACTCGATCAAATGGTTATTGAACAACATATTTTCAACCAAATTCCGCAAGGCAGGAAAGTTAGGTTTAGTTGAAAGAAACTTGTGAAAAATTATATATGTATACAAGGTGTTTTGAATCCTTATGTTCAAATTTTGGGAGTAGAAAGTAGATTTCTGTTTAGGTTTTTTTGGAAAACATACAGATAACTACTCTTATCTGTTGGTATACGAGTACAAGCCTGCATTCAACAAGGAGGCGGGCATTTTTAAAATATTCTTATTGACATTTTTTAAAATAAAATCATTATTTATTTACATCACGAATTTTTATTATTATCATAACTTTAAAATAAATAAAAATGGATATCGTGGTTGGTCTGATATGAGATTTTTGCATAATCAATTTGCCCTATTCATAACGTTGCTTAAAGGAAGAATAAAAAAGGAATTGTACAGCTCATAATAGTCATAGGAAGTTTTTTGTGTCTCCTGTAAAATTTCATTTTGAACACAAAGCACTTTTTATCGAACCAACCACGATATATAACAAAACAAAAAATGTGAGGTTATTGCACAGATTAGGTTAAATATTGGCTTGCATACCACATGAGTGCGAGTTTTCATTTTCCGCGTGTTCCATTGAAACTGCACTCGTGCAAATTTTTGACAGCACCGTTTCAGTGTCAGTGCACCACCAGTGCTGCACTCATTTCCCCATACGGCATAAGCATTTTACTTTTTAAAAATGATTACTAGATGCTCCGCTGATGACTGCGAGTAATAAAAAAATATATTTATTTGGTGAACCGTAGATGTTTAAAAACATTAATGCGTTTTATTTGGAGGAGAGCCCAAGCAATCTAGAAGAAGAAATTCAATGGCTCCAGTAGCTGGTCCAGAGAGGGGACAGTGGGGTTTGTCCCCTCTTTGACATAAACCTTGTATTTTTTAGTTCCAAAAAAAAAGAAAAAAAAATTTTTTTTCACAAAAATTACTTTATTTTTTAAAAATTTTCACCTGAAGCACATTTTATTTTCATATATTGCTTGACTTCAGAATTCACATTAAAGAAAAATGGCAAAAAAATTGTTTTGGTTTTTGCTGCCGCCTATTGGAACTGTAAGATCTTAGTAACTGGTGTGCTCACTTCTATACTTGGCCACGAGACGCCAGACTCGAAAGGACTTCAAACACTTCCACCATCGAAGAAATTTATTTATTCCATGCTTCCAGGCTATTTAAACAAAAACAAAACAATTAAAACATAACCTCGAAATCGAAAGAGCCAGAGTGCATTTTAGTCTGTAGCCGCGAGTTACTCCTATGGGTGCTTAACAATGCCCCGCAGTCAAACTGAGCGCACATATTGGGTCACACGTGACAGGAGCCAGCGTCCAGACTAAAAGGAAAAATGGCAAAAAATTGATAAAATTTCGAGAAGAGGATCAACTGGGATTTATATGAATATGGCTCTGAAGTGAGGAAAGAGTCCATATTTAAAATGTGCAATTAGTTTTTGGAAACATTTTCATGTAACCTATACTTTATTCAGGCACACTGTGCTTAATAAAGTCGAAGAATCAAAAAATTAAAAATTAAAAGAGTTGAAAAATTTATTCGAAAGTCGAATAGAAAACTCGTCGATTTTATAAGGCAGCTGTAAAAAACACTCCATGTTATCAAGTGTGCTGTTACATCATACTAGCCTAACCTATAAGATCCTATATAAACCTAACCTGTCAGCGGCAGATCAACGAATTTAGAAAAGAAATTTTGCTAATTATCGCAACATCGCACCTTCGTTTTCAACGTTTTTACGGTTCGGTCTTTTTGGGTTTCCACAAAAATCATCCAAACGTAATTATGTCGAAACGTAAAAAGGTCGAATCGTAAAAAAGTCGAATTGAAAAATCGTTAATTTCATTACGCAGCTGCAAAAAATGGCGCATCTTGCCGAGTGTACTGTTATATCATACTAGCCTAACCTAAGAGCCTATATAAACCTAACCTGTTAGTGCCTGATCAACGAATTTAGCCCAGAAATTTTGCTAGTTATGGCAACAACGCACTTTCATTTTCATTTTTTCTACGGTTCGATCTTTTTGCATTTCGATAAAACTACGTTTTGATGATTTCGCGTTTAATTGTCGACTATATTATTTTTGACATTTTTACGGATCGACAAAATTACGATTCGTGTAAATTATTTTTGACTATTTTACGGATCGACAAAAATACGTTTCGCTTAAATTGCTTTCTTCTCTTTTATTTTTCGATTTTTTTAACGTTTGGCCATTTTGCGATTCGACTTTTTTAGGATTCGACCATTCTGCGTTTCGGCTGAACTCCGTTTCGATGCTTTTACCTTTCGACTATATTATTTTTGACAACTTTACGGATCGACGAAATTATGCTTCCTCTACATTATTTTCGACTATAATATTTTCGAAAATTTTACGGATCGGCAAAACCCCAACAAACAATTAAAGTTGTAACGACGAAACCCCAACTAGAAAGAATTTCTTAAAAGTAAACGCAACGTACTCCCGCTACGTCTCAGTATACCATACAGCGACGTTATAATTCCCTAAGTGGGGAACCAATTTCTGGTTATAACTACTTGGCCAAGTGTTTAAAGTCACTGTAGTAACAACTACACTACTACGTCGTAGCCAGGTATCTACTACGTCGTAGAGGCTGTTTTTTTTCCGTAATGGCATAAAAGTTGCGATGTAGTTGCAAATAATATAATCGTTTCTTTTTGGTAGAATTGTTACACAATATGGTGGACACAACAGTAAACAGACTGGCTTAGTTTTTTTGTTTGGTTATGGTTATAATATGAACTATGTTATCCAAAAGTGTGAGAATTTACGAGCAGAGGATCAAAATTCGAGTGCGACGCAAAGTTTTTTGTATAACATGCATTATATATATTGCAAAAAACCGGTGCGCCCGTAAAATTGAGCCGTTTTCTGGTAGCTGATGGAATTTTTGTGTTGTGATTTTGGAGGTTATGTTTTCATAATCGACAGTTAACTCCAACAAATGGTGCTTAAGAAGAGCATTTTTGGTAAGCTTCAACTAATTTGTTTATAAAATAGTATGGCTCTTTAATATGAGCTCATAAAACGACAACAAAGCGGCTTTAAAGTTGATCCAAAAAGTTATTTTGTCTCAGTTATCAGATGTTACTATGATGACACAAACTTTTGTGGTAAAAATTAAAGTTATAATGTAGTTGTCGGATACACTTGTTTGGGACTCCAATGAAGCTTAACTTTCTAGTGGTAATTAAGTAGGATATAAAAGTCAGGGCGACTACGAAATAACGACTAAAAAGAAAGTAAAACTTTAGCAACGTCCTATTGTGGTAGAGAAGACTATCAGAATCGACTATCAAGAAACAATCCTATGAAGTAGTTTAGAGGGTCGTTTTTACGAAACATCTACTATTTCCTGATACTAAATAGTTGTTAGAACTAAAAAGTAACAAATTTTGGTTGGGATCACCACATTTCTACTATAAGAAAGTAGCAAAGCCTTTAGAACATGTAGCCGCTACTATAAATGTTAGTTGGGACTCCGTTTTGTTTAAATTATTTTTGTCTATTTTACTTTCGACAATTTTACGGATCGACTAAAATACGTTTCGCTTATTTAACTTTCATCTCTTTTAATTTTCAATTTTTTTTATTTTTCGAGTTTTTTAAGTATCGCCTTTTTTGCGATTCGACTTTTTACGGTTCGATCATTATGCAATTCGACTTAACGCCGTTTCGATGCTTTAACATTTTTCCATATTTTTGTGAGTCGCCAAAAAGTAAGCGTGACAATGCGTTGGTTTTACCTACTTCTGAAACATCACCCATTATTACTTCTCAATTAGTAATTTCAGTTCCTTGAAACACTATTCTCCCAACTCCTATTAAAATAAAAGATGTTATAATTTAAAAACCTTATGGTAATCAAAGTCGCGGCGCGGTAGGTATATTTTAGGTACAAATTTAGATTTAGCCGGTTCGCGTCGCTGTCTCGTTGATAAAAAAAAACTAAAATAAATACATTTATGACTTTGTATTTTAAAAATTTTATATATTTTTAGTGTGGTGTAATTGCTGCGAAAGATAAAATTAAATAAAATTAATACATTTGTGACATTCTTAGTAACAGTGATCAGAAATCATGACTGTAAACTATACAAGAGATTTAGCTTCTTGTACAGGTCTTCAAGCGTTTTTTCGATTGTTGATACGGTAAGCACTATACCGGGTAGACAAAAAAAACCTGACAAAATATTTTTCATTGTAACTTTTGAACTATACCATGGATTTTAATGGAACGAACTGCACTTTACAAAGAATTGATTCATCTTTTGAGAAAAAATATTTTTTTGTCATCCATCTTAAGTTCCAAATTGGCAGACTGAATCAAACCTAATAATTTAAAGTGGCTCGTTTATTCTTATGTTCCAAAACCTTTTCAGATTTTTTTTTAATATGTAAAAAAGCCATATTTCTATTTCTGCCACGCACAATGAATAAATCATTGAATCGGTTCAGTAGTTCCCGAAAATGATTTTTTTTCAACCTCGTTTTGCATGGCAAAAGTAGGTTTTTTTACAATTTAAATTTTTTTTCTCCAAAATTTCAGAACATAAGACGGGTTCATGTTTGATTCTGCCTGATTGGAACTTAGGATGGATTAGAAATATTCAAAAGTTATAATGAAAAACATTTTGTCTGGTTTTTTTTGGCCCACCCGGTACGTAGTTAGTTGGAAACTACTTTATATTATAAACAAAAAATATAAAAATCAAACTGTTATATTTATTTCCGTTTTTAAGACATTTCGTCATATTTTGATTCAAGAAAAACAATGAAAATATTTAGGTATATAAATCATAATATTTCTGAAAAATTTACATTAATATACAAAAAATACTCTGCCAATATATGGGCCCCTAAGCTCACACTAGGTACTATAGTTATAGTGTACGTGTGAGCTAATATAACTAAAAACTGAAATATATTTTATTTAACTCCAGACTAAATTACCTTTTGTTTGATACCACACAAGCCATGTTTTGACTTAAACTCAAATTTTTGAAATCTACCCCCACCCTTAAAAAAAACAAAAAACTAAAATGTATTTTGTTAAACTCCGGATTCAATTACCTTTCGTTTGATATCACACACGCCATATTTTCACTTAAACTCTAATTTTTAAAATATACCCCCACCCTTTTTTTTTAAATAAATTAAAATGTATTTTGTTTAACTTCAGACTCAATTACCTTTCGTTTGATATCACACACGCCATATTTTCACATAAACTCTAATTTTTGAAATCTACCCCCACCCTTTTATTTGGTTTCTGTTCGGTGGATTTTGTTCATTTTTAAATGGGACCATCTCGACCCAAGACCCAGCCTAGGTACCAAATTTCATTAAAATCGGCCAAGCGGTTTTTGAGTTATGCGCGTTGGTCGTTACAGACATACAGACAGACAGACATACAGACAGACAGACAGACAGACAGACAGACAGACGGCGCAACAAAAAAGTTTCAAAATCATCTGAAACGCAAAGATATATAAAAATTTTTGAAATCGGAGCAACTTTTTTTTTCTCGAAAAAATTAGGATCACCATAGCTCACACCACTATAGTATAGTATATGTGTGAGCTAATATATGACCAACTCTGTTTAAATTATAATTCATATTTTATTTTATTTACATGAGCACACCCAGGAGTAGGGCCTCGGAGCTCAGGCCCCCCCAAGCCTAAAATTTTTAAAGCATTTTTGACATATATTTCATGAATAAAAAAATAAAATAGCATAAACGGCATCATGTAGCTTCGGCCCCGACCCAAGACTCTTAGGCCCCCCAAGACATATTCCTGGGTGCGCCACTGTTATTTAGCAATAAGAGCCATAAAAAATACCATAGGTACAACTTGATGATTCAAATATATAAAATTTAAAAAAAAATTATTTGGCATGGTTTTTTCCAGGAAAAAATGTTCCATATTTAGCAGTGGCGTATCTAGGAGGGCCCGGAGGGCCCGCCTCCTTCTGAAGTCAAGATGTTTTCAGATATTTTCCACATATTTTATGAATTCAAACAAAGTTGCATAAAATACGGCATATCATGGGGTCTTGGGCCCCCCAAAAAAACATGTTTCTAAATACGCCACTGATATACCGCAAAAGTCGCAGCCAACGATAAAGACCGGCCATGGCGCGTTATAAGCAAGTCGGCGGTCACGTGATCTTAGGAGTTCCACGATTCTTATTGTATTGCTTAATATATTATCTATTTTTACACAATTTAAATAAATTGACAAAATTTTTTTGTTCTCATATAGGCAAAAATTTATAAAAATATTTTGCTGATTTTGTTTATTATAGATAAAAGAACTGAATCTATAAAATAAAAAATTATATAAAATTTGCATTCTAATATCTTTAGGTATATTAGATACATAATATCGTTAGTTACTTCAAATCTATACAAATCTTTTAAAATTGGACATAACAAACCTAGGCTTTAGGTATAAGACACTAAATCATTATTCTTTTTAATAAAATTATTTAAAAAAACTTTACATGCCCTTAAACTAATTTTTTCAAGATTTGACAATAATTTTTCTGCACAAAAACACTCGCTAGAGTTATCTAAAGAAAATTTTTTAATAAAAAACATTTTACAATAATTTATTAAAAAGAAACATGTGATTTTGTGAATAAGTGAGATGGTTTTCAAGTTCAATAAACTGAATGTATTGGTCGTCAATAATTTTTTGAAAAATTACCCAGCACAAAGTTTAATATCTATTTCAATAAAGTGTAAGTTAACTACCAACTCATGTTCTTTTAAAAGCTGTATCTTACTTTTTAAGTATTGCACACTACCGGAGAGATTACTATCTGTTAGCGATATTTTACAAATTAGTTTTTTAATATTGCGAGGGTGCAGAAGATATATTACCTTAGTTTTGTAAATTGACATGGACATGGATGACTGGATAAACAAATATGAAGCCAACATTAAAGTGTATCCACAATACCTATCTTCGATTCTCAGGTGACCTTTTCAAGAGACCTAATTGTTCAATAAGAAATGACAATTGAACACATTTCTCACTCTCACTATCGCAAAAAAAAAGTCACTACGGATATCTATTACTTGATCAATCTTATCTTTTACCACTTCTTTCTCATTTGCAACTTCCATTTCAATAAACTGCATTAGCTCTTCAACGGTGCTGTCCAAAAATAAAACTCCTTTTGGCAGTTTGTTTTTTGGTATGGACAAAATATGACAGATTTCCCTCAACAACTAGAGATGCTAACAGTGATGGATTGTTGTTCAAAAATGTCATCAGGCACAAGCAGACTGTGTCACATTCTTGGGTAAAAATCCAATTTTTCTTTATTTTAGTATTAGAACAATAAAATTTTGAAATGTCCTCAATATTTGATAAAACTTTTGATTTCTTATGAGCTCAAAGTGTTTCAAGATTTCCTTGTATTGCACTTTCCAGTTGTTGCCTCTCGACATCAGCTTATCGAACAGTAGATACAAGTTGCCTACTTAGGTATTTCGGAACATTTTCAACACTCTCCATTTACAACACACTTATCAAATGAAATAACCTGCTCGTTAGGAAAATGTTTGATGTAAACTTGTGGACGTTTTAAGATACTTAAATTATTAGGAATTTTTCGCAACCAAATTAAAAGTTGACACATATTCGGTTTCAGTTTTATAGTTGGACCGACAACCAACAACACTACACGTTCGCGGCATTGTTGTCTTTTTCGTGGGCTGCGTTATTTTAATAACTTTGACAAAATTCACATAAAATTCATGCCCGAATTAAAAAAAAATCGACGTAAACAAACATACCACAACTGAAAACACACATGTTTTACTGCTGGCCGGGAGGCGTTCCTTTGTGACCCTCCTACGGTCACGTGACATTTCCGCACCCGGGCCAGTCTTTCTCGTGGGCTGCGGCAAAAATATACCTATCATTATACAGGGTGTTAATAAAGTATGTCGCCAAACTTCAGTGGATGATTTGTTGAGTGATTTTAAGAAAAAAACTTTAATTAAACATGGTTCCGCAAATGCTTAGTTTTCCAGATACAAGGTCTCAGTTTACATATGTTTTAACTTTTTGGTTGTTTCTTCTTTACAGCTCGTGCAGTTTTTGAGATGTTGGGCCTAAATTTGGAATGTGTATTTAGCTACAAGGCATACATCATTAAGTATGCCAAATATCAGGAAAAAACTACAGAGTGATATTTTTTCAGGGGTCATGCCTTTTTTTTCCCCCAGAACTTTTTTGCAGTAAGCCAATGGCATATTCAGAAATATATAGTGGATTCCTTGTTTTATTCAGAAACTTTTTGATGTTTTGCAATTTTTTTTAACTCTAACCGTTTTCGAGAAAAAAGACAACACAGGAAAATTTGTACCCTGCTAAATGACATGACAAATTTAAAACAGTCACTGCATTACATTATTTTAATTTTATACGAGTTTTAAGTATGTAGTTTCCGAATAGCAACCGAGGATACAAATTATTTTTTTATTATTTTTTTCAAAAAGGGTTAGAGATATAAAAAATTGCATTAGATCAAAAAGTTTTTGAATATAACAAGGAGTATATTTTATATTTTTGAATCGGTCAGTGACTTACTGCAAACAAGTTCTGGGGAAAAAGGGGGCATGACTCCGGAAAAAATATGCACCCTGCAGTTTTTTCCTAATATTTGGCATGCTTAATGACCTATGCCTTGTAGCTAAATACACGTTCCAGATTGGAGCTAAACATCTTGAAAAATGCACGAGTTATAAACAAAAAACAAACAAATCTACCTGTATCTCGAAAACTTAGCATTTGAGGGCCATTTTTATCCAAAGTGTTTTTCTTAAAATCACTCAGATAATAACCCTGTAAATTTTCATGACATACTTTATGCACACTCTCTAAATTATCACAAAGAGTAAGCTCACGATTTCAAAATGTAGGATGATTTTAATAAAACAATCCCTATATTTTGCTTTTATCAGTGGCGTATATAGAAAAAAGTTTCGGGCGGGGGGCCGAGACAGTTTTGGGGGGGGGGGCGAGACCTCATGAGACCGTATTTTATGCTATTTTATGTTTGTATTCATGAAATATGTGGAAAATATCTAAAAAAAATCAAAAAGCAAACAAAATACACATAGCAGAAGCGTTAGTTTTCCAGTTGTGTATTTACAAAAAACGTATTTTTTTTTCTTTTCCTATGACCTTTATGTATCATATTTTATAAATAGAAGTTAAGATTCTGTTTATGACCTACTTTTACATTTGCAGAATATGGTTGATTCTTATGCATGTACCTGTTTGTTTATTTGTTTGTTTACGCCGTTCAGGGGGGCAGGGGATCCTTGCTGTTCATAAATATACAAATGCAAGTTTAAATTTATACTGGCCTAGCCCAAGAACATAAATCCATGATTGCGATTTCTCCCCTGTTTTTTCAGAAACTTTTGCCATATTTTGAGTTGTTCGAAATAAAACAACAATTGAATTGTCGTTTCAATAAGCTTTCTATCCCAAGAACTAAAACAGTTGTTATTTTTTAAATACGAAAAAAAGTACTCTGCCAATCGATGGGCACCTAAGCTCACACTAGGTACTATAGTTATAGTGTGAGCTAATATAACCAAAATCTGAAATATATTTTATTCAACTCCAGACTCAATTACCTTTCGTTTGATACCACACATGCCATCTTTTGACTTAAACTCTAATTTTTAAAATCCACCCCCACCCTTTTTAAAACAACTAAAATGTATTTTGTTTAACTCTAGCCATATTTTCACTTAAACTCTAATTTTTGACATCTACCCCCCCCTTTTTTTAAAATAAACTAAAATTCATTTTGTTTAACTCCAGACTTAATTACCTTTCGTTTGATATCACACACACCATATTTTCACATACACTCTAATTTTTTAAATCTACCCCCACCCTTGTATTTGGCTTGCGTTCGGTGGATTTTGTTCATTTTTAAATGGGACCATCACGGCCCAAGACCCAACCTAGGTACCAAATTTCATTGAAATCGGACAAGCGGTTTTTGAGTTATGCGGGTTGGTCGTTACAGACAGACATACAGACAGATAGACGGCACAACAAAAAAGTTTCAAAATCATCTGAAACGCAAAGATATTGAAAAAAAAATTTCTCGAAAAAATTAGGATCACCATAGCTCACACTACTTATATAGTAATAGTATGTGAGCTAATATAAAATTTCAAGATTGGGCCAAAAAGTTTAGACTACCCTTGATCGATTCATGATGAATCAGTGAATATTAAGTCGCTCGGTGCTTGCCTCGAATTTGAGTTGGAGGGCCGGTGTGACGTCATAAATCCATGATGGCGGCTTGTTTAAATGTTTTTTTTACACACTTTGGCCTATAACTTTCGCTAAATTAGTTAGAAGCTCTTACTTAAATTTGAGGCAAAAACCCGGATACTTAAAATTGAGTGATCCATAACCATTGTGTGACTATTTTTTAGTATTTTTAAAAAAAATTAATATATTTGTTAGTTTTTAAGATATAAAGCTATAACTTCTTTGCTAGCTTACTTTGTTGTTCTATTGCAAACAAAAAAAGTATTAACAGTGTTTCTGTTTTTCTAAAACTAATTTTACAAATGTTATATAAGCCAAAATTTGTGAAAAAACATGAAAAAAGCCGCCATCTTGGACTTATGACGTCACACCGGCCCTCCTACTTAAATTAAAGTCAAAAAGCCGGGGACTTAAAATTGTGATGATCTATTACCAATAATTGATGTAGGGCAGTTTAAAAAAATCTCCCAGGCCTCCCAACTAATAGCTGGCCATACACACAGAGGTTAATCCGCCGGTTTGGAACGGCGCGGTTCAAACTGGCGGATTTGTCCGCAACGGTTTAAAACTGCTGCAGTCCACTAACACAAAAAAAATCTTTCGAATCGATCCTTCATATCGGTCTGTAGCAGACATAACCGCGCGTTAGTGGGCGAAAACTCAAGATTTATCTGCCGGTTAAACCAAAACTGTGGAATTTCGTCAAGTCGAAAGTTTTATGCGGCACGGTATTTTAAGCATAGTGTATGTAAAATGTTTCATGCTAAAGAGAAGCAGGCTCTGTGTATGGGAATGATTATTAATATGGAAATAATGCATAGTTGTGTAAAAAAGAGACGTTCCAAGTGTTGAATTTTCATTGCTTTCTTTATTAAGTTTTTTTTTTGAGCAGCCACCTTGTTCGGAATTAAATCCAAACTCGGTCGCTGTACTTTTTTCGTGAAATCAGTTGCAATAAAATATTAACACGGATACGGTCGCGTGGTGCAGCTCAATTTTGCTGATGTTTTTGCCATTCCAGGCGCTAATTATTTTACATTTATTCTATCGAAAATTAATTGTGACGACTGACTGACTCTTCCCCAGGGATCCCAAGAAGATAAGAGAAGAAGGAAGACCGACTGGCTCACATCGTAAGTTCAATAATTTCAATTTTTCAAATCATATTTTTATATAAACGCAGCGCATGATTACATTTCACTCCTCTCTCCAGTTTTGAAGAGCTAAAAAATCGTCACCAAGTGGGTTAAAAGTTATTTGCTTAAGAGGAAAATATTAAGCCATGACCTTCTATTAAAAGAGTTAAGAGAAAATGATCTAGACGATTTTAAAAATTATTTAAGAATGGATATTAACACGTATGACCTTTTATTAAATTTGGTAAGAGAAGATCTTACGAAACAAGATACCCAAATGAGAGAAGTCATTGGACCAGGCACTTGGTTATATCATGCCGGAAACATGTGCCATAATATTCATTAAAGAGAGACTATATGAACTGTCTGTTATCCCTGGCACAGTGTAAACCGACAGACAAATCTGCACCGGTTAAAATATCGAGCGCGGAACCCACAAGTTGTCTGAACTCACAGATAAATCTATACCGGCTATAACTGGCGCGTGGAATGTCCACTAATTGAAAGACAAATCCGCCAGTTTGAACCGCGCTGTTCCAAACCGGCGGATTAACCTCTGTGTGTATGGTCAGCTATTAAGGAATACTTTCCTAAATTCTCAAATACCACGTTGAAGAAGAATTATAGAGATTATAGAGATCAGTTATTGGATGGCTTGGTTGAGTTAATACCCTGAGAGTTTCTTGTTCTTGTACTGAGACCACAGACATGCGTAGATGGAAGTTTAATGCTTAATGTAAAGAGCGTTTGCGTACAGAGCAAGAGATTCCGGGTTCGAGTCTCGGCCGAAGACAAACATATTTTTTTTTATTTTTCTTTCTTTAATTTTACTTGTTGTTTATACTGTCCTAAATAATATTAAACCATTTTATTTAATTTTTTTAGATGGAAAGCAAGTATCTACAAACTGATATGTGTGGACATGTTGGCGTTTGTTGTACTATTTTATTCACTGAATGTATTGTACACAGTCTTACCTGAGGAACAAAAAACGTATGTACCTAATTTGTATTTAATAATAGACCATAGTACATACACCTTTTGAAAGGGTAGGTAATAATTTCGTGGTGCCGGGCAAAAAGGAGATAAGTCCATTTTTGTTCAAAACGAGATACCTGTCTTGATTTTGGATCTATATATCAAAACCTTGCTATGGGTGAAACAATATAAGTCAGATCGTATTTGTATTTTAGTCTGAATATTTCAGTATCATCAATATCAGTATCAGGAAGACTCATACTCAAATTTAAGAGAAATTCAAGCAGGCGTGCCCCAGGGTAGCGTACTAGGCCCTTATCTATACTTATTATTCACTTGCGATATCCCAAAGCCAGAAAATTGTCACTTAGCAACATTTGCCGATGATACTGGTTTATTGACGGTAGAAAAATCTATTGAAAAATGCATAGAAAAACAGGATGCAGTCACCGAAGTTCACAGTTGGACCACAAAGTGGCGAATAAAATTAAATGAAACCAAATCAATTGATGTTGATTTTACGAACAAAAATATAAATCATATACAAATAACAATTAACAACATTCCCGTACCATATTCAAATCAGGCAAAATATCTCGGTATAATACTTGATGCCAAATTGCGCTGGAAAACACATGTTAAGAAAAAAAAGAAGAACTTGAGATAAGGTCTAGAAAAATGAACTGGCTAATTGGAAGGAAGTCCATTTTAACAATTCATAATAAGTTAGTGCTTTATAGACAAATACTGAAACCAGTATGGACATATGGTATTGAACTATAGGGTTGTGCTAAAGAGAGTAACATTCTAGTTTTACAGAAATTTCAAAATAAAGTATTAAGAAACATTGTGAATACGTTCGAAATAGTGACCTTCATCGAAATCTAAAAATCGTCGCAGAGACTATAAAAAAGTACGCAAAAAGCCATGAAGATAGGCATGTGAATGTGGAAGCAATTTAGCTTCTAGACAATACTATGCTAGTTCGAAGACTAAAAAGAGTGAAGCCGTTTGAACTAGTAACCTAAGTGAATTACACATAAAACAAAATAATGCTATAAACACAACACAATTGTGAGTTACAGACTAAACAAAACGGGGAGAACTGTTGAGTGAACCCTAAGTTTAAATCTGACTTTTCTAGTAAATTAAGTTAAAACAAAATTGCTAATTAGTCTTACTGACTAGATTGTAATACAATAAACACACTGTGTTTGACAAATCAATCAGTATTAAACCTGATTTGTAAATTGTAAGCAAACTTTAAGTTATTTTCCTGAACATTCTTAATAATCGACTTATCTACTTTTTCCCCGGCACCACGAAATTAGCCGCAGGCCGATTCGTTGCAGCCAATTCAAATAGATCACATTTGTGTAAATCTAAATATATTTAACTTTGTTATGAGACCTACAAAAATCTCTTGGAAAACCGGCATGCACGTACCCTACATTGCCTTATTTATTTTTTGGTGGAGCTCTTGGGGCACTGTTCTTACCATCAATAATAATAATTTAATAATAGACCATAGTGCCTTTTGGAAGGGTAGGGGATAATTCGCCGCAAGCCGATTCGTTCGTTAATGGTTGCTACCGATTCGCCGCGACCGCGGAAAAAATTCCCGCCGACCGATTTGCCGCGAGCATTTTTGTTTAATTTTTATTTTTATTTAACGTAACTTATATTTTTTCTTAAATCATAACTTCCCTGTCCTCTTGGGAGATCAAAATCAGTGTTCCATCTGAATTTCTTCGACGGTTTATAACAGTAGATAAAACATGGATTTACCACTACACACCAGAAACAAAAGAACAGTCGAAGCAGTGGATCGGGCCTTGTGAAAGAGCCCCCAAAAAGGCAAAAACTGCCCCTTCTGCAGGAAAAGTTATGGCTACGGTATTCTGGGACTCTCATGTGGTGATGCTGATAGATGTTTTAGAGCATGGCAGGACTATTATTGGAGAATATTATGCCAACTTACTGGACCAACTTAAAGAGGCTATCCAGGTTAAACGTTCACATCTGGCCAAAAAGAAAGTGCTTTTTCACCACGATAACGCTTCTGTTCATGCTTCAGGCATTGTTGCTACGAAACTGCACCAGTTACACTATAAGGTGCTTTCACACGCACCCTATTTACCTGATCTAGCACCGAGGGACTATCTGAGGGCACGGCAGTGCCTCGCCAAGTTCGCGCGCATTAACCATCTTTTCTGGAAACATTTCAGCCGATATTTGACCTACCTAAAACTCTACTTCGGAATGAGCTACGAATTTCAAACTTTGCACAGTCGTAGATCTCCATGGAGTTAACAACCCCTCCAAGTTTCAAGGAATTCCATAAAGTAGTAAAGTAGTTACGAAATTTCTAAAAACGTCGAAATTGCCACTCACTCACTGACTCACTCACTCATGTATAGATCATCAATATTCTACTGTACTTCCAGACATGCTACAAAGCTGAAATTTGGCAGACTGATAGAAATTATGACCAAACCCCTGGAAAAAATCAAAAAACTCCAAAATTTTAATTTACTCCCCTCCCCTATATATTTAAATTTATGTAAAATTAGCATCGCCCCCTTCCAGAAATGCTAGAGAGTTGAGCTTTGGCAGACTGATAGGAACTGTGATAAAACTATAGGAAAAAATCAAAACACCCCAAAATTCTAATTTACTTCCCTCCCCTATAAATGTAAAGTTAAGTAAAAGTAACATTGCCTACTTCCAGACATACTAGAGAGCTGAGCTTTGGAAGACCGATAGTAACTATCATAAAGTTATAGAAAAAAATTAAAACACCCCAAAATTCTAATTTACTTCCTTCCCCTATTAATGTAAAGTTATGTAAAAGTAACACTGCCCACTTCCAGAAACGCTAGAGAGCTGAACTTTTTAAGACTGAAAGAAAATATGACAAAACTATATGAAAAAATTTAAAAACCCCAAAATTTTAATTTACTTCCCTCTCCTATAAATGTAAATTTATATAAAACTAACATTGCCCACTTCCAGAAATGCTAGAGAGCTGAGCATTGGAATGCTGATAGAAATTATGATAAAACCATGGGAAAAAATTTAAAAAGTCCAATATTTTCATTTACTCTCCTCCCCTATAAATGTAAAGTTATGTAAAAGTAACATTACCCACTTCCAGAAACGCTAGAGAGCTGATCATTGGAAGACTGATAGGAACTATGATAAAACTATAGGACAAAATTTAAAAATACGACAATTTTAATTTATTTCCCTCCCCTATACATGTAAAGTTATGTAAAAGTAACATTGTGCACTTTCAGAAACGCTAGAGAGCTGAGCGTTGGAAGGCTGATAGGAACTACTATAAAACCATGGAAAAAAATTAAAAAATTTCAAAAATTTAAGTAAGGCATTGCAAAAGTTTTGAACAATATTCCGCATATTTTACTACTTTAAAAATTAATAAAAGGTTTAGATTCGTGGGTTATAGGGGTAGATGTAGAGAAAACACTTTGGTTTTTGACGACGTTTCGAATCTAAGCCTTTTAATAAAAATGCAAGGGGACGAATCTTATGAAAATTTAAAAATTAAGTATTATCCAATTCTTTTAGAAAAGAAGTGAAATCGTAACAAAAACATTTCATGTAAAAAAAAGCCAAGTACGCGAAAATGGCATTCCGCAAAAAGAATTGAGATAAAAGTAAAGCCAAGTTTTCCAATACAAATTTCAAAATGAAAGGTTCATACTAGTTTGGAAATATTTTTCTAAACTTGGCTATTACGGCTGTAAATGACTCTTACGCACAGTGCTAAATTGAACATAAAGAAGTTTGACTGTAATAGCAGAGTTTAAAAAACATTTCCAAACTAGTAAGAACCTTTCATTTTGAAATTTGTATTGGAAAACTTGGCTTTACTTTTATCTCAATTCTTTTTACGGAATGCCATTTTCGCGTACTTGGCTTTTTTTACATGAAATGTTTTTGTTATGATTACCTTTTCCCAGATCTGAAGAGATGGCTCGACGGGCGAAGATTCCCTTCAAATGAAGAGGTAAAGTGTGAAACCACAGCGCATTTTGCAGGACTCGAAAAAACTTAAGTATTGTTCATACTCGTCTTAGTCTTTTGTTTTTGATTAGTCTTTGTCCTTTGATTAGTCTTAGCTGTCTTAAACAAAATCGGCTGTTCATACACGTCTTTTGTTTTTGATTAGTCTTAGTCATAACCCACTGAAAAAAAAATTCAATTTCAATAAAAAGGCCCCTTTTCAAAAGTCATTTTCTACACAAAACAATCTTATTTAACCTAATTTGTGCACGAAACACAGACACGAAAGAACAAAAGCGACAAAGAAAATAAAAACAAATAAAATTTTGAGGTTATGTTGAGATTTTCTGTTAAAAACATGATTAATGGCGTTAAATTCAAAATTTCGGCCGCGCGCTTGCGCTCTTCGGACGCCCTGTAAAAAAAACAACAAATATCAGCTGATGTCTGTCACTCGTCTTAGTCGTTGTCCTAAGGATTGAAAGTTGGCAACTCTTAAGACAAAGACTAATCAAAAACAAAAGCAAAAGCATTGTATGAACACTCCCATAAGAAACAGTGGTTTTAACTTTCTTATGACAAGACATATGACTAAACCAAGACAAAAGACTAGACAAAAGACGAGTATGAACGATCCAGTATTTTACTGAGGGTATTCAAAAGCTAGAGAATCGTTGGAGCAAATGTATCGAATTAAAGGGAAATTACAAAAATAAAAAAATTATTTTTAAAAATTCTTCGACCTAACAGTATAGTGTGGTGGCTTATGAATTACTATTACTTTATAGACATTTTGAAATGGTGGCAAAAACCTGCAGCAGATACGACGCCCAGCTTCCTTTGTCATTTGTGCTTGGTTTCTACGTGACAATGATCATGAATCGATGGTGGGGCCAATACACATCTATTCCTAGGCCAGATTCCATTGCAATCACCCTCAGTGCTACTCTTAAGGGAAAGGTAGGTAGGGGACAGATGGGCATATCGGAGTAGGTACCCAAAACATGGTTCCCAGTTCTTAATACCCAATCGCTCCAGCAATAGCGCGTCTTTCATGATTGCCAGTAGGCAGTGGCGGTTTCTCCATAAGTGCACATGTGCACTCCCAAATTTTACTTAAAAAAATATTAAACTTTGATCATTCCTTAATTTAATTCATAATAGGGAACTTGCCCAAAAAATCGAATCCTTTAAAAACAATTAAAATCGTAAGGTATTATCATAAGAAAGTTCCTAGAAAACGAAAAATTCCAATAACAATTAAATTACCTGAGAAATCAAGGTTTGAAATTTGAATAACTTGACCTGTTCTTAAAACGCGCTGCCATTGGTTGTGACGTCACGTCTTTGGATCTCGATCCATGCGACCGTTAACCGACATTGAAACAACACATAAATAATTGATATTGTACTTATTGGAGCTTTGAACGTGGTGTTCAGTTATTTCCGGACGTAGTTTTGTCTAAATTTTCTTAATTTAGTGTTTTGTGATTCTGTTAAAGACTGAAAATGGTTGATGCGGGGTTTATAAAAGGACAATCAGACAATTTACCTGTAGTTGATATGTTTATGACTGCATTATACATTAAAAATTCGGAGGATTTTTCTCAAGCTGAAGTTCTATAGGTACTATAATATAATAATTATATATATAATATAATAATTATATATATATATATATATATATATATATATATATTTATATATATAACCATACTAATAAGTCTTATTAAAAGTAAGTATATTAATTAGGTGAACCTTTTTGAAACACTGTTTAGAATGAGCTCTATAAACACTCGTACTGATTTTATTTCATTCATTCAGAGTGGTCCAAATTGGACATTTTTGATAGGATTTCTAGAGGAGATAGAAAAAAACTAACCTACATGTTACGAGATCGATTTTTGTTAAAACATTAATGCCGAAAACCGTACATCGATATCTTAAACTACTTTCAAGATATATTTTCAATTTGGTGCATTTTCGACCCACCCCCGTAACTTTTTTATTTATGAATATTTTTTATTACTGTAAAAACATTCCTGAGGCACTTTTTTAAGAGCAATTCAACTGTCAAATTACATTTTATCTGTCACTTTTAGTTTTTGAGATATCACATAAGGTTTGTATTTTTCTTATGGAATGACCTTTTTTTTATTCAATTTTTGAAATCAGCGTAATTCTTTTTTAAATGACATGTCACACTTAATATTTTATTTTTTATTTTTTTTTATTGTTTTTTATATTTTTAGTTTTTAGTTACCTCTTAACTTTTTTTTTAGTTTGCTGAATAAGAATTGGTTTAAATTATTTTTAAATTATTTAAAAAAAAAATGTAAAAAATAAGAAGTAATAAAAAAATAAAAATATAAAAAAATAAAAAAATTAAATATTAAGTGTGAAACATCATTTTAAAGGAAATTTTACGCTAATTTTAAAAATCGAATAAAATAAGTATCAATCCATAAGTAAAATATAAACTTTATGTAATATCTCAAAAACTAAAAGTGACAAATTAACTTTAATTTGACAGTTGAATTGCTCTTAAAAAAGTGTGTTTTTTCAGAAATAAAAAATATTCATAAATAAAAAAGTTATGAACCGAATGGCCGTTATACTCATAAGGGGCCCGGGATTTTTCTAAGGAGTGACGTCACAGCGGCTGCCGCGCATTTTGCTGTGTATGTATATACCAGTCAGCGATTCCAACTTTAATTATTTATTGTAACATAAGTATTGCGATTTAAGGGCTGATATTTGGTATAATGCGTTTTCATACAGAAACACACATTTACAAATTTCCAAAAGGAATTCACTAAAGACTGGAATATTATCTTGAAATTAATACCTGGTATGTATGTGTTTGTATTCGTGTTCCAACAAGCCTGTGGGAAATGGCGGATGCGCTATGTAGTTAGTTCGAATCTAATTCTTTACTTTTATCGTTGTACTCTCCATCAAACAACGCTTTTATTTACTGGAACCAAATTCTATGCACCGTGGATGTTATGTCGCATGCTAATTACGAAATATAGAAAAAGAGGACGACATGTCCCAATAGAATTTTAGAGTACATAGAATCTGAACCTTCCTTCGGCACAGCGCGTATACAAAAACTAGCCTCGATGCCGCCCGCACCCCCGTGATGCCCCCTGCGTCCACGGTTCGCATTGCATGTAAGAGCAGCTCACGGGCACTTTGAAATCGTGCGCTTAGTAGTTAATTATGTGCAACGATTACTTTTCCAAGTATCGAGTAGATATTGATACTTCCTACTCGAGTATCAGATATTTTGTATTCGGTACTAAGCAATCATTATATTATCGGTAAATCCAATAAATACTGAGTAGAGTTGAAATTTTAAGTACTAAGTATGCAAAAAATAAAAATATTGATGTTTTACATGTTTGTAGTTTTTTTATTACGAAAATGTAGATATATTAATCTGGGGAATTTTGTTCAAAATCTGGCAACTTTTCAAATACATTCTGGGGAAAATACATTTCTGAGACTGGCAACACTGCACCAGATAAGCCCCGCTAGACATAACACATCAGCTATTGAATCAAATAACCAAATATTTAAGTAAATAAATATCGGTCCAAATGATTACAAGTACTCCAAACTCGTTACTCATACGGCCGATGCCGATACGATTGATACGAAAGTAACACTTCGGCTTCGGTCCCATTCGGGATTCGAGTAACGGGTACTTGGCGTCGAAGGATTCGATTACTTCGAATCCGTCCATGTATCAGATATTAAATATTTAAAGACAATTAAATTTTCAATCTTTGCCATTAGGAGAGAAAATAAACTATGTGTGATACATTTATTATTTATTTATAAAAACAATAATAATAGGTAGATAACTAATATCTAACTAAATATCTAATTTTTTATTTATTTGCTCTAAATTATATAATACGACGGCTCACTCGAAGGCCCAAAAAGTTAACGTAAACTCAAAAAAATTTTCACCTGCGCCGCAATTTTTTTTTTTGATGTGCACCCCCAAAGTTTTATATCACGCGGCGCCACTGCCAGTAGGGACTTTTATTCCAATAAAACCAGACAGTAATTGTGCCGGGCACTATTCTGACAGTTTCGCATTATAAGAACAGCTTTCTTCTTTCAAAATTCTGCCTTTGTGTGAAATTTGTGAAAACACAGTCCTTCCCACTCAAATTGGAGGCAACTGCAGTTGTGTGATCTATTACCAATCACACTAAGGTAATTCAAAAAAAATCTTGAACAACTATCCTACGGGATACTCAACACTCAACTATACTATTTTGTTTTTTAGGATGAAAAAAGTTTGTTAATCCGAAGGACCATAGTGCGCTACGTATGTTTGAGCATTACTATGACTTTATCGATGATCAGTCCTCTGGTTAAATACAGATTTCCAACGACCAAACATTTTCTAGATGCTGGCCTTATGCAGGAAAGCGAGAAGGAAGTCGTAGATGACCTGAACAGAGAGATACCGAAAGGTGGCAAGCAATGGTGAGAAACTTGATATAAAACTATTAATAGGGTGTTTGGCAGTCGTAAAAAATATATATATATTTATTTTAAGATATCTCTTTAGGTCTTGGGAATGCTAAAAACAAACTTTTTTGTTTAATTTTTTCTCAAATTCATAGTTCATTTAATTAAATAAATTCATTGAATTAAAACAATTAGCCACGTGATTCACAACAGGCGGTCTACCAATCAGCTGCGAGTGACGTCACAAAACAGTAGACGCCTCGAACGAACCTATTTTCTGTGTTATTTTCTTATGGATGGTAATGTGTGCTTTGGTTTAAAGTGCGAATTATCGTCCCAAATTAGATTTTATTTTGTGTTTTGCTTATAAAAAATATTTTCAATTAAAAACGGATTCTCCAAAGCCGATAGCTCCAACTTGCCAATGCTGAATTCCTTTATGGTGGCAGGCTTCTTTGCCAACAGCAGTGATTTTTGTTCTGCGGAATTTAGAAACGTTAAAATGTTGATGAGTTGTTTTGTATATAACTGAAAGTTTTTTTTACGATATTCTTCGCCTACTTTTACTCATTTAGATTTTGAGGTTAGGTTATATGTTATTTGTTTTAAAATCATGTAATAAACCGAGGGGGGGACAGGTAGGCAAAAAGTATACAACGACCAGCAATACTTGAAGTACTGCATAGGTTACACTGCATAGTCCTGCGTAGGTACTGCCTATGTACTGCCTAGTCCTGCATATGCACTGCTCAGTTCTACATTTAGCCTGCATGTGCATTGGCTAATCCTCCTTGTAGATGTACTTCCTAGTCCTGCCTAATAACTGCCTAGCACCGCCTAAAAATTTGTACACCTTTCTGCCTATTATAGTTGTTCACCCCTTGTGATAAACATATCCTCAAAAATGTCATCGTCACGTGAGAAAAATTAATAGAAACAATTTAGTTATACTCACATCAAAGTGATCTTTACAAATATAAAGTGAAGATGTATCAGAAAAGGCCCTTGAGTCTCTTCGAGCAAGTTCGAGCCACTTTTTCCGTCCTTTTACTGCTGTAGGGACATGAATATAGTAGTTTACCTAACTAGTGCGGAAAGTGCCTCTTTTCCGCACGCGATTGCAGATGGCCAAACGACGCGATAGCGGAGTTTGGCCAGCAATCAAGTGCGGAAAAGACACTTTACGCACGAGTTAGGTACACTATTTTTTCTATAAGCGTGAGGAAAAAACTAAAAATTAATCAGAAAATTATTTATATTCAAAACGTTTTAATCAAATCAATTATTATTATTCACATTCTAGCGGCTTCTAGAACTGACTGGGGTAGATCTTCGTCCGAAGAATCCATTGAAAATCTGATTTTTTTGTTTGAAAAATTCAAAAGACGCTTGTATCTGCAAAATTGGCTTTGTTTTGACAGTTTGTTTGTACTTTGTTGCTATGGTGATTTAAGATGCCAAATCTAAAACCACTAGTGTTCATTGTTGTTTGACATTGACAATGACGATATTTATACAGGGGAGGTTTAAAACTTATAATTTGAACCTATTTTACTGAAAACTTTATTTTATCGAAAATATTGAAAATATAGCAGAATTTTAGTCAATTTGAATATTTTTAGGATATTTCGTGTGCTAGGAAAGATACAAATGTTTTTTGAACGGTCTAAATGTTATAGAACACCTCAAAATCGTAACAAATTTACTTTTCCGCACTAGTGCGGAAAAAATATTTTTCCGCACTAGTGCGGAAAAGTGGCACTTTCCACACTAAAATGCGTGCGGAAAAGTGGACTTTTCCGCACGCTTATAGAAAAAATAATTTTTCAGGTGTTTTTATGCTACTATTCGAACACTGAGGTACTACACACCACGTATAGGACATTTTTTTACATAAAAAACAGTAAAAACACAAACCAAAGACAAATAAACTAGAAAACTTGATTTTAAATGTAGTCATGATAAAATATACTATTTTAATAATTTTGCGTAGTAAATTAAGGATCTATGTATCATTCTAAACTCTTTTCTAAAATTTGTGAAATACCCTATTCATGTCAAAATATAATGTGCTAGATTTAAAATTCGATAGTAGTGCTGATATAAAAAAGTTGATTTTTTGACTACCCTACCTAAGTAATTTTTATGATCAGTTAATTTTTTTCGGCCAAGATGTATCAGTAAGTATTATTAGCACATACACAAAAACGACCATTTAACGAACTTTGACCGGTTATAACTCAAAAACTGTACATAGAAAAACTTAACTTTATAACATACTAAAATTTTAGCCAATTTCAACAAAAGGAAAATTTCCTACAAGGCCTGTGTAAACGGGTGCGGCGTTCTTTGTCTCCATAAAACTTTGAGTTATGACATTATTCATACAACCAAGTGTACGTACATTTTTTAAGGCTTCCAATAGTATGGGCATCAAGCTTAGCAACGGAAGCAAGAGAAAAAAACGTCATTACCAACGATCATGCCGTTAAGACTATTTTGGACAAATTAGACAAGGTTCGAGTTGCGTGTAGCACTTTGATAACCTATGACACTATTTGTGTTCCACTTGTTTATACGCAGGTAAGCAAAATAGCTTCGTTCCATCAAGCCTTAGATTTTTTTACATATTTCAGAAAAAAAACACAAAAAATAGCTTAAAATTCGACATCATGAAGCTTCGGGCCCCTCCCAAGACATATTGCTGGGTGCGCCACTGATGAAACCGTCCGAAAAATCTCAAAGCGCGCGCAATGCAGTACGAGGACTGCTTTAAAACAATTTTGGTTAGATAAAACGACCAAATAACCAAAAACCGAATGCTGTTGGCGTAGTCCCAACAAACAATTAAAGTTGTAACGACGAAACCCCAACTAGAAAGAATTTCTTAAAAGTAACCGCAACGTACTCCCGCTACGTCTCAGTATACCATACAGCGACGTTATAATTCCCTAAGTGGGGAACCAATTTCTGGTTATAACTACTTGGCCAAGTGTTTAAAGTCACTGTAGTAACAACTACACTACTACGTCGTAGCCAGGTATCTACTACGTCGTAGAGGCTGTTTTTTTTCCGTAATGGCATAAAAGTTGCGATGTAGTTGCAAATAATATAATCGTTTCTTTTTGGTAGAATTGTTACACAATATGGTGGACACAACAGTAAACAGACTCGCTTAGTTTTTTTGTTTGGTTATGGTTATAATATGAACTATGTTATCCAAAAGTGTGAGAATTTACGAGCAGAGGATCAAAATTCGAGTGCGACGCAAAGTTTTTTGTATAACATGCATTATATATATTGCAAAAAACCGTGGCGCCCGTAAAATTGAGCCGTTTTCTGGTAGCTGATGGAATTTTTGTGTTGTGATTTTGGAGGTTATGTTTTCATAATCGACAGTTAACTCCAACAAATGGTGCTTAAGAAGAGCATTTTTGGTAAGCTTCAACTAATTTGTTTATAAAATAGTATGGCTCTTTAATATGAGCTCATAAAACGACAACAAAAATATTAAATTTTCTTTCTTACATAAAAACATGGCGTCTCAAACTATATTCCCTGATAGTCGAAAAGATTACTTGAAAGTAGTTGCGGCTTTAAAGTTGATCCAAAAAGTTATTTTGTCTACATTGTTACATCAGATGTTACTATGATGACATAAACTTTTGTGGTAAAAATTAAAGTTATAATGTAGTTGTCGGATACACTTGTTTGGGACTCCAATGAAGCTTAACTTTCTAGTGGTAATTAAGTAGGATATAAAAGTCAGGACGACTACGAAATAACGACTAAAAAGAAAGTAAAACTTTAGCAACGTCCTATTGTGGTAGAGAAGACTATCAGAATCGACTATCAAGAAACAATCCTATGAAGTAGTTTAGAGGGTCGTTTTTACGAAACATCTACTATTTCCTGATACTAAATAGTAGTTAGAACTAAAAAGTAACAAATTTTGGTTGGGATCACCACATTTCTACTATAAGAAAGTAGCAAAGCCTTTAGAACATGTAGCCGCTACTATAAATGTTAGTTGGGGTGATCGATTTACTTCAGGCATGTGATCATATATATGCGAGAGAGTTAAATTCAAAGTCACGTGACTAAAAGAAAGAGTAGGTTTCGTCGTCTCGCCTAAAAATAGATCGAAGGCAACGTATGAATTCGAGAGCACGAAATGAAAGTTGCACAAAGAAAGAATTACACAATTGCATAGGATTATCATAATACATTTTTAATTTTAGTTCTTTAAAACGCAGATAAAATTACATTAATTTAATTGATATTCACAAACTATAAACGACTATACAGACTGCCTAAAAAACTAAATATACCGAAAATTAAAACGAACTTCCACTAGCACATATTTTTGGTCAAAACTTAAAAATAAAAATAAAATATTTCTTTTTTCTAATGTTACAAGTGTTATGTGAAATTTATATATTTATTTATTTGTATTTTGTAATTTGATTATTTCAAAATATTTGTGAAATTACCTACATATTATAGAAAGCCTTAATATTCACAAAGTTTTTGTGATTTTATTCATTGTTAGAAAATAGAGATCGTGATACTTCTAAGAAGTTAGGAAAATCACATTTTGTAGCTTATACCCTGGTAGGTATATATAGTTAATGACCTTAATGTCGATGCCTTAAAGCGAAGTCGTTTGTTCTTCCGCCAAATCTGGTGTAAAATTCCACATCAGCTGTTACCACTCTTCTTTTAACTTTTAGTTCACAGGTCACCGGGACGCGTATTTACGTTTCCGTGCTGATTTCACGACAGCGCTGTTTTGAAATAGACACGGAAATGTGCAACATATTTGGTTACAAATGCGTGTTGATTTTAAGGCGCCGGGGCTCGAACAAGGCACGGATTTGTATTGAATTACGCAGCGCAGGGGTTTACTTATTAGTGCACATTTGAAACTTAAATTGGATTCATGTTGTTTATTAGTTTGATTTTGAGGTTATATGTTTGTTAATGGTTAATATGAAAATTATGGAGCAGTTTAAAAGTATTTGTACTAATATTACTCAAGATTTTGAAATTCTTTGAAGTTTGAAGAACACTTTTCCATTAACTATACCTGCAAAGTTCAGTGTTCATTGTCTTAGACCGGCAACTACGACGACAGATGTTGTTCTGTTATTAATAAATTTTAATGATTTAAATGATTTTCACTTGATTTCTAACCACATGAAAATAGAAAGTTTCAAAAACCTAACCTAACGAAAGCTAATCCATCAAATCTAACCGAACCGAACCAAAGCAAACTGAACCAATAATTTTAAAAAAAACTTTCCTAGTTCCTACCAGGGATCCTAGAGGATGTGAATCCGAACCGAACCGATCTTAACTAAACCGAACCAAACCTAACCTAACCAAACTAAACTACAACACTATTCACACCCTCTAGGATCCCGGGAAAGAAGTCAGGAAATTTTTTTTTTAATTGTTGGTTCAGTTCGGTTCGGTTTGGTTCAATTCGGTTCGTTTCGGTTCGGATTCACATCCTCTAGGATCCCGGGTAGGAAGTCAGGAAAGTTTTTTTTTTAATTATTGGTTCAGTTTGCTTTGGTTCGGTTCGGTTAGATTTGATTGATTAGCTTTCGTTATGTTAGCGTTTTAACTTGACAGTTGAATACGCTTTTGTAATAGTTTAATGAGCGATGTTCTCTTACAGATCCGTGCTCATTTCGAGATCAAAACTCTTAAAATCAACACGTATTTGAACCCAAATATATTGTAACATTGCCGTGTCTATTTCAAAACCGCGCCGACGTGAAATAAGCACCGAAACGTAAATACGCCACCGGGACTTGCTGTGATCAGGGTATACCCTTATGTTTCTATTCCTATCCAATCACCTGCTAATATAGTTTTTCTTTTTCTAAACAGGCTACCCTATGGTCAGTATAGCTTTTTTCCATGTGGTATACCTACAACATTCCGCAGTCCCGTAGTAAAAAAAAATTAAGAGGCTCTTGCAAAAAAGATTTTTTTTTTGGAAATTTAAAAAATATTTGTATATTTACGTAGCTTTCCCGGCATTTGGTCATGTGTTAAAATTGGTTGTGAAACCCAATTTATTTTGACAAAAATTTTAATATTTTTTTGGGTTATTCACTGTTTTTTGAATTTTCTCAGACAAATTTAAATTTAATTAATGTAATTTTATATTATACATTTTTATCTAAGGTTCTGTAAACTAGATATGTGTGTGTTTTACATACAATTTTTCCAGTGCAACATATGATAAACACAGACAAAGGAAAGAGAGAGAGAGAGCAATCATTTCTAATGCGCCTGTCTTTAATCCTTGTATTTCAGAGGAGTCCGAAGTCGGTTTAAGTGGCCTGCTGGAACGGAAAACTGACTGTCCGATAACAGTACACCGTCGACCGTGTGATAATATTGTTATGTGTGATAATATTGTTATTGTTACCTATGATTTTTGACAAAAACTAGCATCCCGACAAGTCACTTGGGACTTAGGGATGATAGTCAAATGAATTGTAAATTATTTAAGCATTTGAAATAAATGAACTTGAACTTGACCTAGAACGCAAATAGGATTTTTCGAAAGGTTTTATGACTGTCGAACGGCCTGATGGAACGTAACTAATGTGACCCTTGATCATAGATTTCTTAAAAAGAAAATGGATTACCAGCTCATGTGAGGATTGTGTCTGAAAATCACTGCTAGTGTGGTATAACCTCAAAAAATATATTTGTGATGCTAACTCACAGTGGATAGAATAGACCGGTGTTCGGATCTTATAAATATATGTCAAATTTTCACGTCACTGGTGGTCCAGCTCATTTATGTAAACAAAAGTTAGATATGATATGAACAACTAATATTTTTTGAATTTTTTGAAAACTAAGGCAATTTTCCTACTATTTTTTAGTATATTCTTATAAAATAATTTTTTTTAGATATACCAGTCGTTAATTTTTTTTGCCCGCTTCATTTCTCTTTATCAAAAAATTAAAATTCGAAGAAAATAATGTGTTCGTTTCAGCATCTAAAATAATCCGCTGACCTACATCTTTGTTTACTTCCCAAGTCCTCGGATCATCTTTGATACTAAACGATCACATTCAGTTTGACTTGTAATTAAAGTTTTGTGTAATAAAAAATAAAGCGTGCTAAGAAAAATAACGACAATACGTCTAGAAAATTATATTTTATAATGTACTAGAAAACAGTAGGAAAATTGCCTTATTTTTCAAAAAATATTAGTTGTTCCGTTGTTCATATCATATCTAACTTTTGTTTACAAAAATCAGCTGGACCACCAGTGACGTGAAAAATCCGATCCGAACACCGGTCTATTCTATCCACCGTGATGCTAACTACGGGCGAGTTTGTAAAGTAATCTAATTTTGCTCACCGATTACATCGGTTTTTTGACATATGACGTTTGACGTTCATTGGACATTTT
Organism: Aspidapion aeneum; assembly: GCA_963576565.1. Lineage (NCBI taxonomy): Eukaryota > Metazoa > Arthropoda > Insecta > Coleoptera > Brentidae > Aspidapion > Aspidapion aeneum. The sequence goes on from OY755039.1 coordinate 2,820,022, forward strand.
CATTCGGTGAGTCCGATGAACACCAGAAAATAAAATAGAACGCGATGAATCAGATATCTGAACCTGGCTTTTTTCGATTTTGATTTATTTTCTAAAAGATTCTCTGCATTAATACATGGAAACAACATTTTCAACGTAACCTTCAATCCTGGCATGCCACGGTCTGATGATATCAAAATTTTAAAAACAAAATAAAAAATAGGATTTGTTTTTTCATATTTTATAAGTGTTTTAATGTTATAAAGTTTTTTTTTAGCTTTTGTTAAGGTAGGCTTTTGTGCCTTTGTATAGATTAGGTTAGGATTAGGATGAGGAATTTTACTTGAAAAATTTACTCTAATTTAAAACAACTAAAACTCTTTTATTTTAAAAAGTCATATTAGCATATAAACTTAGCATAAAATAATAATGGTAAAGGGCTCTCGAGATTAAGTTCTTCTGCTCTTTAAAAAAAATGTAAATGATTTTATAAAAATTTTAACTCGTATATAAATAAAGAAATTGAATTTGAAATTAACGCCAGATCTTCATCATCCAAGTCTTGAGTCACTATTTATATCTTTTAAGATGACCATCGAAACTTTGTTTACCACACTGTGGAGCAGTTAACAAAAAAACAACAAAAAAGATATAAAATTACACAGCCGAAAAAAAACACAAAAAACAGCCGATTTTGACGTAATTGACATTCATCGAAGATTGCTCACCGACTCTCAGGGTCGATGAGCATTGATGCCATCAATTGGTGCCTTGGTGAAATTCATCAGATAATTTACGAACCTGATGGATTTCAACGAATTGCACTGATTAATTTAAAAACTTGATTGTTGTCATCGATGAGCTTATCGATGCCTTTACGAACTCGCCCTACCTTATTCATATGTTTACACGCAGATTCTACTTTAAACTCGATTTTTCTTAAACATTCACTTTAGCTACTTATACTTTACCCTTTTTCTTACGACTATTAGTAATTTTATTAATTATGTTATTTTTCAGGTTGTGACATTGGTAACATACGCTTACTTTCTGACTGCCATAATGGGTGACCAATGGTACATTACGGAAAAATACGCCACGAGTGAAAACACATTCAAGATATACTTTCCAGTTTTTACTTTCATTAAGGTTTTCTTTTATTTGGGTAAGAATTAAAAATACGAGGCTTTCTCACATCTAAAACTTTTTCAGTCAGTTTCTCATAATAAATAATAATAATAATAAATAAATATTTATTTCCCAAAATAAGTATTTTTACATAAATGTGATACAGTCATTAATTATTTTCTGTCTACAAGAATCTTGGAAAATAAATAATACTGCCACTGAAGTTGCTAAGTGCGACTTGTTCGTGGAGGTCGTATCATTTAATTTCTTTGATTACAGTTTTTTTTATAAAGTTCTTAGTTCTTCTTAATTTGTATCATCACATTTGAAAAACTAGAAAATAATACTCTGCCAATCTATGGGCACCTAAGCTCACACTAGGTACTATAGTTATAGTGTGAGCTAATATAATCAAAAACTGAAATATACAAGCCATGTTTTGACTTAAACTCAAATTTTTTAAATCTACCCCCACCCTTTAAAAAAAACTAAAATGTATTTTGTTTAACTCCAGACTCAATTACCTTTCGTTTGATATCACACACGCCATATTTTCACTTAAACTCTAATTTTTGACATCTACCCCCACCCTTTTTTTTTAAATAAACTAAAATTCATTTTGTTTAACTCCAGACTTAATTACCTTTCGTTTGATATCACACACGCCATATTTTCACATAAACTCTAATTTTTGGAATCTACCCCCACCATTTTATGTGGCTTGCGTGCGGTGGATTTTGTTCATTTTTAAATGGGACTATCACGGCCCAAGACCCAACTTAGGTACCAAATTTCATTAAAATCGGACAAGCGGTTTTTGAGTTATGCGGGTTGGTCGTTACAGACAGACATACAGACAGACATAGACAGACAGACAGACAGACAGTAAAACAAAAAAGTTTCAAAATCATCTGAAACGCAAAGATATATAAAAAATTTTGAAATCGGAGCAACTCTTTTTTTCTCTAAAAAATTAGGATCACCATAGCTCACACTACTTATATAGTAGTAGTGTGAGCTAAAAATCTAAATTCTAATTACCCAGTTTTTAGACCTGACTTTAAATAATTCATTACTAAAAAATCTTAATAGTAACAAGTAGACAATTGAGAGAAGGACAAATGAACATTAT